>JAQJVK010000115.1:0-576307 GCA_035578135.1 Flexamia atlantica | reverse complement strand
AATATGGGTGATTAAACTAGCCGCTTTGCGATCTGCGGTCAGCGATTTGTTTAAGTTTGACATGAAAAATAAAAATAAATACGGAATTGTGGATACATGACGTACACATAGGATGATAGAATAGTACTAGAAATATAGTATTATACCAACCAAGTTACCAAAAAACCTCTGGTTTTGGGAATATGGTTGATTAAATTAGCCGCTTTGCGATGTGCGGTCAGCGATTTGTCTAAGTTTGACATGAAAAATAAAAATAAATACGGAATTGTGGATACATGACGTACACATAGGGTGATAGAATAGGACCAGAAATATAGTATCATACCACCGAAGTTCCGTAAAAACTTAGGTTTTGGAAATATGGGTGGTAAAAGTAGTCGCTTTGCGATGTGTGGACAGCGATTTGTCTAAGATTGAAATGAAATATAAAATAAATACGGAAGTGTTCCAACATTTCGTACAAATAAGATGATAGAATAGGACAAGAACTGTAGGACTATACCACCCAAGTTACCGTAAAAACTTAGGTTTTGGAATAATGGGTGATTAAATTAGCCGCTTTGCGATTTGCGGACAACGATTTGTCAAAGTTTGACATGAAAATAAAATAAATACTGATGCTTGCTAACATTACGTACTCATAGGGTGATAGAATAGAACCAGAACTTTCTTACTATACCAACCAAGTTACCGTAAAAACTTAGGTTTTGGAAATATAGGTGGTTAAAGTAGCCGCTTTGCGATGTGTAGACAACGATTTGTCAAAGTTTGACATGAAAAATAAAAATAAATACGGAATTGTGGATACATAACGTACACATAGGGTGATAGAATAGGACCAGAAATATAGTATCATACCACCGAAGTTCCGTAAAAACTTAGGTTTTGGAAATATGGGTGGTAAAAGTAGTCGCTTTACGATGTGTGGACAGCGATTTGTCTAAGTTTGACATGAAATATAAAATAAATACGGAAGTGGGCCAACATGACGTACACAGAGGATGATAGAATACGACCAGAACCTTTGTACTTTACCACCCAAGTTACCATAAAAACGTAGGTTTTGGAAATATGGGTGATTAAACTAGCCGCTTTGCGATCTGCGGTCTGCGATTTGTCTAAGTTTGACATGAAAAATAAAATAAATACGGAAGTGTGCCAACATTACGTACACATAAGATGATAGAATAGGACAAGAACTGTAGGACTATACCACCCAAGTTACCGTAAAAACGTAGGTTTTGGTAATATGGGTGATTAAACTAGCCGCTTTGCGATCTGCGGACAACAATTTGTCAAAGTTTGACATGAAAAATAAAATAAATACGGAAGTGTGCCAACATTAGGTACATTTAGAGTGATAGAATAGAACCAGAACTATAGTATTATACCAACTAAGTTACCGTAAAAACATTGGTTTTGGAAATATGGGTGATTAAATTAGCCGCTTTGCGATGTGCGGTCAGCGATTTGTCTAAGTTTGACATGAAATATAAAATAAATACGGAATTGTGGATACATGATGTACACATAGGGTGATAGAATAGGACAAGAATTATAGTATCATACCACCGAAGTTACCGTAAAAACTTAGGTTTTGGAAATATGGATGATTAAACTAGCCACTTTGCGATCTGTGGTAAGCGATTTGTCTAATTTTGACATGAAATATAAAATAAATACGGAAGTGTGCCAACATTAGGTACAAATAGGGTGATAGAATTGAACCAGAACTTTAGTATTATACCAACCAAGTTACCGTAAAAACTTAGGTTTTGGAAATACGGGTGATTAAACTAGCCGCTTTGCGTTCTGCGGTCAGCGATTTGTCTAATTATGAAATAAAATATAATATAAATACGGAAGTGTGCCAACATTACGTACACATAATATGATAGAATAGGACAAGGACTGTAGGACAATACCACCCAAGTTACCGTAAAAACGTAGGTTTTGGAAATATGGGTGATTAAACTAGCCGCTTTGCGATCTGCGGTCAGCGATTTGTCTAAGTTTGACATGAAAAATAAAAATAAATACGGAATTGTGGATACATGACGTACACATAGGATGATAGAATAGTACCAGAAATATAGTATTATACCAACCAAGTTACCAAAAAAACTTTGGTTTTGGGAATAAGGTTGATTAAATTAGCCGCTTTGCGATGTGCGGTCAGCGATTTGTCTAAGTTTGACATGAAAAATAAAAATAAATACGGAATTGTGGATACATGACGTACACATAGGGTGATAGAATAGGACCAGGAATATAGTATCATACCGTCGAAGTTACCGTAAAAACTTAGGTTTTGGAAATATGGGTGATTAAACCAGCCGCTATGCGATCAGCGGTCAGCGATTTGTCTAATTTTGACATGAAATATAAAATAAATACGGAAGTGTGCCAATATTAGGTACACATAGGGTGATAGAATAGAACCAGAACTTTAGTATTATACCAACCAAGTTACCGTAAAAACTTAGGTTTTGGAAATATGGGTGATTAAATTAGCCGCTTTGCGATGTCCGGACAACGATTTGTATAAGTTTGACATGAAATATAAAATAAATACTGATGTGTGCTAACATTACGTACTCATAGGGTGATAGAATAGAACCAGAACTTTAGTATTATACCAACCAAGTTACAGTAAAAACTTAGGTTTTGGAAATATAGGTGGATAAAGTAGCCGCTTTGCGATGTGTGGACAACGATTTGTCTAAGTTTTACATGAAATATAAAATAAATACGGAAGTGTGCCAACATTTCGTACACATAAGATGATAGAATAGGACAAGAACTATAGAACTATACCACCCAAGTTACCGTAAAAACTTAGGTTTTGGAAATATGGTTGATTAAATTAGCCGCTTTGCGATGTGCGGTCAGCGATTGGTCTAGGTTTGAAATGAAATGTAAAATAAATACGGAAGTGTGCCAACATTAGGTACACATAGGGTGATAGAATAGAACCAGATCTTTAGTATTATACCAACCAAGCTACCGTAAAAACTTAGGTTTTGGAAATATGGGTGATTAAATTAGCCGCTTTGCGATGTGGGGTCAGCGATTTGTCTAAATTTGACATGAAATATAAAATAAATACGGAAGTGTGCCAACATGACGTACACATAGGATGATAGAATAGGACCAGAACCTTTGTACTTTACCACTTCAGTTACCATAAAAACGTAGGTTTTGGAAATATGGGTGATTAAAGTAGTCGCTTTGCGATGTGCGGACAACGATTTGTCAAAGTTTGACATTAAATATAAAATAAATATGGAAGTATGCCAACATGACGTACACATAGGGTGATAGAATAGGACCAGAATTATTGTAACATACAACCGAAGTTACCGTAAAAACTTAGGTTTTGGAAATATGGGTGATTAAACTAGCCACTTTGCGATCTGCGGTCAGCGATTTGTCTAATTTTGACTTGAAATATAAAATAATTACGGAAGTGTGCCAACATTAGGTACAAATAGGGTGATAGAATTGAACCAGAACTTTAGTATTATACCAACCAAGTTACCGTAAAAACTTAGGTTTTGGAAATACGGGTGATTAAACTAGCCGCTTTGCGATCTGCGGTCAGCGATTTGTCTAATTTTGACATAAAATATAATATAAATACGGAAGTGTGCCAACATTACGTACACATAAGATGATAGAATAGGACAAGAACTGTAGGACTATACCACCCAAGTTACCGTAAAAACGTAGGTTTTGGAAAAATGGGTGATTAAACTAGCCGCTTTGCGATCTGCGGTCAGCGATTTGTCTAAGTTTGACATGAAAAATAAAAATAAATACGGAATTTTGGATACATGACGTACACATAGGTTGATAGAATAGGACCAGAAATATAGTATCATACCACCGAAGTTACCGTAAAAACTTAGGTTTTGGAAATATGGGTGATTAAATTAGCCGCTTTGCGATGTCCGGACAACGATTTGTCTAAGTTTGACATGAAATATAAAATAAATACTGATGTGTGCTAACATTACGTACTCATAGGGTGATAGAATAGAACCAGAACTTTTTTATTATACCAACCAAGTTACCGTAAAAACTTTGGTTTTGGGAATATGGGTGGTAAAAGTAGTCGCTTTGCGATGTGTTGACAGCGATTTGTCTAAGATTGAAATGAAATATAAAATAAATACGGAAGTGTTCCAACATTTCGTACAAATAAGATGATAGAATAGGACAAGAACTGTAGGACTATACCACCCAAGTTACCGTAAAAACTTAGGTTTTGGAATAATGGGTGATTAAATTAGCCGCTTTGCGATGTGCGGACAACGATTTGTCAAAGTTTGACATGAAAAATAAAATAAATGCGGAATTGTGCCAACATTAGGTACACTTAGGGTGATAGAATAGAACCAGAACTTTAGTATTATACCAACTAAGTTACCGTAAAAACATTGGTTTTGGAAATATGGGTGATTAAATTAGCCGCTTTGCGATGTGCGGTCAGCGATTTGTCTAAGTTTGACGTGAAATATAAAATAAATACGGAAGTGTGCCAACATAACGTACACATAGGATGATAAAATAGGACCAGAAATATAGTATTATACCACCGAAGTTAGCGAAAAAACTTAGGTTTTGGAAATATGGGTGATTAAACTAGCCGCTTTGCGATCTGCGGTCAGCGATTTGTCTAATTTTGACATGAAATTTAAAATAAATACGGAAGTGTGCCAACATTAGGTACAAATAGGGTGATAGAATTGAACCAGAACTTTAGTATTATACCAACCAAGTTACCGTAAGAACTTAGGTTTTGGAAATACGGGTGATTAAACTAGCCGCTTTGCGATCTGCGGTCAGCGATTTGTCTAATTTTGACATAAAATAAAATATAAATACGGAAGTGTGCTAACATTACGTACACATAAGATGATAAAATAGGACAAGAACTGTAGGACTATACCACCCAAGTTACTGTAAAAAAGTAGGTTTTGGAAATATGGGTGATTAAACTAGCCGCTTTGCGATCTGCAGTCAGCGATTTGTCTTAGTTTGACATGAAAAATAAAAATAAATACGGAATTGTGGATACATGACGTACACATAGGATGTTAGAATAGTACCAGAAATATAGTATTATACCAACCAAATACCAATAAAACTTTAGTTTTGGGAATATGGTTGATTAAATTTGCCGCTTTGCGATGTGCGGTCAGCGATTTGTCTAAGTGTGACATGAAAAATAAAAATAAATACGGAATTGTGGATACATGACGTACACATAGGGTGATAGAATAGGACCAGAAATATAGTATCATACCACCGAAGTTACCGTAAAAACTTAGGTTTTGGAAATATGGGTGATTAAATTAGCCGCTTTGCGATGTGCGGACAACGATTTGTCAAAGTTTGACATGAAAAATAAGATAAATTCGGAAGTGTGCCAACATTTCGTACACATTAGATGATAGAATAGGACAAGAACTGTAGGACTATACCACCCAAGTTACCGTAAAAACGTAGGTTTTGGAAATATGGGTGATTAAACTAGCCGCTTTGCGATCTGCGGTCAGCGATTTGTTTAAGTTTGACATGAAAAATAAAAATAAATACGGAATTGTGGATACATGACGTACACATAGGGTGATAGAATAGGACAAGAATTATAGTATCATACCACCGAAGTTACCGTAAAAACTTAGGTTTTGGAAATATGGTTGATTAAACTAGCCATTTTGCGATCTGCGGTCAGCGATTTGTCTAATTTTGACATAAAATATAATATAAATACGGAAGTGTGCCAACATTACGTACACATAATATGATAGAATAGGACAAGAACTGTAGGACTATACCACCCAAGTTACCGTAAAAACGTAGGTTTTGGAAATATGGGTGATTAAACTAGCCGCTTTGCGATCTGCGGTCAGCGATTTGTTTAAGTTTGACATGAAAAATAAAAATAAATACGGAATTGTGGATACATGACGTACACATAGGATGATAGAATAGTACCAGAAATATAGTATTATACCAACCAAGTTACCAAAAAACCTCTGGTTTTGGGAATATGGTTGATTAAATTAGCCGCTTTGCGATGTGCGGTCAGCGATTTGTCTAAGTTTGACATGAAAAATAAAAATAAATACGGAATTGTGGATACATGACGTACACATAGGGTGATAGAATAGGACCAGAAATATAGTATCATACCACCGAAGTTCCGTAAAAACTTAGGTTTTGGAAATATGGGTGGTAAAAGTAGTCGCTTTGCGATGTGTGGACAGCGATTTGTCTAAGATTGAAATGAAATATAAAATAAATACGGAAGTGTTCCAACATTTCGTACAAATAAGATGATAGAATAGGACAAGAACTGTAGGACTATACCACCCAAGTTACCGTAAAAACTTAGGTTTTGGAATAATGGGTGATTAAATTAGCCGCTTTGCGATTTGCGGACAACGATTTGTCAAAGTTTGACATGAAAAATAAAATAAATACTGATGCTTGCTAACATTACGTACTCATAGGGTGATAGAATAGAACCAGAACTTTCTTACTATACCAACCAAGTTACCGTAAAAACTTAGGTTTTGGAAATATAGGTGGTTAAAGTAGCCGCTTTGCGATGTGTAGACAACGATTTGTCAAAGTTTGACATGAAAAATAAAAATAAATACGGAATTGTGGATACATAACGTACACATAGGGTGATAGAATAGGACCAGAAATATAGTATCATACCACCGAAGTTCCGTAAAAACTTAGGTTTTGGAAATATGGGTGGTAAAAGTAGTCGCTTTACGATGTGTGGACAGCGATTTGTCTAAGTTTGACATGAAATATAAAATAAATACGGAAGTGGGCCAACATGACGTACACAGAGGATGATAGAATACGACCAGAACCTTTGTACTTTACCACCCAAGTTACCATAAAAACGTAGGTTTTGGAAATATGGGTGATTAAACTAGCCGCTTTGCGATCTGCGGTCTGCGATTTGTCTAAGTTTGACATGAAAAATAAAATAAATACGGAAGTGTGCCAACATTACGTACACATAAGATGATAGAATAGGACAAGAACTGTAGGACTATACCACCCAAGTTACCGTAAAAACGTAGGTTTTGGTAATATGGGTGATTAAACTAGCCGCTTTGCGATCTGCGGACAACAATTTGTCAAAGTTTGACATGAAAAATAAAATAAATACGGAAGTGTGCCAACATTAGGTACATTTAGAGTGATAGAATAGAACCAGAACTATAGTATTATACCAACTAAGTTACCGTAAAAACATTGGTTTTGGAAATATGGGTGATTAAATTAGCCGCTTTGCGATTTGCGGTCAGCGATTTGTCTAAGTTTGACATGAAATATAAAATAAATACGGAATTGTGGATACATGATGTACACATAGGGTGATAGAATAGGACAAGAATTATAGTATCATACCACCGAAGTTACCGTAAAAACTTAGGTTTTGGAAATATGGATGATTAAACTAGCCACTTTGCGATCTGTGGTAAGCGATTTGTCTAATTTTGACATGAAATATAAAATAAATACGGAAGTGTGCCAACATTAGGTACAAATAGGGTGATAGAATTGAACCAGAACTTTAGTATTATACCAACCAAGTTACCGTAAAAACTTAGGTTTTGGAAATACGGGTGATTAAACTAGCCGCTTTGCGTTCTGCGGTCAGCGATTTGTCTAATTATGAAATAAAATATAATATAAATACGGAAGTGTGCCAACATTACGTACACATAATATGATAGAATAGGACAAGGACTGTAGGACAATACCACCCAAGTTACCGTAAAAACGTAGGTTTTGGAAATATGGGTGATTAAACTAGCCGCTTTGCGATCTGCGGTCAGCGATTTGTCTAAGTTTGACATGAAAAATAAAAATAAATACGGAATTGTGGATACATGACGTACACATAGGATGATAGAATAGTACCAGAAATATAGTATTATACCAACCAAGTTACCAAAAAAACTTTGGTTTTGGGAATAAGGTTGATTAAATTAGCCGCTTTGCGATGTGCGGTCAGCGATTTGTCTAAGTTTGACATGAAAAATAAAAATAAATACGGAATTGTGGATACATGACGTACACATAGGGTGATAGAATAGGACCAGGAATATAGTATCATACCACCGAAGTTACCGTAAAAACTTAGGTTTTGGAAATATGGGTGATTAAACCAGCCGCTATGCGATCAGCGGTCAGCGATTTGTCTAATTTTGACATGAAATATAAAATAAATACGGAAGTGTGCCAATATTAGGTACACATAGGGTGATAGAATAGAACCAGAACTTTAGTATTATACCAACCAAGTTACCGTAAAAACTTAGGTTTTGGAAATATGGGTGATTAAATTAGCCGCTTTGCGATGTCCGGACAACGATTTGTATAAGTTTGACATGAAATATAAAATAAATACTGATGTGTGCTAACATTACGTACTCATAGGGTGATAGAATAGAACCAGAACTTTAGTATTATACCAACCAAGTTACAGTAAAAACTTAGGTTTTGGAAATATAGGTGGATAAAGTAGCCGCTTTGCGATGTGTGGACAACGATTTGTCTAAGTTTTACATGAAATATAAAATAAATATGGAAGTGTGCCAACATTTCGTACACATAAGATGATAGAATAGGACAAGAACTATAGAACTATACCACCCAAGTTACCGTAAAAACTTAGGTTTTGGAAATATGGTTGATTAAATTAGCCGCTTTGCGATGTGCGGTCAGCGATTGTTCTAGGTTTGAAATGAAATGTAAAATAAATACGGAAGTGTGCCAACATTAGGTACACATAGGGTGATAGAATAGAACCAGATCTTTAGTATTATACCAACCAAGCTACCGTAAAAACTTAGGTTTTGGAAATATGGGTGATTAAATTAGCCGCTTTGCGATGTGGGGTCAGCGATTTGTCTAAATTTGACATGAAATATAAAATAAATACGGAAGTGTGCCAACATGACGTACACATAGGATGATAGAATAGGACCAGAACCTTTGTACTTTACCACTTCAGTTACCATAAAAACGTAGGTTTTGGAAATATGGGTGATTAAAGTAGTCGCTTTGCGATGTGCGGACAACGATTTGTCAAAGTTTGACATTAAATATAAAATAAATATGGAAGTATGCCAACATGACGTACACATAGGGTGATAGAATAGGACCAGAATTATTGTAACATACAACCGAAGTTACCGTAAAAACTTAGGTTTTGGAAATATGGGTGATTAAACTAGCCACTTTGCGATCTGCGGTCAGCGATTTGTCTAATTTTGACATGAAATATAAAATAATTACGGAAGTGTGCCAACATTAGGTACAAATAGGGTGATAGAATTGAACCAGAACTTTAGTATTATACCAACCAAGTTACCGTAAAAACTTAGGTTTTGGAAATACGGGTGATTAAACTAGCCGCTTTGCGATCTGCGGTCAGCGATTTGTCTAATTTTGACATAAAATATAATATAAATACGGAAGTGTGCCAACATTACGTACACATAAGATGATAGAATAGGACAAGAACTGTAGGACTATACCACCCAAGTTACCGTAAAAACGTAGGTTTTGGAAAAATGGGTGATTAAACTAGCCGCTTTGCGATCTGCGGTCAGCGATTTGTCTAAGTTTGACATGAAAAATAAAAATAAATACGGAATTTTGGATACATGACGTACACATAGGTTGATAGAATAGGACCAGAAATATAGTATCATACCACCGAAGTTACCGTAAAAACTTAGGTTTTGGAAATATGGGTGATTAAATTAGCCGCTTTGCGATGTCCGGACAACGATTTGTCTAAGTTTGACATGAAATATAAAATAAATACTGATGTGTGCTAACATTACGTACTCATAGGGTGATAGAATAGAACCAGAACTTTTTTATTATACCAACCAAGTTACCGTAAAAACTTAGGTTTTGGAAATATAGGTGGTTAAAGTAGCCGCTTTGCGAAGTGTAGACAACGATTTGTCAAAGTTTGACATGAAAAATAAAAATAAATACGGAATTGTGGATACATAACGTACACATAGGGTGATAGACTAGGACCAGAAATATAGTATCATACCACCGAAGTTCCGTAAAAACTTAGGTTTTGGAAATATGGGTGGCAAAAGTAGTCGCTTTGCGATGTGTGGACAGCGATTTGTCTAAGTTTGACATGAAATATAAAATAAATACGGAAGTGTGCCAACATTACGTACACAGAGGATGATAGAATACGACCAGAACCTTTGTACTTTACCACCCAAGTTACCATAAAAACGTAGGTTTTGGAAATATGGGTGATTAAACAAGCCGCTTTGCGATCTGCGGTCTGCGATTTGTGTAAGTTTGACATGAAAAATAAAATAAATACGGAAGTGTGCCAACATTACGTACACATAAGATGATAGAATAGGACAAGAACTGTAGGACTATACCACCCAAGTTACCGTAAAAACTTAGGTTTTGAAAATATGGGTGATTAAACTAGCCGCTTTGCGATGTCCGGACAACGATTTGTCTAAGTTTGACATGAAATATAAAATAAATACTGATGTGTGCTAACATTACGTACTCATAGGGTGATAGAATAGAACCAGAACTTTTTTATTATACCAACCAAGTTACCGTAAAAACTTAGGTTTTGGAAATATGGGTGATTAAATTAGCCGCTTTGCGATTTGCGGTCAGCGATTTGTCTAAGTTTGAAATGAAATATAAAATAAATACGGAATTGTGGATACATGACGTACACATAGGGTGATAGAATAGGACAAGAATTATAGTATCATACCACCGAAGTTACCGTAAAAACTTAGGTTTTGGAAATACGGGTGATTAAACTAGCCGCTTTGCGATCTGCGGTCAGCGACTTGTCTAATTTTGACATAAAATATAATATAAATACGGAAGTGTGCCAATATTACGTACACATAATATGATAGACAAGAACTGTAGGACTATACCACCCAAGTTACCGTAAAAACGTAGGTTTTGGAAATATGGGTGAATAAACTAGCCGCTTTGCGATCTGCGGTCAGCGATTTGTCTAGGTTTGACATGAAAAATAAAAATAAATACGGAATTGTGGATACATGACGTACACAAAGGATGATAGAATAGTACCAGAAATATAGTAATATACCAACCAAGTTACCAAAAAAACATTGGTTTTGGGAATATGGTTAATTAAATTAGCCGCTTTGCGATGTGCGGTCAGCGATTTGTCTAAGTTTGACATGAAAAATAAAAATAAATAATGGAATTGTGGATATATGACGTACACATAGAGTGATAGAATAGGACCGGAAATATAGTATCATACCACCGAAGTTACCGTAAAAACTTAGGTTTTGGAAATATGGGTGATTAAACTAGCCGCTATGCGATCTGCGGTCAGCGATTTGTCTAATTTTTACATGAAATATAAAATAAATACGGAAGTGTGCCAATATTAGGTACACATAGGGTAATAGAATAGAACCAGAACTTTAGGATTATACCAACCAAGTTACCGTAAAAACTTAGGTTTTGGAAATATGGGTGATTAAATTAGCCGCTTTGCGATGTCCGGACAACGATTTGTCTAAGTTTGACATGAAATATAAAATAAATACTGATGTTTGCTAACATTACGTACTCATAGGGTGATAGAATAGAACCAGAACTTTTTTATTATACCAACCAAGTTACCGTAAAAACTTAGGTTTTGGAAATATAGGTGGTTAAAGTAGCCGCTTTGCGATGTGTAGACAACGATTTGTCAAAGTTTGACATGAAAAATAAAAATAAATACGGAATTGTGGATACATAACGTACACATAGGGTGATAGATTAGGACCAGAAATATAGTATCATAACACCGAAGTTCCGTAAAAACTTAGGTTTTGGAAATATGGGTGGTAAAAGTAGTCGCTTTGCGATGTGTGGACAGCGATTTGTCTAAGTTTGACATGAAATATAAAATAAATACGGAAGTGTGCCAACATGACGTACACAGAGGATGATAGAATACGACCAGAACCTTTGTACTTTACCACCCAAGTTACCATAAAAACGTAGGTTTTGGAAATATGGGTGATTAAACAAGCCGCTTTGCGATCTGCGGTCTGCGATTTGTCTAAGTTTGACATGAAAAATAAAATAAATACGGAAGTGCGCCAACATTAGGTACACTTAGAGTGATAGAATAGAACCAGAACTTTAGTATTATACCAACTAAGTTACCGTAAAAACATTGGTATGGAAATATGGGTGATTAAATTAGCCGCTTTGCGATGTGCGGTCAGCGATTTGTCTAAGTTTGACATGAAATATAAAATAAATACGGAATTGTGGATACATGACGTACACATAGGGTGATAGAATAGGACAAGAATTATAGTATCATACCACCGAAGTTACCGTAAAAACTTAGGTTTTGGAAATACGGGTGATTAAACTAGCCGCTTTGCGATCTGCGGTCAGCGACTTGTCTAATTTTGACATAAAATATAATATAAATACGGAAGTGTGCCAACATTACGTACACATAATATGATTGACAAGAACTGTAGGACTATACCACCCAAGTTACCGTAAAAACGCAGGTTTTGGAAATATGGGTGATTAAACTAGCCGCTTTGCGATCTGCGGTCAGCGATTTGTCTAAGTTTGACATGAAAAATAAAAATAAATACGGAATTGTGGATACATGACGTACAAAAAGGATGATAGAATAGTACCAGAAATATAGTATTATACCAACCAAGTTACCAAAAAAACATTGGCTTTGGGAATATGGTTGATTAAATTAGCCGCTATGCGATGTGCGGTCAGCGATTTGTCAAAGTTTGACATGAAAAATAAAAATAAATAATGGAATTGTTGATACATGACGTACACATAGGGTGATAGAATAGGACCAGAAATATAGTATCATACCACCGAAGTTACCGTAAAAACTTAGGTTTTGGAAATATGGGTGATTATACTAGCCGCTTTGCGATCTGCGGTCAGTGATTTGTCAAATTTTGACATGAAATATAAAATAAATACGGAAGTGGGCCAACATGACGTACACAGAGGATGATAGAATACGACCAGAACCTTTGTACTTTACCACCCAAGTTACCATAAAAACGTAGGTTTTGGAAATATGGGTGATTAAACTAGCCGCTTTGCGATCTGCGGTCTGCGATTTGTCTAAGTTTGACATGAAAAATAAAATAAATACGGAAGTGTGCCAACATTACGTACACATAAGATGATAGAATAGGACAAGAACTGTAGGACTATACCACCCAAGTTACCGTAAAAACGTAGGTTTTGGTAATATGGGTGATTAAACTAGCCGCTTTGCGATCTGCGGACAACAATTTGTCAAAGTTTGACATGAAAAATAAAATAAATACGGAAGTGTGCCAACATTAGGTACATTTAGAGTGATAGAATAGAACCAGAACTATAGTATTATACCAACTAAGTTACCGTAAAAACATTGGTTTTGGAAATATGGGTGATTAAATTAGCCGCTTTGCGATGTGCGGTCAGCGATTTGTCTAAGTTTGACATGAAATATAAAATAAATACGGAATTGTGGATACATGACGTACACATAGGGTGATAGAATAGGACAAGAATTATAGTATCATACCACCGAAGTTACCGTAAAAACTTAGGTTTTGGAAATATGGATGATTAAACTAGCCACTTTGCGATCTGTGGTCAGCGATTTGTCTAATTTTGACATGAAATATAAAATAAATACGGAAGTGTGCCAACATTAGGTACAAATAGGGTGATAGAATTGAACCAGAACTTTAGTATTATACCAACCAAGTTACCGTAAAAACTTAGGTTTTGGAAATACGGGTGATTAAACTAGCCGCTTTGCGTTCTGCGGTCAGCGATTTGTCTAATTATGAAATAAAATATAATATAAATACGGAAGTGTGCCAACATTACGTACACATAATATGATAGAATAGGACAAGGACTGTAGGACAATACCACCCAAGTTACCGTAAAAACGTAGGTTTTGGAAATATGGGTGATTAAACTAGCCGCTTTGCGATCTGCGGTCAGCGATTTGTCTAAGTTTGACATGAAAAATAAAAATAAATACGGAATTGTGGATACATGACGTACACATAGGATGATAGAATAGTACCAGAAATATAGTATTATACCAACCAAGTTACCAAAAAAACTTTGGTTTTGGGAATAAGGTTGATTAAATTAGCCGCTTTGCGATGTGCGGTCGCGATTTGTCTAAGTTTGACATTAAAAATAAAAATAAATACGGAATTGTGGATACATGACGTACACATAGGGTGATAGAATAGGACCAGGAATATAGTATCATACCACCGAAGTTACCGTAAAAACTTAGGTTTTGGAAATATGGGTGATTAAACCAGCCGCTATGCGATCAGCGGTCAGCGATTTGTCTAATTTTGACATGAAATATAAAATAAATACGGAAGTGTGCCAATATTAGGTACACATAGGGTGATAGAATAGAACCAGAACTTTAGTATTATACCAACCAAGTTACCGTAAAAACTTAGGTTTTGGAAATATAGGTGGATAAAGTAGCCGCTTTGCGATGTGTGGACAACGATTTGTCTAAGTTTTACATGAAATATAAAATAAATACGGAAGTGTGCCAACATTTCGTACACATAAGATGATAGAATAGGACAAGAACTATAGAACTATACCACCCAAGTTACCGTAAAAACTTAGGTTTTGGAAATATGGTTGATTAAATTAGCCGCTTTGCGATGTGCGGTCAGCGATTGGTCTAAGTTTGAAATGAAATGTAAAATAAATACGGAAGTGTGCCAACATTAGGTACACATAGGGTGATAGAATAGAACCAGATCTTTAGTATTATACCAACCAAGCTACCGTAAAAACTTAGGTTTTGGAAATATGGGTGATTAAATTAGCCGCTTTGCGATGTGCGGTCAGCGATTTGTCTAAATTTGACATGAAATATAAAATAAATACGGAAGTGTGCCAACATGACGTACACATAGGATGTTAGAATAGGACCAGAACCTTTGTACTTTACCACTTCAGTTACCATAAAAACGTAGGTTTTGGAAATATGGGTGATTAAAGTAGTCGCTTTGCGATGTGCGGACAACGATTTGTCAAATTTTGACATTAAATATAAAATAAATATGGAAGTATGCCAACATGACGTACACATAGGGTGATAGAATAGGACCAGAATTATTGTAACATACAACCGAAGTTACCGTAAAAACTTACGTTTTGGAAATATGGGTGATTAAACTAGCCACTTTGCGATCTGCGGTCAGCGATTTGTCTAATTTTGACATGAAATATAAAATAATTACGGAAGTGTGCCAACATTAGGTACAAATAGGGTGATAGAATTGAACCAGAACTTTAGTATTATACCAACCAAGTTACCGTAAAAACTTAGGTTTTGGAAATACGGGTGATTAAACTAGCCGCTTTGCGATCTGCGGTCAGCGATTTGTCTAATTTTGACATAAAATATAATATAAATACGGAAGTGTGCCAACATTACGTACACATAAGATGATAGAATAGGACAAGAACTGTAGGACTATACCACCCAAGTTACCGTAAAAACGTAGGTTTTGGAAAAATGGGTGATTAAACTAGCCGCTTTGCGATCTGCGGTCAGCGATTTGTCTAAGTTTGACATGAAAAATAAAAATAAATACGGAATTTTGGATACATGACGTACACATAGGTTGATAGAATAGGACCAGAAATATAGTATCATACCACCGAAGTTACCGTAAAAACTTAGGTTTTGGAAATATGGGTGATTAAATTAGCCGCTTTGCGATGTCCGGACAACGATTTGTCTAAGTTTGACATGAAATATAAAATAAATACTGATGTGTGCTAACATTACGTACTCATAGGGTGATAGAATAGAACCAGAACTTTTTTATTATACCAACCAAGTTACCGTAAAAACTTAGGTTTTGGAAATATAGGTGGTTAAAGTAGCCGCTTTGCGAAGTGTAGACAACGATTTGTCAAAGTTTGACATGAAAAATAAAAATAAATACGGAATTGTGGATACATAACGTACACATAGGGTGATAGACTAGGACCAGAAATATAGTATCATACCACCGAAGTTCCGTAAAAACTTAGGTTTTGGAAATATGGGTGGTAAAAGTAGTCGCTTTGCGATGTGTGGACAGCGATTTGTCTAAGTTTGACATGAAATATAAAATAAATACGGAAGTGTGCCAACATTACGTACACAGAGGATGATAGAATACGACCAGAACCTTTGTACTTTACCACCCAAGTTACCATAAAAACGTAGGTTTTGGAAATATGGGTGATTAAACAAGCCGCTTTGCGATCTGCGGTCTGCGATTTGTGTAAGTTTGACATGAAAAATAAAATAAATACGGAAGTGTGCCAACATTACGTACACATAAGATGATAGAATAGGACAAGAACTGTAGGACTATACCACCCAAGTTACCGTAAAAACTTAGGTTTTGAAAATATGGGTGATTAAACTAGCCGCTTTGCGATGTCCGGACAACGATTTGTCTAAGTTTGACATGAAATATAAAATAAATACTGATGTGTGCTAACATTACGTACTCATAGGGTGATAGAATAGAACCAGAACTTTTTTATTATACCAACCAAGTTACCGTAAAAACTTAGGTTTTGGAAATATGGGTGATTAAATTAGCCGCTTTGCGATTTGCGGTCAGCGATTTGTCTAAGTTTGACATGAAATATAAAATAAATACGGAATTGTGGATACATGACGTACACATAGGGTGATAGAATAGGACAAGAATTATAGTATCATACCACCGAAGTTACCGTAAAAACTTAGGTTTTGGAAATACGGGTGATTAAACTAGCCGCTTTGCGATCTGCGGTCAGCGACTTGTCTAATTTTGACATAAAATATAATATAAATACGGAAGTGTGCCAATATTACGTACACATAATATGATAGACAAGAACTGTAGGACTATACCACCCAAGTTACCGTAAAAACGTAGGTTTTGGAAATATGGGTGATTAAACTAGCCGCTTTGCGATCTGCGGTCAGCGATTTGTCTAGGTTTGACATGAAAAATAAAAATAAATACGGAATTGTGGATACATGACGTACACAAAGGATGATAGAATAGTACCAGAAATATAGTAATATACCAACCAAGTTACCAAAAAAAACATTGGTTTTGGGAATATGGTTAATTAAATTAGCCGCTTTGCGATGTGCGGTCAGCGATTTGTCTAAGTTTGACATGAAAAATAAAAATAAATAATGGAATTGTGGATACATGACGTACACATAGAGTGATAGAATAGGACCGGAAATATAGTATCATACCACCGAAGTTACCGTAAAAACTTAGGTTTTGGAAATATGGGTGATTAAACTAGCCGCTATGCGATCTGCGGTCAGCGATTTGTCTAATTTTGACATGAAATATAAAATAAATACGGAAGTGTGCCAATATTAGGTACACATAGGGTAATAGAATAGAACCAGAACTTTAGGATTATACCAACCAAGTTACCGTAAAAACTTAGGTTTTGGAAATATGGGTGATTAAATTAGCCGCTTTGCGATGTCCGGACAACGATTTGTCTAAGTTTGACATGAAATATAAAATAAATACTGATGTTTGCTAACATTACGTACTCATAGGGTGATAGAATAGAACCAGAACTTTTTTATTATACCAACCAAGTTACCGTAAAAACTTAGGTTTTGGAAATATAGGTGGTTAAAGTAGCCGCTTTGCGATGTGTAGACAACGATTTGTCAAAGTTTGACATGAAAAATAAAAATAAATACGGAATTGTGGATACATAACGTACACATAGGGTGATAGAATAGGACCAGAAATATAGTATCATAACACCGAAGTTCCGTAAAAACTTAGGTTTTGGAAATATGGGTGGTAAAAGTAGTCGCTTTGCGATGTGTGGACAGCGATTTGTCTAAGTTTGACATGAAATATAAAATAAATACGGAAGTGTGCCAACATGACGTACACAGAGGATGATAGAATACGACCAGAACCTTTGTACTTTACCACCCAAGTTACCATAAAAACGTAGGTTTTGGAAATATGGGTGATTAAACAAGCCGCTTTGCGATCTGCGGTCTGCGATTTGTCTAAGTTTGACATGAAAAATAAAATAAATACGGAAGTGCGCCAACATTAGGTACACTTAGAGTGATAGAATAGAACCAGAACTTTAGTATTATACCAACTAAGTTACCGTAAAAACATTGGTATGGAAATATGGGTGATTAAATTAGCCGCTTTGCGATGTGCGGTCAGCGATTTGTCTAAGTTTGACATGAAATATAAAATAAATACGGAATTGTGGATACATGACGTACACATAGGGTGATAGAATAGGACAAGAATTATAGTATCATACCACCGAAGTTACCGTAAAAACTTAGGTTTTGGAAATACGGGTGATTAAACTAGCCGCTTTGCGATCTGCGGTCAGCGACTTGTCTAATTTTGACATAAAATATAATATAAATACGGAAGTGTGCCAACATTACGTACACATAATATGATTGACAAGAACTGTAGGACTATACCACCCAAGTTACCGTAAAAACGCAGGTTTTGGAAATATGGGTGATTAAACTAGCCGCTTTGCGATCTGCGGTCAGCGATTTGTCTAAGTTTGACATGAAAAATAAAAATAAATACGGAATTGTGGATACATGACGTACAAAAAGGATGATAGAATAGTACCAGAAATATAGTATTATACCAACCAAGTTACCAAAAAAACATTGGCTTTGGGAATATGGTTGATTAAATTAGCCGCTATGCGATGTGCGGTCAGCGATTTGTCAAAGTTTGACATGAAAAATAAAAATAAATAATGGAATTGTTGATACATGACGTACACATAGGGTGATAGAATAGGACCAGAAATATAGTATCATACCACCGAAGTTACCGTAAAAACTTAGGTTTTGGAAATATGGGTGATTATACTAGCCGCTTTGCGATCTGCGGTCAGTGATTTGTCAAATTTTGACATGAAATATAAAATAAATACGGAAGTGGGCCAACATGACGTACACAGAGGATGATAGAATACGACCAGAACCTTTGTACTTTACCACCCAAGTTACCATAAAAACGTAGGTTTTGGAAATATGGGTGATTAAACTAGCCGCTTTGCGATCTGCGGTCTGCGATTTGTCTAAGTTTGACATGAAAAATAAAATAAATACGGAAGTGTGCCAACATTACGTACACATAAGATGATAGAATAGGACAAGAACTGTAGGACTATACCACCCAAGTTACCGTAAAAACGTAGGTTTTGGTAATATGGGTGATTAAACTAGCCGCTTTGCGATCTGCGGACAACAATTTGTCAAAGTTTGACATGAAAAATAAAATAAATACGGAAGTGTGCCAACATTAGGTACATTTAGAGTGATAGAATAGAACCAGAACTATAGTATTATACCAACTAAGTTACCGTAAAAACATTGGTTTTGGAAATATGGGTGATTAAATTAGCCGCTTTGCGATGTGCGGTCAGCGATTTGTCTAAGTTTGACATGAAATATAAAATAAATACGGAATTGTGGATACATGACGTACACATAGGGTGATAGAATAGGACAAGAATTATAGTATCATACCACCGAAGTTACCGTAAAAACTTAGGTTTTGGAAATATGGATGATTAAACTAGCCACTTTGCGATCTGTGGTCAGCGATTTGTCTAATTTTGACATGAAATATAAAATAAATACGGAAGTGTGCCAACATTAGGTACAAATAGGGTGATAGAATTGAACCAGAACTTTAGTATTATACCAACCAAGTTACCGTAAAAACTTAGGTTTTGGAAATACGGGTGATTAAACTAGCCGCTTTGCGTTCTGCGGTCAGCGATTTGTCTAATTATGAAATAAAATATAATATAAATACGGAAGTGTGCCAACATTACGTACACATAATATGATAGAATAGGACAAGGACTGTAGGACAATACCACCCAAGTTACCGTAAAAACGTAGGTTTTGGAAATATGGGTGATTAAACTAGCCGCTTTGCGATCTGCGGTCAGCGATTTGTCTAAGTTTGACATGAAAAATAAAAATAAATACGGAATTGTGGATACATGACGTACACATAGGATGATAGAATAGTACCAGAAATATAGTATTATACCAACCAAGTTACCAAAAAAACTTTGGTTTTGGGAATAAGGTTGATTAAATTAGCCGCTTTGCGATGTGCGGTCGCGATTTGTCTAAGTTTGACATTAAAAATAAAAATAAATACGGAATTGTGGATACATGACGTACACATAGGGTGATAGAATAGGACCAGGAATATAGTATCATACCACCGAAGTTACCGTAAAAACTTAGGTTTTGGAAATATGGGTGATTAAACCAGCCGCTATGCGATCAGCGGTCAGCGATTTGTCTAATTTTGACATGAAATATAAAATAAATACGGAAGTGTGCCAATATTAGGTACACATAGGGTGATAGAATAGAACCAGAACTTTAGTATTATACCAACCAAGTTACCGTAAAAACTTAGGTTTTGGAAATATAGGTGGATAAAGTAGCCGCTTTGCGATGTGTGGACAACGATTTGTCTAAGTTTTACATGAAATATAAAATAAATACGGAAGTGTGCCAACATTTCGTACACATAAGATGATAGAATAGGACAAGAACTATAGAACTATACCACCCAAGTTACCGTAAAAACTTAGGTTTTGGAAATATGGTTGATTAAATTAGCCGCTTTGCGATGTGCGGTCAGCGATTGGTCTAAGTTTGAAATGAAATGTAAAATAAATACGGAAGTGTGCCAACATTAGGTACACATAGGGTGATAGAATAGAACCAGATCTTTAGTATTATACCAACCAAGCTACCGTAAAAACTTAGGTTTTGGAAATATGGGTGATTAAATTAGCCGCTTTGCGATGTGCGGTCAGCGATTTGTCTAAATTTGACATGAAATATAAAATAAATACGGAAGTGTGCCAACATGACGTACACATAGGATGTTAGAATAGGACCAGAACCTTTGTACTTTACCACTTCAGTTACCATAAAAACGTAGGTTTTGGAAATATGGGTGATTAAAGTAGTCGCTTTGCGATGTGCGGACAACGATTTGTCAAATTTTGACATTAAATATAAAATAAATATGGAAGTATGCCAACATGACGTACACATAGGGTGATAGAATAGGACCAGAATTATTGTAACATACAACCGAAGTTACCGTAAAAACTTACGTTTTGGAAATATGGGTGATTAAACTAGCCACTTTGCGATCTGCGGTCAGCGATTTGTCTAATTTTGACATGAAATATAAAATAATTACGGAAGTGTGCCAACATTAGGTACAAATAGGGTGATAGAATTGAACCAGAACTTTAGTATTATACCAACCAAGTTACCGTAAAAACTTAGGTTTTGGAAATACGGGTGATTAAACTAGCCGCTTTGCGATCTGCGGTCAGCGATTTGTCTAATTTTGACATAAAATATAATATAAATACGGAAGTGTGCCAACATTACGTACACATAAGATGATAGAATAGGACAGGAACTGTAGGACTATACCACCCAAGTTACCGTAAAAACGTAGGTTTTGGAAAAATGGGTGATTAAACTAGCCGCTTTGCGATCTGCGGTCAGCGATTTGTCTAAGTTTGACATGAAAAATAAAAATAAATACGGAATTTTGGATACATGACGTACACATAGGTTGATAGAATAGGACCAGAAATATAGTATCATACCACCGAAGTTACCGTAAAAACTTAGGTTTTGGAAATATGGGTGATTAAATTAGCCGCTTTGCGATGTCCGGACAACGATTTGTCGACGTTTGACATGGAATATAAAATAAATACTGATGTGTGCTAACATTACGTACTCATAGGGTGATAGAATAGAACCAGAACTTCAGTATTATACCAACCAAGTTACCGTAAAAACTTAGGTTTTGGAAATATAGGTGGTTAAAGTAGCCGCTTTGCGAAGTGTAGACAACGATTTGTCAAAGTTTGACATGAAAAATAAAAATAAATACGGAATTGTGGATACATAACGTACACATAGGGTGATAGACTAGGACCAGAAATATAGTATCATACCACCGAAGTTCCGTAAAAACTTAGGTTTTGGAAATATGGGTGGTAAAAGTAGTCGCTTTGCGATGTGTGGACAGCGATTTGTCTAAGTTTGACATGAAATATAAAATAAATACGGAAGTGTGCCAACATTACGTACACAGAGGATGATAGAATACGACCAGAACCTTTGTACTTTAAAACCCAAGTTACCATAAAAACGTAGGTTTTGGAAATATGGGTGATTAAACAAGCCGCTTTGCGATCTGCGGTCTGCGATTTGTGTAAGTTTGACATGAAAAATAAAATAAATACGGAAGTGTGCCAACATTACGTACACATAAGATGATAGAATAGGACAAGAACTGTAGGACTATACCACCCAAGTTACCGTAAAAACTTAGGTTTTGAAAATATGGGTGATTAAACTAGCCGCTTTGCGATGTCCGGACAACGATTTGTCTAAGTTTGACATGAAATATAAAATAAATACTGATGTGTGCTAACATTACGTACTCATAGGGTGATAGAATAGAACCAGAACTTTTTTATTATACCAACCAAGTTACCGTAAAAACTTAGGTTTTGGAAATATGGGTGATTAAATTAGCCGCTTTGCGATTTGCGGTCAGCGATTTGTCTAAGTTTGACATGAAATATAAATAAATACGGAATTGTGGATACATGACGTACACATAGGGTGATAGAATAGGACAAGAATTATAGTATCATACCACCGAAGTTACCGTAAAAACTTAGGTTTTGGAAATACGGGTGATTAAACTAGCCGCTTTGCGATCTGCGGTCAGCGACTTGTCTAATTTTGACATAAAATATAATATAAATACGGAAGTGTGCCAATATTACGTACACATAATATGATAGACAAGAACTGTAGGACTATACCACCCAAGTTACCGTAAAAACGTAGGTTTTGGAAATATGGGTGATTAAACTAGCCGCTTTGCGATCTGCGGTCAGCGATTTGTCTAGGTTTGACATGAAAAATAAAAATAAATACGGAATTGTGGATACATGACGTACACAAAGGATGATAGAATAGTACCAGAAATATAGTAATATACCAACCAAGTTACCAAAAAAAACATTGGTTTTGGGAATATGGTTAATTAAATTAGCCGCTTTGCGATGTGCGGTCAGCGATTTGTCTAAGTTTGACATGAAAAATAAAAATAAATAATGGAATTGTGGATACATGACGTACACATAGAGTGATAGAATAGGACCGGAAATATAGTATCATACCACCGAAGTTACCGTAAAAACTTAGGTTTTGGAAATATGGGTGATTAAACTAGCCGCTATGCGATCTGCGGTCAGCGATTTGTCTAATTTTGACATGAAATATAAAAAAATACGGAAGTGTGCCATATTAGGTACACATAGGGTAATAGAATAGAACCAGAACTTTAGGATTATACCAACCAAGTTACCGTAAAAACTTAGGTTTTGGAAATATGGGTGATTAAATTAGCCGCTTTGCGATGTCCGGACAACGATTTGTCTAAGTTTGACATGAAATATAAAATAAATACTGATGTTTGCTAACATTACGTACTCATAGGGTGATAGAATAGAACCAGAACTTTTTTATTATACCAACCAAGTTACCGTAAAAACTTAGGTTTTGGAAATATAGGTCGGTTAAAGTAGCCGCTTTGCGATGTGTAGACAACGATTTGTCAAAGTTTGACATGAAAAATAAAAATAAATACGGAATTGTGGATACATAACGTACACATAGGGTGATAGAATAGGACCAGAAATATAGTATCATAACACCGAAGTTCCGTAAAAACTTAGGTTTTGGAAATATGGGTGGTAAAAGTAGTCGCTTTGCGATGTGTGGGGTCTGCGATTTGTCTAAGTTTGACATGAAAAATAAAATAAATACGGAAGTGCGCCAACATTAGGTACACTTAGAGTGATAGAATAGAACCAGAACTTTAGTATTATACCAACTAAGTTACCGTAAAAACATTGGTATGGAAATATGGGTGATTAAATTAGCCGCTTTGCGATGTGCGGTCAGCGATTTGTCTAAGTTTGACATGAAATATAAAATAAATACGGAATTGTGGATACATGACGTACACATAGGGTGATAGAATAGGACAAGAATTATAGTATCATACCACCGAAGTTACCGTAAAAACTTAGGTTTTGGAAATACGGGTGATTAAACTAGCCGCTTTGCGATCTGCGGTCAGCGACTTGTCTAATTTTGACATAAAATATAATATAAATACGGAAGTGTGCCAACATTACGTACACATAATATGATTGACAAGAACTGTAGGACTATACCACCCAAGTTACCGTAAAAACGTAGGTTTTGGAAATATGGGTGATTAAACTAGCCGCTTTGCGATCTGCGGTCAGCGATTTGTCTAAGTTTGACATGAAAAATAAAAATAAATACGGAATTGTGGATACATGACGTACAA
Source organism: Flexamia atlantica (assembly GCA_035578135.1). Lineage (NCBI taxonomy): Eukaryota > Metazoa > Arthropoda > Insecta > Hemiptera > Cicadellidae > Flexamia > Flexamia atlantica. The sequence continues at coordinate 551,645 of JAQJVK010000115.1, read as the reverse complement.
AAAGGATGATAGAATAGTACCAGAAATATAGTATTATACCAACCAAGTTACCAAAAAAACATTGGTTTTGGGAATATGGTTGATTAAATTAGCCGCTTTGCGATGTGCGGTCAGCGATTTGTCAAAGTTTGACATGAAAAATAAAAATAAATAATGGAATTGTGGATACATGACGTACACATAGGGTGATAGAATAGGACCAGAAATATAGTATCATACCACCGAAGTTACCGTAAAAACTTAGGTTTTGGAAATATGGGTGATTAAACTAGCCGCTATGCGATCTGCGGTCAGCGATTTGTCTAATTTTGACATGAAATATAAAATAAATACGGAAGTGTGCCAATATTAGGTACACATAGGGTAATAGAATAGAACCAGAACTTTCGTATAATACCAACCAAGTTACCGTAAAAACTTAGGTTTTGGAAATATGGGTGATTAAATTAGCCGCTTTGTGATGTCCGGACAACGATTTGTCTAAGTTTGACATGAAATATAAAATAAATACTGATGTGTGCTAACATTACGTACTCATAGGGTGATAGAATAGAACCAGAACTTCAGTATTATACCAACCAAGTTACCGTAAAAACTTAGGTTTTGGAAATATAGGTGGTTAAAGTAGCCGCTTTGCGATGTGTGGACAACGATTTGTCAAAGATTGACATGAAAAATAAAAATAAATACGGAATTGTGGATACATGACGTACACATAGGGTGATAGAATAAGACCAGAAATATAGTATCATACCACCGAAGTTCCGTAAAAACTTAGGTTTTTGAAATATGGGTGGTAAAATTAGTCGCTTTGCGATGTGTGGACAGCGATTTGTATAAGTTTTACATGAAATTTAAAATAAATACGGAAGTATTCCAACATTTCGTACACATAAGATGATAGAATAGGACAAGAACTGTAGGACTATACCACCCAAGTTACCGTAAAAACTTAGGTTTTGGAAATATGGTTGATTAAATTAGCCGCTTTGCGATGTGCGGTCAGCGATTGGTCTAAGTTTGAAATGAAATGTAAAATAAATACGGAAGTGTGCCAACATTAGGTACACATAGGAAGATAGAATAGAACCAGATCTTTAGTATTATACCAACCAAGCTACCGTAAAAACTTAGGTTTTGGAAATATGGGTGATTAAATTAGCCGCTTTGCGATGTGCGGACAACGATTTTTCTAATTTTGACATGAAATATAAAATAAATACGGAAGTGTGCCAACATGACGTACACAGAGGATGATAGAATACGACCAGAACCTTTGTACTTTACCACCCAAGTTACCATAAAAACGTAGGTTTTGGAAATATGGGTGATTAAACAAGCCGCTTTGCGATCTGCGGTCTGCGATTTGTCTAAGTTTGACATGAAAAATAAAATAAATACGGAAGTGTGCCAACATTACGTACACATAAGATGGTAGAATAAGACAAGAACTGTAGGACTATACCACCCAAGTTACCGTAAAAACGTAGGTTTTGGAAATATGGGTGATTAAACTAGCCGCTTTGCGATCTGCGGACAACGATTTGTCAAAGTTTGACATGAAAAATAAAATAAATACGGAAGTGCGCCAACATTAGGTACACTTAGAGTGATAGATTAGAACCAGAACTTTAGTATTATACCAACTAAGTTACCGTAAAAACATTGGTTTTGGAAATATGGGTGATTAAATTAGCCGCTTTGCGATGTGCGGTCAGCGATTTGTCTAAGTTTGACATGAAATATAAAATAAATACGGAATTGTGGATACATGACGTACACATAGGGTGATAGAATAGGACAAGAATTATAGTATCATACCACCGAAGTTACCGTAAAAACTAAGGTTTTGGAAATACGGGTGATTAAACTAGCCGCTTTGCGATCTGCGGTCAGCGACTTGTCTAATTTTGACATAAAATATAATATAAATACGGAAGAGTGCCAACATTACGTACACATAATATGATAGACAAGAAGTGTAGGACTATACCACCCAAGTTACCGTAAAAACGTAGGTTTTGGAAATATGGGTGATTAAACTAGCCGCTTTGCGATCTGCGGTCAGCGATTTGTCTAAATTTGACATGAAAAATAAAAATAAATACGGAATTGTGGATACATGACGTACAAAAAGGATGATAGAAATATAGTATTATACCAACCAAGTTACCAAAAAAACATTGGTTTTGGGAATATGGTTGATTAAATTAGCCGCTTTGCGATGTGCGGTCAGCGATTTGTCAAAGTTTGACATGAAAAATAAAAATAAATAATGGAATTGTGGATACATGACGTACACAATAGGGTGATAGAATAGGACCAGAAATATAGTATCATACCACCGAAGTTACCGTAAAAACTTAGGTTTTGGAAATATGGGTGATTAAACTAGCCGCTATGCGATCTGCGGTCAGCGATTTGTCTAATTTTGACATGAAATATAAAATAAATACGGAAGTGTGCCAATATTAGGTACACATAGGGTAATAGAATAGAACCAGAACTTTCGTATTATACCAACCAAGTTACCGTAAAAACTTAGGTTTTGGAAACATGGGTGATTAAATTAGCCGCTTTGCGATGTCCGGACAACGATTTGTCTAAGTTTGACATGAAATATAAAATAAATACTGATGTGTGCTAACATTACGTACTCATAGGGTGATAGAATAGAACCAGAACTTCAGTATTATACCAACCAAGTTACCGTAAAAACTTAGGTTTTGGAAATATAGGTGAATAAAGTAGCCGCTTTGCGATGTGTGGACAACGATTTGTCAAAGATTGACATGAAAAATAAAAATAAATACGGAATTGTGGATACATGACGTACACATAGGGTGATAGAATAAGACCAGAAATATAGTATCATACCACCGAAGTTCCGTAAAAACTTAGGTTTTGGAAATATGGGTGGTAAAATTAGTCGCTTTGCGATGTGTGGACAGCGATTTGTATAAGTTTTACATGAAATTTAAAATAAATACGGAAGTATTCCAACATTTCGTACACATAAGATGATAGAATAGGACAAGAACTGTAGGACTATACCACCCAAGTTACCGTAAAAACTTAGGTTTTGGAAATATGGTTGATTAAATTAGCCGCTTTGCGATGTGCGGTCAGCGATTGCTCTAAGTTTGAAATGAAATGTAAAATAAATACGGAAGTGTGCCAACATTAGGTACACATAGGAAGATAGAATAGAACCAGATCTTTAGTATTATACCAACCAAGCTACCGTAAAAACTTAGGTTTTGGAAATATGGGTGATTAAATTAGCCGCTTTGCGATGTGCGGACAACGATTTGTCTAATTTTGACATGAAATATAAAATAAATACGGAAGTGTGCCAACATGACGTACACAGAGGATGATAGAATACGACCAGAACCTTTGTACTTTACCACCCAAGTTACCATAAAAACGTAGGTTTTGGAAATATGGGTGATTAAACAAGCCGCTTTGCGATCTGCGGTCTGCGATTTGTCTAAGTTTGACATGAAAAATAAAATAAATACGGAAGTGTGCCAACATTACGTACACATAAGATGATAGAATAAGACAAGAACTGTAGGACTATACCACCCAAGTTACCGTAAAAACGTAGGTTTTGGAAATATGGGTGATTAAACTAGCCGCTTTGCGATCTGCGGACAACGATTTGTCAAAGTTTGACATGAAAAATAAAATAAATACGGAAGTGCGCCAACATTAGGTACACTTAGAGTGATAGAATAGAACCAGAACTTTAGTATTATACCAACTAAGTTACCGTAAAAACATTGGTTTTGGAAATATAGGTGATTAAATTAGCCGCTTTGCGATGTGCGGTCAGCGATTTGTCTAAGTTTGACATGAAATATAAAATAAATACGGAATTGTGGATACATGACGTACACATAGGGTGATAGAATAGGACAAGAATTATAGTATCATACCACCGAAGTTACCGTAAAAACTAAGGTTTTGGAAATACGGGTGATTAAACTAGCCGCTTTGCGATCTGCGGTCAGCGACTTGTCTAATTTTGACATAAAATATAATATAAATACGGAAGAGTGCCAACATTACGTACACATAATATGATAGACAGAACTGTAGGACTATACCACCCAAGTTACCGTAAAAACGTAGGTTTTGGAAATATGGGTGATTAAACTAGCCGCTTTGCGATCTGCGGTCAGCGATTAGTCTAAGTTTGACATGAAAAATAAAAATAAATACGGAATTGTGGATACATGACGTACAAAAAGGATGATAGAATAGTACCAGAAATATAGTATTATACCAACCAAGTTACCAAAAAAACATTGGTTTTGGGAATATGGTTGATTAAATTAGCCGCTTTGCGATGTGCGGTCAGCGATTTGTCAAAGTTTGACATGAAAAATAAAAATAAATAATGGAATTGTGGATACATGACGTACACATAGGGTGATAGAATAGGACCAGAAATATAGTATCATACCACCGAAGTTACCGTAAAAACTTAGGTTTTGGAAATATGGGTGATTAAACTAGCCGCTATGCGATCTGCGGTCAGCGATTTGTCTAATTTTGACATGAAATATAAAATAAATACGGAAGTGTGCCAATATTAGGTACACATAGGGTAATAGAATAGAACCAGAACTTTCGTATAATACCAACCAAGTTACCGTAAAAACTTAGGTTTTGGAAATATGGGTGATTAAATTAGCCGCTTTGTGATGTCCGGACAACGATTTGTCTAAGTTTGACATGAAATATAAAATAAATACTGATGTGTGCTAACATTACGTACTCATAGGGTGATAGAATAGAACCAGAACTTCAGTATTATACCAACCAAGTTACCGTAAAAACTTAGGTTTTGGAAATATAGGTGGTTAAAGTAGCCGCTTTGCGATGTGTGGACAACGATTTGTCAAAGATTGACATGAAAAATAAAAATAAATACGGAATTGTGGATACATGACGTACACATAGGGTGATAGAATAAGACCAGAAATATAGTATCATACCACCGAAGTTCCGTAAAAACTTAGGTTTTTGAAATATGGGTGGTAAAATTAGTCGCTTTGCGATGTGTGGACAGCGATTTGTATAAGTTTTACATGAAATTTAAAATAAATACGGAAGTATTCCAACATTTCGTACACATAAGATGATAGAATAGGACAAGAACTGTAGGACTATACCACCCAAGTTACCGTAAAAACTTAGGTTTTGGAAATATGGTTGATTAAATTAGCCGCTTTGCGATGTGCGGTCAGCGATTGGTCTAAGTTTGAAATGAAATGTAAAATAAATACGGAAGTGTGCCAACATTAGGTACACATAGGAAGATAGAATAGAACCAGATCTTTAGTATTATACCAACCAAGCTACCGTAAAAACTTAGGTTTTGGAAATATGGGTGATTAAATTAGCCGCTTTGCGATGTGCGGACAACGATTTTTCTAATTTTGACATGAAATATAAAATAAATACGGAAGTGTGCCAACATGACGTACACAGAGGATGATAGAATACGACCAGAACCTTTGTACTTTACCACCCAAGTTACCATAAAAACGTAGGTTTTGGAAATATGGGTGATTAAACAAGCCGCTTTGCGATCTGCGGTCTGCGATTTGTCTAAGTTTGACATGAAAAATAAAATAAATACGGAAGTGTGCCAACATTACGTACACATAAGATGATAGAATAAGACAAGAACTGTAGGACTATACCACCCAAGTTACCGTAAAAACGTAGGTTTTGGAAATATGGGTGATTAAACTAGCCGCTTTGCGATCTGCGGACAACGATTTGTCAAAGTTTGACATGAAAAATAAAATAAATACGGAAGTGCGCCAACATTAGGTACACTTAGAGTGATAGATTAGAACCAGAACTTTAGTATTATACCAACTAAGTTACCGTAAAAACATTGGTTTTGGAAATATGGGTGATTAAATTAGCCGCTTTGCGATGTGCGGTCAGCGATTTGTCTAAGTTTGACATGAAATATAAAATAAATACGGAATTGTGGATACATGACGTACACATAGGGTGATAGAATAGGACAAGAATTATAGTATCATACCACCGAAGTTACCGTAAAAACTAAGGTTTTGGAAATACGGGTGATTAAACTAGCCGCTTTGCGATCTGCGGTCAGCGACTTGTCTAATTTTGACATAAAATATAATATAAATACGGAAGAGTGCCAACATTACGTACACATAATATGATAGACAAGAAGTGTAGGACTATACCACCCAAGTTACCGTAAAAACGTAGGTTTTGGAAATATGGGTGATTAAACTAGCCGCTTTGCGATCTGCGGTCAGCGATTTGTCTAAATTTGACATGAAAAATAAAAATAAATACGGAATTGTGATACATGACGTACAAAAAGGATGATAGAAATATAGTATTATACCAACCAAGTTACCAAAAAAACATTGGTTTTGGGAATATGGTTGATTAAATTAGCCGCTTTGCGATGTGCGGTCAGCGATTTGTCAAAGTTTGACATGAAAAATAAAAATAAATAATGGAATTGTGGATACATGACGTACACAATAGGGTGATAGAATAGGACCAGAAATATAGTATCATACCACCGAAGTTACCGTAAAAACTTAGGTTTTGGAAATATGGGTGATTAAACTAGCCGCTATGCGATCTGCGGTCAGCGATTTGTCTAATTTTGACATGAAATATAAAATAAATACGGAAGTGTGCCAATATTAGGTACACATAGGGTAATAGAATAGAACCAGAACTTTCGTATTATACCAACCAAGTTACCGTAAAAACTTAGGTTTTGGAAACATGGGTGATTAAATTAGCCGCTTTGCGATGTCCGGACAACGATTTGTCTAAGTTTGACATGAAATATAAAATAAATACTGATGTGTGCTAACATTACGTACTCATAGGGTGATAGAATAGAACCAGAACTTCAGTATTATACCAACCAAGTTACCGTAAAAACTTAGGTTTTGGAAATATAGGTGAATAAAGTAGCCGCTTTGCGATGTGTGGACAACGATTTGTCAAAGATTGACATGAAAAATAAAAATAAATACGGAATTGTGGATACATGACGTACACATAGGGTGATAGAATAAGACCAGAAATATAGTATCATACCACCGAAGTTCCGTAAAAACTTAGGTTTTGGAAATATGGGTGGTAAAATTAGTCGCTTTGCGATGTGTGGACAGCGATTTGTATAAGTTTTACATGAAATTTAAAATAAATACGGAAGTATTCCAACATTTCGTACACATAAGATGATAGAATAGGACAAGAACTGTAGGACTATACCACCCAAGTTACCGTAAAAACTTAGGTTTTGGAAATATGGTTGATTAAATTAGCCGCTTTGCGATGTGCGGTCAGCGATTGCTCTAAGTTTGAAATGAAATGTAAAATAAATACGGAAGTGTGCAAACATTAGGTACACATAGGAAGATAGAATAGAACCAGATCTTTAGTATTATACCAACCAAGCTACCGTAAAAACTTAGGTTTTGGAAATATGGGTGATTAAATTAGCCGCTTTGCGATGTGCGGACAACGATTTGTCTAATTTTGACATGAAATATAAAATAAATACGGAAGTGTGCCAACATGACGTACACAGAGGATGATAGAATACGACCAGAACCTTTGTACTTTACCACCCAAGTTACCATAAAAACGTAGGTTTTGGAAATATGGGTGATTAAACAAGCCGCTTTGCGATCTGCGGTCTGCGATTTGTCTAAGTTTGACATGAAAAATAAAATAAATACGGAAGTGTGCCAACATTACGTACACATAAGATGATAGAATAAGACAAGAACTGTAGGACTATACCACCCAAGTTACCGTAAAAACGTAGGTTTTGGAAATATGGGTGATTAAACTAGCCGCTTTGCGATCTGCGGACAACGATTTGTCAAAGTTTGACATGAAAAATAAAATAAATACGGAAGTGCGCCAACATTAGGTACACTTAGAGTGATAGAATAGAACCAGAACTTTAGTATTATACCAACTAAGTTACCGTAAAAACATTGGTTTTGGAAATATAGGTGATTAAATTAGCCGCTTTGCGATGTGCGGTCAGCGATTTGTCTAAGTTTGACATGAAATATAAAATAAATACGGAATTGTGGATACATGACGTACACATAGGGTGATAGAATAGGACAAGAATTATAGTATCATACCACCGAAGTTACCGTAAAAACTAAGGTTTTGGAAATACGGGTGATTAAACTAGCCGCTTTGCGATCTGCGGTCAGCGACTTGTCTAATTTTGACATAAAATATAATATAAATACGGAAGAGTGCCAACATTACGTACACATAATATGATAGACAGAACTGTAGGACTATACCACCCAAGTTACCGTAAAAACGTAGGTTTTGGAAATATGGGTGATTAAACTAGCCGCTTTGCGATCTGCGGTCAGCGATTAGTCTAAGTTTGACATGAAAAATAAAAATAAATACGGAATTGTGGATACATGACGTACAAAAAGGATGATAGAATAGTACCAGAAATATAGTATTATACCAACCAAGTTACCAAAAAAACATTGGTTTTGGGAATATGGTTGATTAAATTAGCCGCTTTGCGATGTGCGGTCAGCGATTTGTCAAAGTTTGACATGAAAAATAAAAATAAATAATGGAATTGTGGATACATGACGTACACATAGGGTGATAGAATAGGACCAGAAATATAGTATCATACCACCGAAGTTACCGTAAAAACTTAGGTTTTGGAAATATGGGTGATTAAACTAGCCGCTATGCGATCTGCGGTCAGCGATTTGTCTAATTTTGACATGAAATATAAAATAAATACGGAAGTGTGCCAATATTAGGTACACATAGGGTAATAGAATAGAACCAGAACTTTCGTATTATACCAACCAAGTTACCGTAAAAACTTAGGTTTTGGAAATATGGGTGATTAAATTAGCCGCTTTGCGATGTCCGGACAACGATTTGTCTACGTTTGACATGGAATATAAAATAAATACTGATGTGTGCTAACATTACGTACTCATAGGGTGATAGAATAGAACCAGAACTTCAGTATTATACCAACCAAGTTACCGTAAAAACTTAGGTTTTGGAAATATAGGTGGTTAAAATAGCCGCTTTGCGATGTGTGGACAACGATTTGTCAAAGATTGACATGAAAAATAAAAATAAATACGGAATTGTGGATACATGACGTACACATAGGGTGATAGAATAGGACCAGAAATATAGTATCATACCACCGAAGTTCCGTAAAAACTTAGGTTTTGGAAATATGGGTGGTAAAAGTAGTCGCTTTGCGATGTGTGGACAGCGATTTGTCTAAGTTTGACATGAAATATAAAATAAATACGGAAGTGTGCCAACATTACGTACACAGAGGATGATAGAATACGACCAGAACCTTTGTACTTTACCACCCAAGTTACCATAAAAACGTAGGTTTTGGAAATATGGGTGATTAAACAAGCCGCTTTGCGATCTGCGGTCTGCGATTTGTGTAAGTTTGACATGAAAAATAAAATAAATACGGAAGTGTGCCAACATTACAAACACATAAGATGATAGAATAGGACAAGAACTGTAGGACTATACCACCCAAGTTACCGTAAAAACTTAGGTTTTGAAAATATGGGTGATTAAACTAGCCGCTTTGCGATGTCCGGACAACGATTTGTCTAAGTTTGACATGAAATATAAAATAAATACTGATGTGTGCTAACATTACGTACTCATAGGGTGATAGAATAGAACCAGAACTTTTTTATTATACCAACCAAGTTACCGTAAAAACTTAGTTTTTTAAAAATATGGGTGATTAAACTAGCCGCTTTGCGATCTGCGGTCAGCGATTTGTCTAAGTTTGACATGAAAAATCAAAATAAATACGGAATTGTGGATACATGACGTACACATAGGGTGATAGAATAGGACCAGAAATATAGTATCATACCACCGAAGTTCCGTAAAAACTTTGGTTTTGGAAATATGGGTGGTAAAAGTAGTCGCTTTGCGATGTGTGGACAGCGAATTGTCTAAGTTTTACATGAAATATAAAATAAATAAGGAAGTCTGCCAACATTACGTACACATAAGATGATAGAATAGGACAAGAACTGTAGGACTTAACCACCCAAGTTACCGTAAAAACTTAGGTTTTGGAAATATGGTTGATTAAAATAGCCGCTTTGCGATGTGCGGTCAGCGATTGGTCTAAGTTTGAAATGAAATGTAAAATAAATACGGAAGTGTGCCAACATTAGGTACACATAGGGTGATAGAATAGAACCAGATCTTTAGTATTATACCAACCAAGCTACCGTAAAAACTTAGGTTTTGGAAATATGGGTGATTAAATTAGCCGCTTTGCGATGTGCGGACAACGATTTGTCTAATTTTGACATGAAATATAAAATAAATACGGAAGTGTGCCAACATGACGTACACAGACGATGATAGAATACGACCAGAACCTTTGTACTTTACCACCCAAGTTACCATAAAAACGTAGGTTTTGGAAATATGGGTGATTAAACAAGCCGCTTTGCGATCTGCGGTCTGCGATTTGTCTAAGTTTGACATGAAAAATAAAATAAATACGGAAGTGTGCCAACATTACGTACACATAAGATGATAGAATAAGACAAGAACTGTAGGACTATACCACCCAAGTTACCGTAAAAACGTAGGTTTTGGAAATATGGGTGATTAAACTAGCCGCTTTGCGATCTGCGGTCAGCGACTTGTCTAATTTTGACATAAAATATAATATAAATACGGAAGTGTGCCAATATTACGTACACATAATATGATAGACAAGAACTGTAGGACTATACCACCCAAGTTACCGTAAAAACGTAGGTTTTGGAAATATGGGTGATTAAACTAGCCGCTTTGCGATCTGCGGTCAGCGATTTGTCTAGGTTTGACATGAAAAATAAAAATAAATACGGAATTGTGGATACATGACGTACACAAAGGATGATAGAATAGTACCAGAAATATAGTAATATACCAACCAAGTTACCAAAAAAACTTTGGTTTTGGGAATATGGTTAATTAAATTAGCCGCTTTGCGATGTGCGGTCAGCGATTTGTCTAATTTTGACATGAAATATAAAATAACATACGGAAGTGTGCCAATATTAGGTACACATAGGGTAATAGAATAGAACCAGAACTTTAGGATTATACCAACCAAGTTACCGTAAAAACTTAGGTTTTGGAAATATGGGTGATTAAATTAGCCGCTTTGCGATGTCCGGACAACGATTTGTCTAAGTTTGACATGAAATATAAAATAAATACTGATGTGTGCTAACATTACGTACTCATAGGGTGATAGAATAGAACCAGAACTTTTTTATTATACAAACCAAGTTACCGTAAAAACTTAGGTTTTGGAAATATAGGTGATTAAATTAGCCGCTTTGCGATGTGCGGACAACGATTTGTCCAAGTTTGACATGAAAAATAAAAATAAATGCGGAATTGTGGATACATAACGTACACATAGGGTGATAGAATAGGACCAGAAATATAGTATCATACCACCGAAGTTCCGTAAAAACTTAGGTTTTGGAAATATGGGTGGTAAAAGTAGTCGCTTTGCGATGTGTGGACAGCGATTTGTCTAAGTTTGACATGAAATATTAAATAAATACGGAAGTTTGCCAACATGACGTACACAGAGGATGATAGAATACGACCAGAACCTTTGTACTTTACCACCCAAGTTACCATAAAAACGTAGGTTTTGGAAATATGGGTGATTAAACAAGCCGCTTTGCGATCTGCGGTCTGCGATTTGTCTAAGTTTGACATGAAAAATAAAATAAATACGGAAGTGCGCCAACATTAGGTACACTTAGAGTGATAGAATAGAACCAGAACTTTAGTATTATACCAACTAAGTTACCGTAAAAACATTGGTTTTGGAAATATGGGTGATTAAATTAGCCGCTTTGCGATGTGCGGTCAGCGATTTGTCTAAGTTTGACATGAAATATAAAATAAATACGGAATTGTGGATACATGACGTACACATAGGGTGATAGAATAGGACGAGAATTATAGTATCATACCACCGAAGTTACCGTAAAAACTTAGGTTTTGGAAATACGGGTGATTAAACTAGCCGCTTTGCGATCTGCGGTCAGCGACTTGTCTAATTTTGACATAAAATATAATATAAATACGGAAGTGTACCAACATTACGTACACATAATATGATAGACAAGAACTGTATGACTATACCACCCAAGTTACCGTAAAAACGTAGGTTTTGGAAATATGGGTGATTAAACTAGCCGCTTTGCGATCTGCGGTCAGCGATTTGTCTAAGTTTGACATGAAAAATAAAAATAAATACGGAATTGTGGATACATGACGTACATAAAGGATGATAGAATAGTACCAGAAATATAGTATTATACCAACCAAGTTACCAAAAAAACATTGGTTTTGGGAATATGGTTGATTAAATTAGCCGCTTTGCGATGTGCGGTCAGCGGTTTGTCAAAGTTTGACATGAAAAATAAAAATAAATAATGGAATTGTGGATACATGACGTACACATAGGGTGATAGAATAGGACCAGAAATATAGTATCATACCACCGAAGTTACCGTAAAAACTTAGGTTTTGGAAATATGGTTGATTAAATTAGCCGCTTTGCGATGTGCGGTCAGCGATTGGTCTAAGTTTGAAATGAAATGTAAAATAAATACGGAAGTGTGCCAACATTAGGTACACATAGGGTGATAGAATGGAACCAGATCTTTAGTATTATACCAACCAAGCTACCGTAAAAACTTAGGTTTTGGAAATATGGGTGATTAAATTAGCCGCTTTGCGATGTGCGGACAACGATTTGTCCAAGTTTGACATGAAAAATAAAATAAATTCGGAATTGTGCCAACATTAGGTACACTTAGGGTGATAGAATAGAACCAGAACTTTAGTATTATACCAACTAAGTTACCGTAAAAACATTGGTTTTGGAAATATGGGTGATTAAATTAGCCGCTTTGCGATGTGCGGTCAGCGATTTGTCTAAGTTTGACATGAAATATAAAATAAATACGGAAGTGTGCCAAAATGACGTACACATAGGATGATAGAATAGGACCAGAACCTTTGTACTTTACCACCCAAGTTACCATAAAAACGTAGGTTTTGGAAATATGGGTGATTAAAGTAGTCGCTTTGCGATGTGCGGACATCGATTTCTCAAAGTTTGATATTAAATATAACATAAATATGGAAGTTTGCCAACATGACGTACACATAGGATGATAGAATAGTACCAGAAATATAGTATTATACCACCCAAGTTACCGTAAAAACTTAGGTTTTGGAAATATGGGTGATTAAACTAGCCGCTTTGCGATCTGCGGTCAGCGATTTGTCTAGGTTTGACATGAAAAATAAAAATAAATATGGAATTGTGGATACATGACGTACAAATAGGGTGATAGAATAGGACAAGAATTATAGTATCATACCACCGAAGTTACCGTAAAAACTTAGGTTTTGGAAATATGGTTGATTAAACTAGCCACTTTGAGATCTACGGTCAGCGATTTGTCTAATTTTGACATGAAATATAAAATAAATACGGAAGTGTGCCAACTATAGGTACAAATAGGGTGATAGAATTGAACCAGAACTTTAGTATTATACCAACCAAGTTACCGTAAAAACTTAGGTTTTGGAAATACGGGTGATTAAACTAGCCGCTTTGCGATCTGCGGTCAGCGATTTGTCTAATTTTGACATAAAATATAGTATAAATATGGAAGTGTGCCAACATTACGTACACATAATATGATAGACAAGAACTGTAGGACTATACCACCCAAGTTACCGTAAAAACGTAGGTTTTGGAAATATGGGTGATTAAACTAGCCGCTTTGCGATCTGCGGTCAGCGATTTGTCTAAGTTTGAAATGAAATGTAAAATAAATACGGAAGTGTGCCAACATTAGGTACACATAGGGTGATAGAATAGAACCAGATCTTTAGTATTATACCAACCAAGCTACCAAAAAAACTTTGGTTTTAGGAATATGGTTGATTAAATTAGCCGCTTTGCGATGTGCGGACAACGATTTGTCTAATTTTGACATGAAATATAAAATAAATACGGAAGTGTGCCAACATGACGTACACAGAGGATGATAGAATACGACCAGAACCTTTGTACTTTACCACCCAAGTTACCATAAAAACGTAGGTTTTGGAAATATGGGTGATTAAACAAGCCGCTTTGCGATCTGCGGTCTGCGATTTGTCTAAGTTTGACATGAAAAATAAAATAAATACGGAAGTGTGCCAACATTACGTACACATAAGATGATAGAATAAGACAAGAACTGTAGGACTATACCACCCAAGTTACCGTAAAAACGTAGGTTTTGGAAATATGGGTGATTAAACTAGCCGCTTTGCGATCTGCGGACAACGATTTGTCAAAGTTTGACATGAAAAATAAAAATAAATAATGGAATTGTGGATACATGACGTACACATAGGGTGATAGAATAGGACCAGAAATATAGTATCATACCACCGAAGTTACCGTAAAAACTTAGGTTTTGGAAATATGGGTGATTAAACTAGCCGCTATGCGATCTGCGGTCAGCGATTTGTCTAATTTTGACATGAAATATAAAATAAATACGGAAGTGTGCCAATATTAGGTACACATAGAGTAATAGAATAGAACCAGAACTTTCGTATTATACCAACCAAGTTACCGTAAAAACTTAGGTTTTGGAAATATAGGTGGTTAAAATAGCCGCTTTGCGATGTGTGGACAACGATTTGTCAAAGATTGACATGAAAAATAAAAATAAATACGGAATTGTGGATACATGACGTACACATAGGGTGATAGAATAGGACCAGAAATATAGTATCATACCACCGAAGTTCCGTAAAAACGTAGGTTTTGGAAATATGGGTGGTAAAATTAGTCGCTTTGCGATGTGTGGACAGCGATTTGTATAAGTTTTACATGAAATTTAAAATAAATACGGAAGTATTCCAACATTTCGTACACATAAGATGATAGAATAGGACAAGAACTGTAGGACTATACCACCCAAGTTACCGTAAAAACTTAGGTTTTGGAAATATGGTTGATTAAATTAGCCGCTTTGCGATGTGCGGTCAGCGATTGGTCTAAGTTTGAAATGAAATGTAAAATAAATACGGAAGTGTGCCAACATTAGGTACACATAGGGTGATAGAATGGAACCAGATCTTTAGTATTATACCAACCAAGCTACCGTAAAAACTTAGGTTTTGGAAATATGGGTGATTAAATTAGCCGCTTTGCGATATGCGGACAACGATTTGTCAAAGTTTGACATGAAAAATAAAATAAATACGGAATTGTGCCAACATTAGGTACACTTAGGGTGATAGAATAGAACCAGAACTTTAGTATTATACCAACTAAGTTACCGTAAAAACATTGGTTTTGGAAATATGGGTGATTAAATTAGCCGCTTTGCGATGTGCGGTCAGCGATTTGTCTAAGTTTGACATGAAATATAAAATAAATACGGAAGTGTGCCAAAATGACGTACACATTGGATGATAGAATAGGACCAGAACCTTTGTACTTTACCACCCAAGTTACCATAAAAACGTAGGTTTTGGAAATATGGGTGATTAAAGTAGTCGCTTTGCGATGTGCGGACATCGATTTGTCAAAGTTTGATATAAATAAATATGGAAGTTTGCCAACATGACGTACACATAGGATGAAAGAATAGTACCAGAAATATAGTATTATACCACCCAAGTTACCGTAAAAACTTAGGTTTTGGAAATATGGGTGATTAAACTAGCCGCTTTGCGATCTGCGGTCAGCGATTTGTCTAAGTTTGACATGAAAAATAAAAATAAATATGGAATTGTGGATACATGACGTACAAATAGGGTGATAGAATAGGACAAGAATTATAGTATCATACCACCGAAGTTACCGTAAAAACTTAGGTTTTGGAAATATGGTTGATTAAACTAGCCACTTTGAGATCTGCGGTCAGCGATTTGTCTAATTTTGACATAAAATATAATATAAATACGGAAGTGTGCCAACATTACGTACACATAACATGATAGAATAGGACAAGAACTGTAGGACTATACCACCCAAGTTACCGTAAAAACGTAGGTTTTGGAAATATGGGTGATTAAACTAGCCGCTTTGCGATCTGCGGTCAGCGATTTGTCTAAGTTTGACATGAAAAATAAAAATAAATACGGAATTGTGGATACATGACGTACACATAGGATGATAGAATAGTACCAGAAATATAGTATTATACCAACCAAGTTACCAAAAAAACTTTGGTTTTAGGAATATGGTTGATTAAATTAGCCGCTTTGCGATGTGCGGTCAGCGATTTGTCAAAGTTTGACATGAAAAATAAAAATAAATAATGGAATTGTGGATACATGACGTACACATAGGGTGATAGAATAGGACCAGAAATATAGTATCATACCACCGAAGTTACCGTAAAAACTTAGGTTTTGGAAATATGGGTGATTAAACTAGCCGCTATGCGATCTACGGACAACGATTTGTCTAAGTTTGACATGAAATATAAAATAAATACTGATGTGTGCTAACATTACGTACTCATAGGGTGATAGAATAGAACCAGAACTTTAGTATTATACCAACCAAGTTACCGTAAAAACTTAGGTTTTGGAAATATAGGTGGTTAAAGTAGCCGCTTTGCGATGTGTGGACAACGATTTGTCAAAGTTTGACATGAAATATAAAATGAATACGGAAGTGTGGCAACATGACGAACACATAGGGTGATAGAATAGGACCAGAACTGTAGGACTATACCACCCAAGTTACCGTAAAAACTTAGGTTTTGGAAATATGGTTGATTAAATTAGCCGCTTTGCGATGTGCGGTCAGCGATTGGTCTAAGTTTGAAATGAAATGTAAAATAAATACGGAAGTGTGCCAACATTAGGTACACATAGGGTGATAGAATAGAACCAGATCTTTAGTATTATACCAACCAAGCTACCGTAAAAACTTAGGTTTTGGAAATATGGGTGATTATATTAGTCGCTTTGCGATGTGTGGACAGCGATTTGTCTAAGTTTTACATAAAATATAAAATGAATATGGAAGTGTGGCAACATGACGAACACATAGGGTGATAGAATAGGACCAGAACTGTAGGACTATACCACCCAAGTTACCGTAAAAACTTAGGTTTTGGAAATATGGTTGATTAAATTAGTCACTTTGCGATGTGCGGTCAGCGATTGGTCTAAGTTTGAAATGAAATGTAAAATAAATACGGAAGTGTGCCAACATTAGGTACACATAGGGTGATAGAATAGAACCAGATCTTTAGTATTATACCAACCAAGCTACCGTAAAAACTTAGGTTTTGGAAATATGGGTAATTAAATTAGCCGCTTTGCGATCTGCGGTCAGCGATTTGTCTAAGTTTGACATGAAAAATAAAAATAAATATGGAATTGTGGATACATGACGTACAAATAGGGTGATAGAATAGGACAAGAATTATAGTATCATACCACCGAAGTTACCGTAAAAACTTAGGTTTTGGAAATATGGTTGATTAAACTAGCCACTTTGAGATCTGCGGTCAGCGATTTGTCTAATTTTGACATAAAATATAATATAAATACGGAAGTGTGCCAACATTACGTACACATAACATGATAGAATAGGACAAGAACTGTAGGACTATACCACCCAAGTTACCGTAAAAACGTAGGTTTTGGAAATATGGGTGATTAAACTAGCCGCTTTGCGATCTGCGGTCAGCGATTTGTCTAAGTTTGACATGAAAAATAAAAATAAATACGGAATTGTGGATACATGACGTACACATAGGATGATAGAATAGTACCAGAAATATAGTATTATACCAACCAAGTTACCAAAAAAACTTTGGTTTTAGGAATATGGTTGATTAAATTAGCCGCTTTGCGATGTGCGGTCAGCGATTTGTCAAAGTTTGACATGAAAAATAAAAATAAATAATGGAATTGTGGATACATGACGTACACATAGGGTGATAGAATAGGACCAGAAATATAGTATCATACCACCGAAGTTACCGTAAAAACTTAGGTTTTGGAAATATGGGTGATTAAACTAGCCGCTATGCGATCTACGGACAACGATTTGTCTAAGTTTGACATGAAATATAAAATAAATACTGATGTGTGCTAACATTACGTACTCATAGGGTGATAGAATAGAACCAGAACTTTAGTATTATACCAACCAAGTTACCGTAAAAACTTAGGTTTTGGAAATATAGGTGGTTAAAGTAGCCGCTTTGCGATGTGTGGACAACGATTTGTCAAAGTTTGACATGAAATATAAAATGAATACGGAAGTGTGGCAACATGACGAACACATAGGGTGATAGAATAGGACCAGAACTGTAGGACTATACCACCCAAGTTACCGTAAAAACTTAGGTTTTGGAAATATGGTTGATTAAATTAGCCGCTTTGCGATGTGCGGTCAGCGATTGGTCTAAGTTTGAAATGAAATGTAAAATAAATACGGAAGTGTGCCAACATTAGGTACACATAGGGTGATAGAATAGAACCAGATCTTTAGTATTATACCAACCAAGCTACCGTAAAAACTTAGGTTTTGGAAATATGGGTGATTATATTAGTCGCTTTGCGATGTGTGGACAGCGATTTGTCTAAGTTTTACATAAAATATAAAATGAATATGGAAGTGTGGCAACATGACGAACACATAGGGTGATAGAATAGGACCAGAACTGTAGGACTATACCACCCAAGTTACCGTAAAAACTTAGGTTTTGGAAATATGGTTGATTAAATTAGTCGCTTTGCGATGTGCGGTCAGCGATTGGTCTAAGTTTGAAATGAAATGTAAAATAAATACGGAAGTGTGCCAACATTAGGTACACATAGGGTGATAGAATAGAACCAGATCTTTAGTATTATACCAACCAAGCTACCGTAAAAACTTAGGTTTTGGAAATATGGGTGATTAAATTAGCCGCTTTGCGATGTGCGGACAACGATTTGTCAAATTTTGACATGAAAAATAAAATAAATACGGAAGTGTGCCAACATGACGTACACATAAGATGATAGAATAGGACAAGAACTGTAGGACCATACCACCCAAGTTACCGTAAAAACGTAGGTTTTGGAAATATGGGTGATTAAACTAGCCGCTTTGCGATCTGCGGACAACGATTTGTCAAAGTTTGACATGAAAAATAAAATAAATACGGAATTGTGCCAACATGAGGTACACTTAGAGTGATAGAATAGAACCAGAACTTTAGTATTATACCAACTAAGTTACCGTAAAAACATTGGTTTTGGAAATATGGGTGATTAAATTAACCGCTTTGCGATGTGCGGTCAGCGATTTGTCTAAGTTTGACATGAAATATAAAATAAATACGGAATTGTGGATACATGACGTACACATAGGGTGATAGAATAGGACAAGAATTATAGTATCATACCACCGAAGTTACCGTAAAAACTTAGGTTTTGGAAATACGGGTGATTAAACTAGCCGCTTTGCGATCTGCGGTCAGCGACTTGTCTAATTTTGACATAAAATATAATATAAATACGGAAGTGTGCCAACATTACGTACACATAATATGATAGACAAGAACTGTAGGACTATACCACCCAAGTTACCGTAAAAACGTAGGTTTTGGAAATATGGGTGATTAAACTAGCCGCTTTGCGATCTGCGGTCAGCGATTTGTCTAAGTTTGACATGAAAAATAAAAATAAATACGGAATTGTGGATACATGACGTACACATAGGATGATAGAATAGTACCAGAAATATAGTATTATACCAACCAAGTTACCAAAAAAACTTTGGTTTTAGGAATATGGTTGATTAAATTAGCCGCTTTGCGATGTGCGGTCAGCGATTTGTCAAAGTTTGACATGAAAAATAAAAATAAATAATGGAATTGTGGATACATGACGTACACATAGGGTGATAGAATAGGACCAGAAATATAGTATCATACCACCGAAGTTACCGTAAAAACTTAGGTTTTGGAAATATGGGTGATTAAACTAGCCGCTATGCGATCTACGGACAACGATTTGTCTAAGTTTGACATGAAATATAAAATAAATACTGATGTGTGCTAACATTACGTACTCATAGGGTGATAGAATAGAACCAGAACTTTAGTATTATACCAACCAAGTTACCGTAAAAACTTAGGTTTTGGAAATATAGGTGGTTAAAGTAGCCGCTTTGCGATGTGTGGACAACGATTTGTCAAAGTTTGACATGAAATATAAAATGAATACGGAAGTGTGGCAACATGACGAACACATAGGGTGATAGAATAGGACCAGAACTGTAGGACTATACCACCCAAGTTACCGTAAAAACTTAGGTTTTGGAAATATGGTTGATTAAATTAGCCGCTTTGCGATGTGCGGTCAGCGATTGGTCTAAGTTTGAAATGAAATGTAAAATAAATACGGAAGTGTGCCAACATTAGGTACACATAGGGTGATAGAATAGAACCAGATCTTTAGTATTATACCAACCAAGCTACCGTAAAAACTTAGGTTTTGGAAATATGGGTGATTATATTAGTCGCTTTGCGATGTGTGGACAGCGATTTGTCTAAGTTTTACATAAAATATAAAATGAATATGGAAGTGTGGCAACATGACGAACACATAGGGTGATAGAATAGGACCAGAACTGTAGGACTATACCACCCAAGTTACCGTAAAAACTTAGGTTTTGGAAATATGGTTGATTAAATTAGTCGCTTTGCGATGTGCGGTCAGCGATTGGTCTAAGTTTGAAATGAAATGTAAAATAAATACGGAAGTGTGCCAACATTAGGTACACATAGGGTGATAGAATAGAACCAGATCTTTAGTATTATACCAACCAAGCTACCGTAAAAACTTAGGTTTTGGAAATATGGGTGATTAAATTAGCCGCTTTGCGATCTGCGGTCAGCGATTTGTCTATGTTTGACATGAAAAATAAAAATAAATATGGAATTGTGGATACATGACGTACAAATAGGGTGATAGAATAGGACAAGAATTATAGTATCATACCACCGAAGTTACCGTAAAAACTTAGGTTTTGGAAATATGGTTGATTAAACTAGCCACTTTGAGATCTGCGGTCAGCGATTTGTCTAATTTTGACATAAAATATAATATAAATACGGAAGTGTGCCAACATTACGTACACATAACATGATAGAATAGGACAAGAACTGTAGGACTATACCACCCAAGTTACCGTAAAAACGTAGGTTTTGGAAATATGGGTGATTAAACTAGCCGCTTTGCGATCTGCGGTCAGCGATTTGTCTAAGTTTGACATGAAAAATAAAAATAAATACGGAATTGTGGATACATGACGTACACATAGGATGATAGAATAGTACCAGAAATATAGTATTATACCAACCAAGTTACAAAAAAAACTTTGGTTTTAGGAATATGGTTGATTAAATTAGCCGCTTTGCGATGTGCGGTCAGCGATTTGTCAAAGTTTGACATGAAAAATAAAAATAAATAATGGAATTGTGGATACATGACGTACACATAGGGTGATAGAATAGGACCAGAAATATAGTATCATACCACCGAAGTTACCGTAAAAACTTAGGTTTTGGAAATATGGGTGATTAAACTAGCCGCTATGCGATCTACGGACAACGATTTGTCTAAGTTTGACATGAAATATAAAATAAATACTGATGTGTGCTAACATTACGTACTCATAGGGTGATAGAATAGAACCAGAACTTTAGTATTATACCAACCAAGTTACCGTAAAAACTTAGGTTTTGGAAATATAGGTGGTTAAAGTAGCCGCTTTGCGATGTGTGGACAACGATTTGTCAAAGTTTGACATGAAATATAAAATGAATACGGAAGTGTGGCAACATGACGAACACATAGGGTGATAGAATAGGACCAGAACTGTAGGACTATACCACCCAAGTTACCGTAAAAACTTAGGTTTTGGAAATATGGTTGATTAAATTAGCCGCTTTGCGATGTGCGGTCAGCGATTGGTCTAAGTTTGAAATGAAATGTAAAATAAATACGGAAGTGTGCCAACATTAGGTACACATAGGGTGATAGAATAGAACCAGATCTTTAGTATTATACCAACCAAGCTACCGTAAAAACTTAGGTTTTGGAAATATGGGTGATTATATTAGTCGCTTTGCGATGTGTGGACAGCGATTTGTCCAAGTTTTACATAAAATATAAAATGAATATGGAAGTGTGGCAACATGACGAACACATAGGGTGATAGAATAGGACCAGAACTGTAGGACTATACCACCCAAGTTACCGTAAAAACTTAGGTTTTGGAAATATGGTTGATTAAATTAGTCGCTTTGCGATGTGCGGTCAGCGATTGGTCTAAGTTTGAAA
Organism: Flexamia atlantica; assembly: GCA_035578135.1. Lineage (NCBI taxonomy): Eukaryota > Metazoa > Arthropoda > Insecta > Hemiptera > Cicadellidae > Flexamia > Flexamia atlantica. The sequence goes on along the minus strand of JAQJVK010000115.1, from coordinate 529,124 downwards.
TGAAATGTAAAATAAATACGGAAGTGTGCCAACATTAGGTACACATAGGGTGATAGAATAGAACCAGATCTTTAGTATTATACCAACCAAGCTACCGTAAAAACTTAGGTTTTGGAAATATGGGTGATTAAATTAGCCGCTTTGCGATGTGCGGACAACGATTTGTCAAATTTTGACATGAAAAATAAAATAAATACGGAAGTGTGCCAACATGAGGTACACTTAGAGTGATAGAATAGAACCAGAACTTTAGTATTATACCAACTAAGTTACCGTAAAAACATTGGTTTTGGAAATATGGGTGATTAAATTAACCGCTTTGCGATGTGCGGTCAGCGATTTGTCTAAGTTTGACATGAAATATAAAATAAATACGGAATTGTGGATACATGACGTACACATAGGGTGATAGAATAGGACAAGAATTATAGTATCATACCACCGAAGTTACCGTAAAAACTTAGGTTTTGGAAATACGGGTGATTAAACTAGCCGCTTTGCGATCTGCGGTCAGCGACTTGTCTAATTTTGACATAAAATATAATATAAATACGGAAGTGTGCCAACATTAGGTACACATAGGGTAATAGAATAGAACCAGAACTTTCGTATTATACCAACCAAGTTACCGTAAAAACTTAGGTTTTGGAAATATGGGTGATTAAATTAGCCGCTTTGCGATGTCCGGACAACGATTTGTCTAAGTTTGACATGAAATATAAAATAAATACTGATGTGTGCTAACATTACGTACTCATAGGGTGATAGAATAGAACCAGAACTTTAGTATTATACCAACCAAGTTACCGTAAAAACTTAGGTTTTGGAAATATAGGTGGTTAAAGTAGCCGCTTTGCGATGTGTGGACAACGATTTGTCAAAGATTGACATGAAAAATAAAAATAAATACGGAATTGTGGATACATGACGTACACATAGGGTGATAGAATAGGACCAGAAATATAGTATCATACCACCGAAGTTCCGTAAAAACTTAGGTTTTGGAAATATGGGAGGTAAAATTAGTCGCTTTGCGATGTGTGGACAGCGATTGGTCTAAATTTGAAATAAAATATAAAATAAATACGGAAGTGTGCCAACATTAGGTACACATAGGGTGATATAATAGAACCAGATCTTTAGTATTATACCAACCAAGCTACCGTAAAAACTTAGGTTTTGGAAATATGGGTGATTAAATTAGCCGCTTTGCGATGTGCGGACAACGATTTGTCAAAGTTTGACATGAAAAATAAAATAAATACGGAATTGTGCCAAAATGACGTACACATAGGATGATAGAATAGGACCAGAACCTTTGTACTTTACCACCCAAGTTACCATAAAAACGTAGGTTTTGGAAATATGGGTGATTAAAGTAGTCGCTTTGCGATGTGCGGACATCGATTTGTCAAAGTTTGATATTAAATATAAAATAAATATGGAAGTTTGCCAACATGACGTACACATAGGATGATAGAATAGTACCAGAAATATAGTATTATACCACCCAAGTTACCGTAAAAACTTAGGTTTTGGAAATATGGGTGATTAAACTAGCCGCTTTGCGATCTGCGGTCAGCGATTTGTCTAAGTTTGACATGAAAAATAAAAATAAATATGGAATTGTGGATACATGACGTAAAATAGGGTGATAGAATAGGACAAGAATTATAGTATCATACCACCGAAGTTACCGTAAAAACTTAGGTTTTGGAAATATGGTTGATAAAACTAGCCACTTTGAGATCTGCGGTCAGCGATTTGTCTAATTTTGACATGAAATATAAAATAAATACGGAAGTGTGCCAACTCTAGGTACAAATAGGGTGATAGAATTGAACCAGAACTTTAGTATTATACCAACCAAGTTACCGTAAAAACTTAGGTTTTGGAAATACGGGTGATTAAACTAGCCGCTTTGCGATCTGCGGTCAGCGATTTGTCTAAGTTTGACATGAAAAATAAAAATAAATACGGAATTGTGGATACATGACGTACACATAGGATGATAGAATAGTACCAGAAATATAGTATTATACCAACCAAGTTACCAAAAAAACTTTGGTTTTAGGAATTTGGTTGATTAAATTAGCCGCTTTGCGATGTGCGGTCAGCGATTTGTCTAAGTTTGACATGAAAAATAAAAATAAATACGGAATTGTGGATACATGACGTATACATAGGGTGATAGAATAGGACCAGAACTGTAGGACTATACCACCCAAGTTACCGTAAAAACTTAGGTTTTGGAAATATGGTTGATTAAATTAGTCGCTTTGCGATGTGCGGTCAGCGATTGGTCTAAGTTTGAAATGAAATGTAAAATAAATACGGAAGTGTGCCAACATTAGGTACACATAGGGTGATAGAATAGAACCAGATCTTTAGTATTATACCAACCAAGCTACCGTAAAAACTTAGGTTTTGGAAATATGGGTGATTAAATTAGCCGCTTTGCGATGTGCGGACAACGATTTGTCAAATTTTGACATGAAAAATAAAATAAATACGGAAGTGTGCCAACATGACGTACACATAAGATGATAGAATAGGACAAGAACTGTAGGACCATACCACCCAAGTTACCGTAAAAACGTAGGTTTTGGAAATATGGGTGATTAAACTAGCCGCTTTGCGATCTGCGGACAACGATTATTTATTTTTGTGACGTTATGTATTTTGTGACGTCATTTTTTTTTTGTGACGTTTTGTATTTTGTGACGTCATTTATTTTTGTGACGTTATGTATTTTGTGACGTCATTTTTTTGACGTTATGTATTTTGTGACGCCATTTATTTTTGTGACGTTATGTATTTTGTGACGTTATGTATTTTGTGACGTAATTTATTTTTGTGACGTTATGTATTTTGTGACTTAATTAATTTTTGTGACGTCATTTATTTTTGTGACGTTATGTATTTTTTGACGTCATTTATTTTTGTGACGTTATGCATTTTGTGACGTGATTAATATTTTGTGACGTCATTTATTTTTGTGACGTTATGTATTTTGTGACGTAATTAATATTTTGTGACGTCATTTATTTTTGTAACGTTATGTATTTTGTGACGTCATTTGTTTTTTTGACGTTATGTATTTTGTGACGTCATTTATTTTTGTGACGTTATGTATTTTGTGACGTCTTTTTTTGTGACGTTATGTATTTTGTGACGTCATTTATTTTTGTGGCGTTATGTATTTTGTGACGTCATTTATTTTTGTGACGTTAAGTATTTTGTGACGTCATTTATTTTTGTGACGTTATGTATTTTGTGACGTCATTTATTTTTGTGACGTTATGTATTTTGTGACGTCGTTTTTTGTGACGTTATGTATTTTGTGACGTCATTTTTTGTGACGTTATGTATTTTGTGACGTCATTTATTTTTGTGACGTTATGTATTTTGTGACGTAATTAATATTTTGTGACGTCATTTATTTTTTTGACGTTATGTATTTTGTGACGTCATTTATTTTTGTGACGTTATGTATTTTGTGACGTCTTTTTTTGTGACGTTATGTATTTTGGTACGTCATTTATTTTTGTGACGTTATGTATTTTTGACGTCATTTATTTTTGTGACGTTATGTATTTTGTGACGTCATTTATTTTTGTGACGTTATGTATTTTGTAACGTCATTTTTTTGTGACGTTATGTATTTTGTGACGTAATTAATATTTTGTGACGTCATTTATTTTTGTGACGTTATGTATTTTGTGATGTCATTTATTTTTGTGACGTAATGTATTTTGTGACGTCATTTATTTTTGTGACGTTATGTATTTTGTGACTTAATTAATTTTTGTGTCGTCATTTATTTTTGTGACGTTATGTATTTTGTGACGTAATTAATATTTTGTGACGTCATTTATTTTTGTAACGTTATGTATTTTGTGACGTCATTTGTTTTTTTGACGTTATGTATTTAGTGACGTCATTTATTTTTGTGACGTTATGTATTTTGTGACGTCATTTATTTTTGTGACGTTATGTATTTTGTGACGTCATTTATTTTTGTGACGTTAAGTATTTTGTGACGTCATTTATTTTTGTGACGTTATGTATTTTGTGACGTCATTTATTTTTGTGACGTTATGTATTTTGTGACGTTATGTATTTTATGACGTCATTTATTTTTGTGACGTTATGTATTTTGTGACGTAATTTATTTTTGTGACGTTATGTATTTTGTGACGTCATTTATTTTTGTGACGTTATGTATTTTGTGACGTTATGTATTTTGTGACGTCATTTATTTTTGTGACGTTATGTATTTTGTGACGTAATTAATATTTTGTGACGTCATTTATTTTTGTGACGTTATGTATTTTGTGACGTCATTTATTTTTGTGACGTTATGTATTTTGTGACGTCATTTATTTTTGTGACGTTATGTATTTTGTGACGTCATTTATTTTTGTGACGTTATGTTTTTGTGACGTTATGTATTTTGTGACGTCATTTATTTTTGTGACGTTGTGTATTTTGTGACGTAATTAATAATTTGTGACGTCATTTATTTTTGTGACGTTATGTATTTTGTGACGTCATTTTTTGTGACGTTATGTATTTTGTGACGTCATTTATTTTTGTGACGTTATGTATTTTGTTACGTCATTTATTTTTGTGACGTTATGTATTTTGTGACGTCATTTATTTTTGTGACGTTATGTATTTTGTGACGTAATTAATGTTTGTGACGTCATTTATTTTTGTGAAGTTATGTATTTTGTGACTTAATTAATTTTTGTGACGTCATTTATTTTTGTGACGTTATGTATTTTGTGACTTAATTAATTTTTGTGACGCCATTTATTTTTGTGACGTTATGTATTTTGTGACGTCATTTATTTTTGTGACGTTATGTATTTTGTGACGTAATTAATGTTTGTGACGTCATTTATTTTTGTGAAGTTATGTATTTTGTGACTTAATTAATTTTTGTGACGTCATTTATTTTTGTGACGTTATGTATTTTGTGACTTAATTAATTTTTGTGACGTCATTTATTTTTGTGACGTTATGTATTTTTTGACGTCATTTATTTTTGTGACGTTATGCATTTTGCGACGTGATTAATATTTTGTGACGTCATTTATTTTTGTGACGTTATGTATTTTGTGACGTAATTAATATTTTGTGACGTCATTTATTTTTGTAACGTTATGTATTTTGTGACGTCATTTGTTTTTTGACGTTATGTATTTTGTGACGTCATTTATTTTTGTGACGTTATGTATTTTGTGACGTCATTTATTTTTGTGACGTTATGTATTTTGTGACGTCATTTATTTTTGTGACGTTAAGTATTTTGTGACGTCATTTATTTTTGTGACGTTATGTATTTTGTGACGTAAATTATATTTTGTGACGTCATTTATTTTTGTGACGTTATGTATTTTGTGACGTCATTTATTTTTGTGACGTTATGTATTTTGTGACATCATTTATTTTTGTGACATTATGTATTTTGTGACGTCATTTATTTTTGTGACGTTATGTATTTTGTGACGTCATTTATTTTTGTGACGTTATGTATTTTGTGACGTCATGTATTTTTGTGACGTTAAGTATTTTGTGACGTCATTTATTTTTGTGACGTTATGTATTTTGTTACGTCATTTATTTTTGTGACGTTATGTATTTTGTGACGTTTTGTATTTTGTGACGTCATTTATTTTTGTGACGTTATGTATTTTGTGACGTCATTTTTTTGTGACGTTATGTATTGTGTGACGTCATTTATTTTTGTGACGTTATGTTTTTGTGACGTTATGTATTTTGTGACGTCATTTATTTTTGTGACGTTATGTATTTTGTGACGTAATTAATATTTTGTGACGTCATTTATTTTTGTGACGTTATGTATTTTGTGACGTCTTTTTTTGTGACGTTATGTATTTTGTGACGTCATTTTTTGTGACGTTATGTATTTTGTGACGTCATTTATTTTTGTGACGTTATGTATTTTGTGACGTCATTTATTTTTGTGACGTTATGTATTTTGTGACGTCATTTATTTTTTTGACGTTATGTATTTTGTGACTTAATTACTTTTTGTGACGTCATTTATTTTTGTGACGTTATGTATTTTGTGACGTCATTTATTTTTGTGACGTTTTGTATTTTGTGACGTCATTTATTTTTGTGACGTTATGTATTTTGTGACGTCATTTTTTTGACGTTATGTATTTTGTGACGCCATTTATTTTTGTGACGTTATGTATTTTGTGACGTTATGTATTTTGTGACGTAATTTATTTTTGTGACGTTATGTATTTTGTGACTTAATTAATTTTTGTGACGTCATTTATTTTTGTGACGTTATGTATTTTTTGACGTAATTTATTTTTGTGACGTTATGCATTTTGTGACGTGATTAATATTTTGTGACGTCATTTATTTTTGTGACGTTATGTATTTTGTGACGTCATTTATTTTTGTGGCGTTATGTATTTTGTGACGTCATTTATTTTTGTGACGTTAAGTATTTTGTGACGTTATTTATTTTTGTGACGTTATGTATTTTGTGACGTCATTTATTTTTGTGACGTTATGTATTTTGTGACGTCTTTTTTTGTGTCGTTATGTATTTTGTGACGTCATTTTTTGTGACGTTATGTATTTTGTGACGTCATTTATTTTTGTGACGTTATGTATTTTGTTACGTCATTTATTTTTGTGACGTTATGTATTTTGTGACGTCATTTATTTTTGTGACGTTATGTATTTTGTGACGTAATTAATATTTTGTGACGTCATTTATTTTTGTAACGTTATGTATTTTGTGACGTCATTTGTTTTTTTTGACGTTATGTATTTTGTGACGTCATTTATTTTTGTGACGTTATGTATTTTGTGACGTCATTTATTTTTGTGGCGTTATGTATTTTGTGACGTCATTTATTTTTGTGACGTTAAGTATTTTGTGACGTCATTTATTTTTGTGACGTTATGTATTTTGTGACGTCATTTATTTTTGTGACGTTATGTATTTTGTGACGTCTTTTTTTGTGACGTTATGTATTTTGTGACGTCATTTTTTGTGACGTTATGTATTTTGTGACGTCATTTATTTTTGTGACGTTATGTATTTTGTTACGTCATTTATTTTTGTGACGTTATGTATTTTGTGACGTCATTTATTTTTGTGACGTTATGTATTTTGTGACGTAATTAATATTTTGTGACGTCATTTATTTTTGTGACGTTATGTATTTTGTGATGTCATTTATTTTTGTGACGTAATGTATTTTGTGACGTCATTTATTTTTGTGACGTTATGTATTTTGTGACTTAATTAATTTTTGTGTCGTCATTTATTTTTGTGACGTTATGTATTTTGTGACGTAATTAATATTTTGTGACGTCATTTATTTTTGTAACGTTATGTATTTTGTGACGTCATTTGTTTTTTTGACGTTATGTATTTAGTGACGTCATTTATTTTTGTGACGTTATGTATTTTGTGACGTCATTTATTTTTGTGACGTTATGTATTTTGTGACGTCATTTATTTTTGTGACGTTAAGTATTTTGTGACGTCATTTATTTTTGTGACGTTATGTATTTTGTGACGTCATTTATTTTTGTGACGTTATGTATTTTGTGACGTTATGTATTTTATGACGTCATTTATTTTTGTGACGTTATGTATTTTGTGACGTCATTTTTTTGACGTTATGTATTTTGTGACGCCATTTATTTTTGTGACGTTATGTATTTTGTGACGTTATGTATTTTGTGACGTAATTCATTTTTGTGACGTTATGTATTTTGTGACTTAATTAATTTTTGTTACGTCATTTATTTTTGTGACGTTATGTATTTTGTGACGTCATTTATTTTTTTGACGTTATGTATTTTGTGACTTAATTAATTTTTGTGACGTCATTTATTTTTGTGACGTTATGTATTTTGTGACGTCATTTATTTTTGTGACGTTTTGTATTTTGTGACGTCATTTATTTTTGTGACGTTATGTATTTTGTGACGACATTTTTTTGACGTTATGTATTTTGTGATGCCATTTATTTTTGTGACGTTATGTATTTTGTGACGTTATGTATTTTGTGACGTAATTTATTTTTGTGACGTTATGTATTTTGTGACTTAATTAATTTTTGTGACGTCATTTATTTTTGTGACGTTATGTATTTTTTGACGTCATTTATTTTTGTGATGTTATACATTTTGTGACGTGATTGATATTTTGTGACGTCATTTATTTTTGTGACGTTATGTATTTTGTGACGTAATTAATATTTTGTGACGTCATTTATTTTTGTAACGTTATGTATTTTATGACGTCATTTGTTTTTTTGACGTTATGTATTTTGTGACGTCATTTATTTTTGTGACGTTATGTATTTTGTGACGTCATTTATTTTTGTGGCGTTATGTATTTTGTGACGTCATTTATTTTTGTGACGTTAAGTATTTTGTGACGTCATTTATTTTTGTGACGTTATGTATTTTGTGACGTCATTTATTTTTGTGACGTTATGTATTTTGTGACGTCTTTCTTTGTGACGTTATGTATTTTGTGACGTCATATTTTGTGACGTTATGTATTTTGCGACGTCATTTATTTTTGTGACGTTATGTATTTTGTTACGTCATTTATTTTTGTGACGTTATGTATTTTGTGACGTCATTTATTTTTGTGACGTTATGTATTTTGTGACGTAATTAATATTTTGTGACGTCATTTATTTTTGTGACGTTATGTATTTTGTGACGTCATTTATTTTTGTGACGTTATGTATTTTGTGACTTAATTAGTTTTTGTGTCGTCATTTATTTTTGTGACGTTATGTATTTTGTGACGTAATTAATATTTTGTGACGTCATTTATTTTTGTAACGTTATGTATTTTGTGACGTCATTTGTTTTTTTGACGTTATGTATTTAGTGACGTCATTTATTTTTGTGACGTTATGTATTTTGTGACGTCATTTATTTTTGTGACGTTATGTATTTTGTGACGTCATTTATTTTTGTGACGTTAAGTATTTTGAGACGTCATTTATTTTTGTGACGTTATGTATTTTGTGACGTCATTTATTTTTGTGACGTTATGTATTTTGTGACGTTATGTATTTTATGACGTCATTTATTTTTGTGACGTTATGTATTTTGTGACGTAATTTATTTTTGTGACGTTATGTATTTTGTGACGTCATTTATTTTTGTGACGTTATGTATTTTGTGACGTTATGTATTTTGTGACGTCATTTATTTTTGTGACGTTATGTATTTTGTGACGTAATTAATATTTTGTGACGTCATTTATTTTTGTGACGTTATGTATTTTGTGACGTCATTTATTTTTGTGACGTTATGTATTTTGTGACGTCATTTATTTTTGTGACGTTATGTATTTTGTGACGTCATTTATTTTTGTGACGTTATGTTTTTGTGACGTTATGTATTTTGTGACGTCATTTATTTTTGTGACGTTGTGTATTTTGTGACGTATTTAATAATTTGTGACGTCATTTATTTTTGTGACGTTATGTATTTTGTGACGTCATTTTTTGTGACGTTATGTATTTTGTGACGTCATTTATTTTTGTGACGTTATGTATTTTGTTACGTCATTTATTTTTGTGACGTTATGTATTTTGTGACGTCATTTATTTTTGTGACGTTATGTATTTTGTGACGTAATTAATGTTTGTGACGTCATTTATTTTTGTGAAGTTATGTATTTTTGACTTAATTAATTTTTGTGACGTCATTTATTTTTGTGACGTTATGTATTTTGTGACTTAATTAATTTTTGTGACGCCATTTATTTTTGTGACGTTATGTATTTTGTGACGTCATTTATTTTTGTGACGTTATGTATTTTGTGACGTAATTAATGTTTGTGACGTCATTTATTTTTGTGAAGTTATGTATTTTGTGACTTAATTAATTTGTGTGACGCCATTTATTTTTGTGACGTTATGTATTTTGTGACGTCATTTATTTTTGTGACGTTATGTAATTTGTGACGTTATTTATTTTTGTGACGTTATGAATTTTTTAACGTCATTAATGTTTGTGACGTTACGAATTTTGTGACGTCATTTATTTTTGTGACATTATGTATTTTGTGACGTAATTAATTTTTGTGACGTCATTTATTTTTGTGAAGTTATGTATTTTGTGACTCCATTTATTTTTGTGATGTTATGTATTTTGTGACGTCATTTATTTTTGTGACGTTATGTATTTTGTGACGTCATTTATTTTTGTGACGTTATGTATTTTGTAACGTCATTTTTTTGTGACATTATGTATTTTGTGACGTAATTAATATTTTGTGACGTCATTTATTTTTGTGACGTAATGTATTTTGTGACGTCATTTATTTTTGTGACGTTATGTATTTTGTGACTTAATTAATTTTTGTGACGTCATTTATTTTTGTCACTTTATGTATTTTGTGACGTCATTTATTTTTGTGACGTTTTGTATTTTGTGACGTCATTTATTTTTGTGACGATATGTTTTTTGTGACGTCATTTTTTTGTGACGTTATGTATTTTGTGACGTAATTTTTTTTGTGACGTTATGTATTTTGTGACGTCATTTATTTTTGTGACGTTATGTATTTTGTGACGTAAATTATATTTTGTGACGTCATTCATTTTTGTGACGTTATGTATTTTGTGACGTCATTTATTTTTGTGACGTTATGTATTTTGTGACGTCATTTATTTTTGTGACGTTATGTATTTTGTGCCGTCATTTATTTTTATGACGTTATGTTTTTGTGACATTATGTATTTTGTGACGTCATTTATTTTTGTGACGTTATGTATTTTGTGACGTCATTTATTTTTGTGACGTTATGTATTTTGTGACGTCATTTATTTTTGTGACGTTATGTATTTTGTGACGTCATTTATTTTTGTGACGTTAAGTATTTTGTGACGTCATTTATTTTTGTGACGTTATGTATTTTGTGACGTCATTTATTTTTGTGACGTTATGTATTTTGTGACGTTATGTATTTTATGACGTCATTTATTTTTGTGACGTTATGTATTTTGTGACGTCATTTTTTGACGTTATGTATTTTGTGACGCCATTTATTTTTGTGACGTTATGTATTTTGTGACGTTATGTATTTTGTGACTTAATTAATTTTTGTTACGTCATTTATTTTTGTGACGTTATGTATTTTGTGACGTCATTTATTTTTTTGACGTTATGTATTTTGTGACTTAATTAATTTTTGTGACGTCATTTATTTTTGTGACGTTATGTCTTTTGTGACGTCATTTATTTTTGTGACGTTTTGTATTTTGTGACGTCATTTATTTTTGTGACGTTATGTATTTTGTGACGTCATTTTTTTGACGTTATGTATTTTGTGATGCCATTTATTTTTGTGACGTTATGTATTTTGTGACGTTATGTATTTTGTGACGTAATTTATTTTTGTGACGTTATGTATTTTGTGACTTAATTAATTTTTGTAACGTCATTTATTTTTGTGACGTTATGTATTTTTTGACGTCATTTATTTTTGTGACGTTATACATTTTGTGACGTGATTAATATTTTGTGACGTCATTTATTTTTGTGACGTTATGTATTTTGTGACGTAATTAATATTTTGTGACGTCATTTATTTTTGTAACGTTATGTATTTTATGACGTCATTTGTTTTTTTGACGTTATGTATTTTGTGACGTCATTTATTTTTGTGACGTTATGTATTTTGTGACGTCATTTATTTTTGTGGCGTTATGTATTTTGTGACGTCATTTATTTTTGTGACGTTAAGTATTTTGTGACGTCATTTATTTTTGTGACGTTATGTATTTTGTGACGTCATTTATTTTTGTGACGTTATGTATTTTGTGACGTCTTTCTTTGTGACGTTATGTATTTTGTGACGTCATATTTTGTGACGTTATGTATTTTGCGACGTCATTTATTTTTGTGACGTTATGTATTTTGTTACGTCATTTATTTTTGTGACGTTATGTATTTTGTGACGTCATTTATTTTTGTGACGTTATGTATTTTGTGACGTAATTAATATTTTGTGACGTCATTTATTTTTGTGACGTTATGTATTTTGTGACGTCATTTATTTTTGTGACGTTATGTATTTTGTGACTTAATTAGTTTTTGTGTCGTCATTTATTTTTGTGACGTTATGTATTTTGTGACGTAATTAATATTTTGTGACGTCATTTATTTTTGTAACGTTATGTATTTTGTGACGTCTTTTGTTTTTTTGACGTTATGTATTTAGTGACGTCATTTATTTTTGTGACGTTATTTATTTTGTGACGTCATTTATTTTTGTGACGTTATGTATTTTGTGACGTCATTTATTTTTGTGACGTTAAGTATGTTGAGACGTCATTTATTTTTGTGACGTTATGTATTTTGTGACGTCATTTATTTTTGTGACGTTATGTATTTTGTGACGTTATATATTTTATGACGTCATTTATTTTTGTGACGTTATGTATTTTGTGACGTTATGTATTTTGTGACGTCATTTATTTTTGTGACGTTATGTATTTTGTGACGTAATTAATATTTTGTGACGTCATTTATTTTTGTGACGTTATGTATTTTGTGACGTCATTTATTTTTGTGACGTTATGTATTTTGTGACGTCATTTATTTTTGTGACGTTATGTATTTTGTGACGTCATTTATTTTTGTGACGTTATGTTTTTGTGACGTTATGTATTTTGTGACGTCATTTATTTTTGTGACGTTGTGTATTTTGTGACGTATTTAATAATTTGTGACGTCATTTATTTTTGTGACGTTATGTATTTTGTGACGTCATTTATTTTTGTGACGTTTTGTATTTTGTGACGTCATTTATTTTTGTGACGATATGTTTTTTGTGACGTCATTTTTTTGTGACGTTATGTATTTTGTGACGTAATTTTTTTTGTGACGTTATGTATTTTGTGACGTCATTTATTTTTGTGACGTTATGCATTTTGTGACGTGATTAATATTTTGTGACGTCATTTATTTTTGTGACGTTATGTATTTTGTGACGTAATTAATATTTTGTGACGTCATTTATTTTTGTATCGTTATGTATTTTGTGAAGTCATTTATTTTTTTGACGTTATGTATTTTGTGACGTCATTTATTTTTGTGACGTTATGTATTTTGTGACGTCATTTATTTTTGTGACGTTATGTATTTTGTGACGTCATTTATTTTTATGACGTTATGTTTTTGTGACATTATGTATTTTGTGACGTCATTTATTTTTGTGACGTTATGTATTTTGTGACGTAATTAATAATTTGTGACGTCATTTATTTTTGTGACGTTATGTTTTTTGTGACGTCATTTATTTTTGTGACGTTATGTATTTTTTGATGTCATTTATTTTTTGACGTTATGTATTTTGTGACTTGATTAATTTTTGTGACGTCATTTATTTTTGTGACGTTATGTATTTTGTGACGTCATTTATTTTTGTGACGTTATGTATTTTGTGACGTCATTTATTTTTGTGACGTTATGTATTTTGTGACGTCATTTTTTTGACGTTATGTATTTTGTGACGCCATTTATTTTTGTGACGTTATGTATTTTGTGACTTAATTAATTTTTGTGACGTCATTTATTTTTGTGACGTTATGTATTTTGTGACGTCATTTATTTTTGTGACGTTTTGTATTTTGTGACGTCATTTATTTTTGTGACGATATGTTTTTTGTGACGTCATTTTTTTGTGACGTTATGTATTTTGTGACGTAATTTTTTTTGTGACGCTATGTATTTTGTGACGTCATTTATTTTTGTGACGTTATGTATTTTGTGACGTAAATTATATTTTGTGACGTCATTTATTTTTGTGACGTTATGTATTTTGTGACGTCATTTAATTTTGTGACGTTATGTATTTTGTGACGTCATTTATTTTTGTGACGTTATGTATTTTGTGACGTCATTTATTTTTATGACGTTATGTTTTTGTGACATTATGTATTTTGTGACGTCATTTATTTTTGTGACGTTATGTATTTTGTGACGTAATTAATAATTTGTGACGTCATTTATTTTTGTGACGTTATGTTTTTTGTGACGTCATTTATTTTTGTGACGTTATGTATTTTTTTATGTCATTTATTTTTTTGACGTTATGTATTTTGTGACTTGATTAATTTTTGTGACGTCATTTATTTTTGTGACGTTATGTATTTTGTGACGTCATTTATTTTTGTGACGTTATGTATTTTGTGACGTCATTTATTTTTGTGACGTTATGTATTTTGTGACGTCATTTTTTTGACGTTATGTATTTTGTGACGCCATTTATTTTTGTGACGTTATGTATTTTGTGACTTAATTAATTTTTGTGACGTCATTTATTTTTGTGACGTTATGTATTTTGTGACGTCATTTATTTTTGTGACGTTTTGTATTTTGTGACGTCATTTATTTTTGTGACGATATGTATTTTGTGACGTCATTTATTTTTGTGACGTTATGTATTTTGTGACGTCATTTATTTTTGTGACGTTATGTATTTTGTGACGTCATTTATTTTTGTGACGTTAAGTATTTTGTGACGTCATTTATTTTTGTGACGTTATGTATTTTGTGACTCCATTTATTTTTGTGATGTTATGTATTTTGTGACGTCATTTATTTTTGTGACGTTATGTATTTTGTGACGTCATTTATTTTTGTGACGTTATGTATTTTGTAACGTCATTTTTTTGTGACATTATGTATTTTTTGACGTAATTAATATTTTGTGACGTCATTTATTTTTGTGACGTAATGTATTTTGTGACGTCATTTATTTTTGTGACGTTATGTATTTTGTGACGTCATTTATTTTTGTGACGATATGTTTTTTGTGACGTCATTTTTTTGTGACGTTATGTATTTTGTGACGTAATTTTTTTTGTGACGCTATGTATTTTGTGACGTCATTTATTTTTGTGACGTTATGTATTTTGTGACGTAAATTATATTTTGTGACGTCATTTATTTTTGTGACGTTATGTATTTTGTGACGTCATTTAATTTTGTGACGTTATGTATTTTGTGACGTCATTTATTTTTGTGACGTTATGTATTTTGTGACGTCATTTATTTTTATGACGTTATGTTTTTGTGACATTATGTATTTTGTGACGTCATTTATTTTTGTGACGTTATGTATTTTGTGACGTAATTAATAATTTGTGACGTCATTTATTTTTGTGACGTTATGTTTTTTGTGACTTGATTAATTTTTGTGACGTCATTTATTTTTGTGACGTTATGTATTTTGTGACGTCATTTAATTTTGTGACGTTATGTATTTTGTGACGTCATTTATTTTTGTGACGTTATGTATTTTGTGACGTCATTTATTTTTATGACGTTATGTTTTTGTGACATTATGTATTTTGTGACGTCATTTATTTTTGTGACGTTATGTATTTTGTGACGTAATTAATAATTTGTGACGTCATTTATTTTTGTGACGTTATGTTTTTTGTGACGTCATTTATTTTTGTGACGTTATGTATTTTTTTATGTCATTTATTTTTTTGACGTTATGTATTTTGTGACTTGATTAATTTTTGTGACGTCATTTATTTTTGTGACGTTATGTATTTTGTGACGTCATTTATTTTTGTGACGTTATGTATTTTGTGACGTCATTTATTTTTGTGACGTTATGTATTTTGTGACGTCATTTTTTTGACGTTATGTATTTTGTGACGCCATTTATTTTTGTGACGTTATGTATTTTGTGACTTAATTAATTTTTGTGACGTCATTTATTTTTGTGACGTTATGTATTTTGTGACGTCATTTATTTTTGTGACGTTTTGTATTTTGTGATGTCATTTATTTTTGTGACGATATGTATTTTGTGACGTCATTTATTTTTGTGACGTTATGTATTTTGTGACGTCATTTATTTTTGTGACGTTATGTATTTTGTGACGTCATTTATTTTTGTGACGTTAAGTATTTTGTGACGTCATTTATTTTTGTGACGTTATGTATTTTGTGACTCCATTTATTTTTGTGATGTTATGTATTTTGTGACGTCATTTATTTTTGTGACGTTATGTATTTTGTGACGTCATTTATTTTTGTGACGTTATGTATTTTGTAACGTCATTTTTTTGTGACATTATGTATTTTTTGACGTAATTAATATTTTGTGACGTCATTTATTTTTGTGACGTAATGTATTTTGTGACGTCATTTATTTTTGTGACGTTATGTATTTTGTGACTTAATTAATTTTTGTGACGTCATTTATTTTTGTGACTTTATGTATTTTGTGACGTCATTTATTTTTGTGACGTTTTGTATTTTGTGACGTCATTTATTTTTGTGACGATATGTTTTTTGTGACGTCATTTTTTGTGACGTTATGTATTTTGTGACGTAATTTTTTTTGTGACGCTATGTATTTTGTGACGTCATTTATTTTTGTGACGTTATGTATTTTGTGACGTAAATTATATTTTGTGACGTCATTTATTTTTGTGACGTTATGTATTTTGTGACGTCATTTAATTTTGTGACGTTATGTATTTTGTGACGTCATTTATTTTTGTGACGTTATGTATTTTGTGACGTCATTTATTTTTATGACGTTATGTTTTTGTGACATTATGTATTTTGTGACGTCATTTATTTTTGTGACGTTATGTATTTTGTGACGTAATTAATAATTTGTGACGTCATTTATTTTTGTGACGTTATGTTTTTTGTGACGTCATTTATTTTTGTGACGTTATGTATTTTTTTATGTCATTTATTTTTTTGACGTTATGTATTTTGTGACTTGATTAATTTTTGTGACGTCATTTATTTTTGTGACGTTATGTATTTTGTGACGTCATTTATTTTTGTGACGTTATGCATTTTGTGACGTGATTAATATTTTGTGACGTCATTTATTTTTGTGACGTTATGTATTTTGTGACGTAATTAATATTTTGTGACGTCATTTATTTTTGTATCGTTATGTATTTTGTGAAGTCATTTATTTTTTTGACGTTATGTATTTTGTGACGTCATTTATTTTTGTGACGTTATGTATTTTGTGACGTCATTTATTTTTGTGACGTTATGTATTTTGTGACGTCATTTATTTTTATGACGTTATGTTTTTGTGACATTATGTATTTTGTGACGTCATTTATTTTTGTGACGTTATGTATTTTGTGACGTAATTAATAATTTGTGACGTCATTTATTTTTGTGACGTTATGTTTTTTGTGACGTCATTTATTTTTGTGACGTTATGTATTTTTTGATGTCATTTATTTTTTGACGTTATGTATTTTGTGACTTGATTAATTTTTGTGACGTCATTTATTTTTGTGACGTTATGTATTTTGTGACGTCATTTATTTTTGTGACGTTATGTATTTTGTGACGTCATTTATTTTTGTGACGTTATGTATTTTGTGACGTCATTTTTTTGACGTTATGTATTTTGTGACGCCATTTATTTTTGTGACGTTATGTATTTTGTGACTTAATTAATTTTTGTGACGTCATTTATTTTTGTGACGTTATGTATTTTGTGACGTCATTTATTTTTGTGACGTTTTGTATTTTGTGACGTCATTTATTTTTGTGACGATATGTTTTTTGTGACGTCATTTTTTTGTGACGTTATGTATTTTGTGACGTAATTTTTTTTGTGACGCTATGTATTTTGTGACGTCATTTATTTTTGTGACGTTATGTATTTTGTGACGTAAATTATATTTTGTGACGTCATTTATTTTTGTGACGTTATGTATTTTGTGACGTCATTTAATTTTGTGACGTTATGTATTTTGTGACGTCATTTATTTTTGTGACGTTATGTATTTTGTGACGTCATTTATTTTTATGACGTTATGTTTTTGTGACATTATGTATTTTGTGACGTCATTTATTTTTGTGACGTTATGTATTTTGTGACGTAATTAATAATTTGTGACGTCATTTATTTTTGTGACGTTATGTTTTTTGTGACGTCATTTATTTTTGTGACGTTATGTATTTTTTTATGTCATTTATTTTTTTGACGTTATGTATTTTGTGACTTGATTAATTTTTGTGACGTCATTTATTTTTGTGACGTTATGTATTTTGTGACGTCATTTATTTTTGTGACGTTATGTATTTTGTGACGTCATTTATTTTTGTGACGTTATGTATTTTGTGACGTCATTTTTTTGACGTTATGTATTTTGTGACGCCATTTATTTTTGTGACGTTATGTATTTTGTGACTTAATTAATTTTTGTGACGTCATTTATTTTTGTGACGTTATGTATTTTGTGACGTCATTTATTTTTGTGACGTTTTGTATTTTGTGACGTCATTTATTTTTGTGACGATATGTATTTTGTGACGTCATTTATTTTTGTGACGTTATGTATTTTGTGACGTCATTTATTTTTGTGACGTTATGTATTTTGTGACGTCATTTATTTTTGTGACGTTAAGTATTTTGTGACGTCATTTATTTTTGTGACGTTATGTATTTTGTGACTCCATTTATTTTTGTGATGTTATGTATTTTGTGACGTCATTTATTTTTGTGACGTTATGTATTTTGTGACGTCATTTATTTTTGTGACGTTATGTATTTTGTAACGTCATTTTTTTGTGACATTATGTATTTTTTGACGTAATTAATATTTTGTGACGTCATTTATTTTTGTGACGTAATGTATTTTGTGACGTCATTTATTTTTGTGACGTTATGTATTTTGTGACTTAATTAATTTTTGTGACGTCATTTATTTTTGTGACTTTATGTATTTTGTGACGTCATTTATTTTTGTGACGTTTTGTATTTTGTGACGTCATTTATTTTTGTGACGATATGTTTTTTGTGACGTCATTTTTTTGTGACGTTATGTATTTTGTGACGTAATTTTTTTTGTGACGCTATGTATTTTGTGACGTCATTTATTTTTGTGACGTTATGTATTTTGTGACGTAAATTATATTTTGTGACGTCATTTATTTTTGTGACGTTATGTATTTTGTGACGTCATTTAATTTTGTGACGTTATGTATTTTGTGACGTCATTTATTTTTGTGACGTTATGTATTTTGTGACGTCATTTATTTTTATGACGTTATGTTTTTGTGACATTATGTATTTTGTGACGTCATTTATTTTTGTGACGTTATGTATTTTGTGACGTAATTAATAATTTGTGACGTCATTTATTTTTGTGACGTTATGTTTTTTGTGACTTGATTAATTTTTGTGACGTCATTTATTTTTGTGACGTTATGTATTTTGTGACGTCATTTAATTTTGTGACGTTATGTATTTTGTGACGTCATTTATTTTTGTGACGTTATGTATTTTGTGACGTCATTTATTTTTATGACGTTATGTTTTTGTGACATTATGTATTTTGTGACGTCATTTATTTTTGTGACGTTATGTATTTTGTGACGTAATTAATAATTTGTGACGTCATTTATTTTTGTGACGTTATGTTTTTTGTGACGTCATTTATTTTTGTGACGTTATGTATTTTTTTATGTCATTTATTTTTTTGACGTTATGTATTTTGTGACTTGATTAATTTTTGTGACGTCATTTATTTTTGTGACGTTATGTATTTTGTGACGTCATTTATTTTTGTGACGTTATGTATTTTGTGACGTCATTTATTTTTGTGACGTTATGTATTTTGTGACGTCATTTTTTTGACGTTATGTATTTTGTGACGCCATTTATTTTTGTGACGTTATGTATTTTGTGACTTAATTAATTTTTGTGACGTCATTTATTTTTGTGACGTTATGTATTTTGTGACGTCATTTATTTTTGTGACGTTTTGTATTTTGTGACGTCATTTATTTTTGTGACGATATGTATTTTGTGACGTCATTTATTTTTGTGACGTTATGTATTTTGTGACGTCATTTATTTTTGTGACGTTATGTATTTTGTGACGTCATTTATTTTTGTGACGTTAAGTATTTTGTGACGTCATTTATTTTTGTGACGTTATGTATTTTGTGACTCCATTTATTTTTGTGATGTTATGTATTTTGTGACGTCATTTATTTTTGTGAAGTTATGTATTTTGTGACGTCATTTATTTTTGTGACGTTATGTATTTTGTAACGTCATTTTTTTGTGACATTATGTATTTTTTGACGTAATTAATATTTTGTGACGTCATTTATTTTTGTGACGTAATGTATTTTGTGACGTCATTTATTTTTGTGACGTTATGTATTTTGTGACTTAATTAATTTTTGTGACGTCATTTATTTTTGTGACTTTATGTATTTTGTGACGTCATTTATTTTTGTGACGTTTTGTATTTTGTGACGTCATTTATTTTTGTGACGATATGTTTTTTGTGACGTCATTTTTTTGTGACGTTATGTATTTTGTGACGTAATTTTTTTTGTGACGCTATGTATTTTGTGACGTCATTTATTTTTGTGACGTTATGTATTTTGTGACGTAAATTATATTTTGTGACGTCATTTATTTTTGTGACGTTATGTATTTTGTGACGTCATTTAATTTTGTGACGTTATGTATTTTGTGACGTCATTTATTTTTGTGACGTTATGTATTTTGTGACGTCATTTATTTTTATGACGTTATGTTTTTGTGACATTATGTATTTTGTGACGTCATTTATTTTTGTGACGTTATGTATTTTGTGACGTAATTAATAATTTGTGACGTCATTTATTTTTGTGACGTTATGTTTTTTGTGACGTCATTTATTTTTGTGACGTTATGTATTTTTTTATGTCATTTATTTTTTTGACGTTATGTATTTTGTGACTTGATTAATTTTTGTGACGTCATTTATTTTTGTGACGTTATGTATTTTGTGACGTCATTTATTTTTGTGACGTTATGTATTTTGTGACGTCATTTATTTTTGTGACGTTATGTATTTTGTGACGTTATTTTTTTGACGTTATGTATTTTGTGACGCCATTTATTTTTGTGACGTTATGTATTTTGTGACTTAATTAATTTTTGTGACGTCATTTATTTTTGTGACGTTATGTATTTTGTGACGTCATTTATTTTTGTGACGTTTTGTATTTTGTGACGTCATTTATTTTTGTGACGATATGTTTTTTGTGACGTCATTTTTTTGTGACGTTATGTATTTTGTGACGTAATTTTTTTTGTGACGTTATGTATTTTGTGACGTCATTTATTTTTGTGACGTTATGCATTTTGTGACGTGATTAATATTTTGTGACGTCATTTATTTTTGTGACGTTATGTATTTTGTGACGTAATTAATATTTTGTGACGTCATTTATTTTTGTATCGTTATGTATTTTGTGAAGTCATTTATTTTTTTGACGTTATGTATTTTGTGACGTCATTTATTTTTGTGACGTTATGTATTTTGTGACGTCATTTATTTTTGTGACGTTATGTATTTTGTGACGTCATTTATTTTTATGACGTTATGTTTTTGTGACATTATGTATTTTGTGACGTCATTTATTTTTGTGACGTTATGTATTTTGTGACGTAATTAATAATTTGTGACGTCATTTATTTTTGTGACGTTATGTTTTTTGTGACGTCATTTATTTTTGTGACGTTATGTATTTTTTGATGTCATTTATTTTTTGACGTTATGTATTTTGTGACTTGATTAATTTTTGTGACGTCATTTATTTTTGTGACGTTATGTATTTTGTGACGTCATTTATTTTTGTGACGTTATGTATTTTGTGACGTCATTTATTTTTGTGACGTTATGTATTTTGTGACGTCATTTTTTTGACGTTATGTATTTTGTGACGCCATTTATTTTTGTGACGTTATGTATTTTGTGACTTAATTAATTTTTGTGACGTCATTTATTTTTGTGACGTTATGTATTTTGTGACGTCATTTATTTTTGTGACGTTTTGTATTTTGTGACGTCATTTATTTTTGTGACGATATGTTTTTTGTGACGTCATTGTTTTGTGACGTTATGTATTTTGTGACGTAATTTTTTTTGTGACGCTATGTATTTTGTGACGTCATTTATTTTTGTGACGTTATGTATTTTGTGACGTAAATTATATTTTGTGACGTCATTTATTTTTGTGACGTTATGTATTTTGTGACGTCATTTAATTTTGTGACGTTATGTATTTTGTGACGTCATTTATTTTTGTGACGTTATGTATTTTGTGACGTCATTTATTTTTATGACGTTATGTTTTTGTGACATTATGTATTTTGTGACGTCATTTATTTTTGTGACGTTATGTATTTTGTGACGTAATTAATAATTTGTGACGTCATTTATTTTTGTGACGTTATGTTTTTTGTGACGTCATTTATTTTTGTGACGTTATGTATTTTTTTATGTCATTTATTTTTTTGACGTTATGTATTTTGTGACTTGATTAATTTTTGTGACGTCATTTATTTTTGTGACGTTATGTATTTTGTGACGTCATTTATTTTTGTGACGTTATGTATTTTGTGACGTCATTTATTTTTGTGACGTTATGTATTTTGTGACGTCATTTTTTTGACGTTATGTATTTTGTGACGCCATTTATTTTTGTGACGTTATGTATTTTGTGACTTAATTAATTTTTGTGACGTCATTTATTTTTGTGACGTTATGTATTTTGTGACGTCATTTATTTTTGTGACGTTTTGTATTTTGTGACGTCATTTATTTTTGTGACGATATGTATTTTGTGACGTCATTTATTTTTGTGACGTTATGTATTTTGTGACGTCATTTATTTTTGTGACGTTATGTATTTTGTGACGTCATTTATTTTTGTGACGTTAAGTATTTTGTGACGTCATTTATTTTTGTGACGTTATGTATTTTGTGACTCCATTTATTTTTGTGATGTTATGTATTTTGTGACGTCATTTATTTTTGTGACGTTATGTATTTTGTGACGTCATTTATTTTTGTGACGTTATGTATTTTGTAACGTCATTTTTTTGTGACATTATGTATTTTTTGACGTAATTAATATTTATCGACGTCATTTATTTTTGTGACGTAATGTATTTTGTGACGTCATTTATTTTTGTGACGTTATGTATTTTGTGACTTAATTAATTTTTGTGACGTCATTTATTTTTGTGACTTTATGTATTTTGTGACGTCATTTATTTTTGTGACGTTTTGTATTTTGTGACGTCATTTATTTTTGTGACGATATGTTTTTTGTGACGTCATTTTTTTGTGACGTTATGTATTTTGTGACGTAATTTTTTTTGTGACGCTATGTATTTTGTGACGTCATTTATTTTTGTGACGTTATGTATTTTGTGACGTAAATTATATTTTGTGACGTCATTTATTTTTGTGACGTTATGTATTTTGTGACGTCATTTAATTTTGTGACGTTATGTATTTTGTGACGTCATTTATTTTTGTGACGTTATGTATTTTGTGACGTCATTTATTTTTATGACGTTATGTTTTTGTGACATTATGTATTTTGTGACGTCATTTATTTTTGTGACGTTATGTATTTTGTGACGTAATTAATAATTTGTGACGTCATTTATTTTTGTGACGTTATGTTTTTTGTGACTTGATTAATTTTTGTGACGTCATTTATTTTTGTGACGTTATGTATTTTGTGACGTCATTTAATTTTGTGACGTTATGTATTTTGTGACGTCATTTATTTTTGTGACGTTATGTATTTTGTGACGTCATTTATTTTTATGACGTTATGTTTTTGTGACATTATGTATTTTGTGACGTCATTTATTTTTGTGACGTTATGTATTTTGTGACGTAATTAATAATTTGTGACGTCATTTATTTTTGTGACGTTATGTTTTTTGTGACGTCATTTATTTTTGTGACGTTATGTATTTTTTTATGTCATTTATTTTTTTGACGTTATGTATTTTGTGACTTGATTAATTTTTGTGACGTCATTTATTTTTGTGACGTTATGTATTTTGTGACGTCATTTATTTTTGTGACGTTATGTATTTTGTGACGTCATTTATTTTTGTGACGTTATGTATTTTGTGACGTCATTTTTTTGACGTTATGTATTTTGTGACGCCATTTATTTTTGTGACGTTATGTATTTTGTGACGTCATTTATTTTTGTGACGTTATGTATTTTGTGACGTCATTTATTTTTGTGACGTTAAGTATTTTGTGACGTCATTTATTTTTGTGACGTTATGTATTTTGTGACTCCATTTATTTTTGTGATGTTATGTATTTTGTGACGTCATTTATTTTTGTGACGTTATGTATTTTGTGACGTCATTTATTTTTGTGACGTTATGTATTTTGTAACGTCATTTTTTTGTGACATTATGTATTTTTTGACGTAATTAATATTTTGTGACGTCATTTATTTTTGTGACGTAATGTATTTTGTGACGTCATTTATTTTTGTGACGTTATGTATTTTGTGACTTAATTAATTTTTGTGACGTCATTTATTTTTGTGACTTTATGTATTTTGTGACGTCATTTATTTTTGTGACGTTTTGTATTTTGTGACGTCATTTATTTTTGTGACGATATGTTTTTTGTGACGTCATTTTTTTGTGACGTTATGTATTTTGTGACGTAATTTTTTTTGTGACGCTATGTATTTTGTGACGTCATTTATTTTTGTGACGTTATGTATTTTGTGACGTAAATTATATTTTGTGACGTCATTTATTTTTGTGACGTTATGTATTTTGTGACGTCATTTAATTTTGTGACGTTATGTATTTTGTGACGTCATTTATTTTTGTGACGTTATGTATTTTGTGACGTCATTTATTTTTATGACGTTATGTTTTTGTGACATTATGTATTTTGTGACGTCATTTATTTTTGTGACGTTTTGTATTTTGTGACGTCATTTATTTTTGTGACGATATGTTTTTTGTGACGTCATTTTTTTGTGACGTTATGTATTTTGTGACGTAATTTTTTTTGTGACGTTATGTATTTTGTGACGTCATTTATTTTTGTGACGTTATGCATTTTGTGACGTGATTAATATTTTGTGACGTCATTTATTTTTGTGACGTTATGTATTTTGTGACGTAATTAATATTTTGTGACGTCATTTATTTTTGTATCGTTATGTATTTTGTGAAGTCATTTATTTTTTTGACGTTATGTATTTTGTGACGTCATTTATTTTTGTGACGTTATGTATTTTGTGACGTCATTTATTTTTGTGACGTTATGTATTTTGTGACGTCATTTATTTTTATGACGTTATGTTTTTGTGACATTATGTATTTTGTGACGTCATTTATTTTTGTGACGTTATGTATTTTGTGACGTAATTAATAATTTGTGACGTCATTTATTTTTGTGACGTTATGTTTTTTGTGACGTCATTTATTTTTGTGACGTTATGTATTTTTTGATGTCATTTATTTTTTGACGTTATGTATTTTGTGACTTGATTAATTTTTGTGACGTCATTTATTTTTGTGACGTTATGTATTTTGTGACGTCATTTATTTTTGTGACGTTATGTATTTTGTGACGTCATTTATTTTTGTGACGTTATGTATTTTGTGACGTCATTTTTTTGACGTTATGTATTTTGTGACGCCATTTATTTTTGTGACGTTATGTATTTTGTGACTTAATTAATTTTTGTGACGTCATTTATTTTTGTGACGTTATGTATTTTGTGACGTCATTTATTTTTGTGACGTTTTGTATTTTGTGACGTCATTTATTTTTGTGACGATATGTTTTTTGTGACGTCATTTTTTTGTGACGTTATGTATTTTGTGACGTAATTTTTTTTGTGACGCTATGTATTTTGTGACGTCATTTATTTTTGTGACGTTATGTATTTTGTGACGTAAATTATATTTTGTGACGTCATTTATTTTTGTGACGTTATGTATTTTGTGACGTCATTTAATTTTGTGACGTTATGTATTTTGTGACGTCATTTATTTTTGTGACGTTATGTATTTTGTGACGTCATTTATTTTTATGACGTTATGTTTTTGTGACATTATGTATTTTGTGACGTCATTTATTTTTGTGACGTTATGTATTTTGTGACGTAATTAATAATTTGTGACGTCATTTATTTTTGTGACGTTATGTTTTTTGTGACGTCATTTATTTTTGTGACGTTATGTATTTTTTTATGTCATTTATTTTTTTGACGTTATGTATTTTGTGACTTGATTAATTTTTGTGACGTCATTTATTTTTGTGACGTTATGTATTTTGTGACGTCATTTATTTTTGTGACGTTATGTATTTTGTGACGTCATTTATTTTTGTGACGTTATGTATTTTGTGACGTCATTTTTTTGACGTTATGTATTTTGTGACGCCATTTATTTTTGTGACGTTATGTATTTTGTGACTTAATTAATTTTTGTGACGTCATTTATTTTTGTGACGTTATGTATTTTGTGACGTCATTTATTTTTGTGACGTTTTGTATTTTGTGACGTCATTTATTTTTGTGACGATATGTATTTTGTGACGTCATTTATTTTTGTGACGTTATGTATTTTGTGACGTCATTTATTTTTGTGACGTTATGTATTTTGTGACGTCATTTATTTTTGTGACGTTAAGTATTTTGTGACGTCATTTATTTTTGTGACGTTATGTATTTTGTGACTCCATTTATTTTTGTGATGTTATGTATTTTGTGACGTCATTTATTTTTGTGACGTTATGTATTTTGTGACGTCATTTATTTTTGTGACGTTATGTATTTTGTAACGTCATTTTTTTGTGACATTATGTATTTTTTGACGTAATTAATATTTTGTGACGTCATTTATTTTTGTGACGTAATGTATTTTGTGACGTCATTTATTTTTGTGACGTTATGTATTTTGTGACTTAATTAATTTTTGTGACGTCATTTATTTTTGTGACTTTATGTATTTTGTGACGTCATTTATTTTTGTGACGTTTTGTATTTTGTGACGTCATTTATTTTTGTGACGATATGTTTTTTGTGACGTCATTTTTTTGTGACGTTATGTATTTTGTGACGTAATTTTTTTTGTGACGCTATGTATTTTGTGACGTCATTTATTTTTGTGACGTTATGTATTTTGTGACGTAAATTATATTTTGTGACGTCATTTATTTTTGTGACGTTATGTATTTTGTGACGTCATTTAATTTTGTGACGTTATGTATTTTGTGACGTCATTTATTTTTGTGACGTTATGTATTTTGTGACGTCATTTATTTTTATGACGTTATGTTTTTGTGACATTATGTATTTTGTGACGTCATTTATTTTTGTGACGTTATGTATTTTGTGACGTAATTAATAATTTGTGACGTCATTTATTTTTGTGACGTTATGTTTTTTGTGACGTCATTTATTTTTGTGACGTTATGTATTTTTTTATGTCATTTATTTTTTTGACGTTATGTATTTTGTGACTTGATTAATTTTTGTGACGTCATTTATTTTTGTGACGTTATGTATTTTGTGACGTCATTTATTTTTGTGACGTTATGTATTTTGTGACGTCATTTATTTTTGTGACGTTATGTATTTTGTGACGTCATTTTTTTGACGTTATGTATTTTGTGACGCCATTTATTTTTGTGACGTTATGTATTTTGTGACTTAATTAATTTTTGTGACGTCATTTATTTTTGTGACGTTATGTATTTTGTGACGTCATTTATTTTTGTGACGTTTTGTATTTTGTGACGTCATTTATTTTTGTGACGATATGTTTTTTGTGACGTCATTTTTTTGTGACGTTATGTATTTTGTGACGTAATTTTTTTTGTGACGTTATGTATTTTGTGACGTCATTTATTTTTGTGACGTTATGCATTTTGTGACGTGATTAATATTTTGTGACGTCATTTATTTTTGTGACGTTATGTATTTTGTGACGTAATTAATATTTTGTGACGTCATTTATTTTTGTATCGTTATGTATTTTGTGAAGTCATTTATTTTTTTGACGTTATGTATTTTGTGACGTCATTTATTTTTGTGACGTTATGTATTTTGTGACGTCATTTATTTTTGTGACGTTATGTATTTTGTGACGTCATTTATTTTTATGACGTTATGTTTTTGTGACATTATGTATTTTGTGACGTCATTTATTTTTGTGACGTTATGTATTTTGTGACGTAATTAATAATTTGTGACGTCATTTATTTTTGTGACGTTATGTTTTTTGTGACGTCATTTATTTTTGTGACGTTATGTATTTTTTGATGTCATTTATTTTTTGACGTTATGTATTTTGTGACTTGATTAATTTTTGTGACGTCATTTATTTTTGTGACGTTATGTATTTTGTGACGTCATTTATTTTTGTGACGTTATGTATTTTGTGACGTCATTTATTTTTGTGACGTTATGTATTTTGTGACGTCATTTTTTTGACGTTATGTATTTTGTGACGCCATTTATTTTTGTGACGTTATGTATTTTGTGACTTAATTAATTTTTGTGACGTCATTTATTTTTGTGACGTTATGTATTTTGTGACGTCATTTATTTTTGTGACGTTTTGTATTTTGTGACGTCATTTATTTTTGTGACGATATGTTTTTTGTGACGTCATTTTTTTGTGACGTTATGTATTTTGTGACGTAATTTTTTTTGTGACGCTATGTATTTTGTGACGTCATTTATTTTTGTGACGTTATGTATTTTGTGACGTAAATTATATTTTGTGACGTCATTTATTTTTGTGACGTTATGTATTTTGTGACGTCATTTAATTTTGTGACGTTATGTATTTTGTGACGTCATTTATTTTTGTGACGTTATGTATTTTGTGACGTCATTTATTTTTATGACGTTATGTTTTTGTGACATTATGTATTTTGTGACGTCATTTATTTTTGTGACGTTATGTATTTTGTGACGTAATTAATAATTTGTGACGTCATTTATTTTTGTGACGTTATGTTTTTTGTGACGTCATTTATTTTTGTGACGTTATGTATTTTTTTATGTCATTTATTTTTTTGACGTTATGTATTTTGTGACTTGATTAATTTTTGTGACGTCATTTATTTTTGTGACGTTATGTATTTTGTGACGTCATTTATTTTTGTGACGTTATGTATTTTGTGACGTCATTTATTTTTGTGACGTTATGTATTTTGTGACGTCATTTTTTTGACGTTATGTATTTTGTGACGCCATTTATTTTTGTGACGTTATGTATTTTGTGACTTAATTAATTTTTGTGACGTCATTTATTTTTGTGACGTTATGTATTTTGTGACGTCATTTATTTTTGTGACGTTTTGTATTTTGTGACGTCATTTATTTTTGTGACGATATGTTTTTTGTGACGTCATTTTTTTGTGACGTTATGTATTTTGTGACGTAATTTTTTTTGTGACGTTATGTATTTTGTGACGTCATTTATTTTTGTGACATTATGCATTTTGTGACGTGATTAATATTTTGTGACGTCATTTATTTTTGTGACGTTATGTATTTTGTGACGAAATTAATATTTTGTGACGTCATTTATTTTTGTATCGTTATGTATTTTGTGAAGTCATTTATTTTTTTGACGTTATGTATTTTGTGACGTCATTTATTTTTGTGACGTTATGTATTTTGTGACGTCATTTATTTTTGTGACGTTATGTATTTTGTGACGTCATTTATTTTTATGACGTTATGTTTTTGTGACATTATGTATTTTGTGACGTCATTTATTTTTGTGACGTTATGTATTTTGTGACGTAATTAATAATTTGTGACGTCATTTATTTTTGTGACGTTATGTTTTTTGTGACGTCATTTATTTTTGTGACGTTATGTATTTTTTGATGTCATTTATTTTTTTGACGTTATGTATTTTGTGACTTGATTAATTTTTGTGACGTCATTTATTTTTGTGACGTTATGTATTTTGTGACGTCATTTATTTTTGTGACGTTATGTATTTTGTGACGTCATTTATTTTTGTGACGTTATGTATTTTGTGACGTCATTTTTTTGACGTTATGTACTTTGTGACGCCATTTATTTTTGTGACGTTATGTATTTTGTGACTTAATTAATTTTTGTGACGTCATTTATTTTTGTGACGTTATGTATTTTGTGACGTCATTTATTTTTGTGACGTTTTGTATTTTGTGACGTCATTTATTTTTGTGACGATATGTATTTTGTGACGTCATTTATTTTTGTGACGTTATGTATTTTGTGACGTCATTTATTTTTGTGACGTTATGTATTTTGTGACGTCATTTATTTTTGTGACGTTAAGTATTTTGTGACGTCATTTATTTTTGTGACGTTATGTATTTTGTGACTCCATTTATTTTTGTGATGTTATGTATTTTGTGACGTCATTTATTTTTGTGACGTTATGTATTTTGTGACGTCATTTATTTTTGTGACGTTATGTATTTTGTAACGTCATTTTTTTGTGACATTATGTATTTTTTGACGTAATTAATATTTTGTGACGTCATTTATTTTTGTGACGTAATGTATTTTGTGACGTCATTTATTTTTGTGACGTTATGTATTTTGTGACTTAATTAATTTTTGTGACGTCATTTATTTTTGTGACTTTATGTATTTTGTGACGTCATTTATTTTTGTGACGTTTTGTATTTTGTGACGTCATTTATTTTTGTGACGATATGTTTTTTGTGACGTCATTTTTTTGTGACGTTATGTATTTTGTGACGTAATTTTTTTTGTGACGCTATGTATTTTGTGACGTCATTTATTTTTGTGACGTTATGTATTTTGTGACGTAAATTATATTTTGTGACGTCATTTATTTTTGTGACGTTATGTATTTTGTGACGTCATTTAATTTTGTGACGTTATGTATTTTGTGACGTCATTTATTTTTGTGACGTTATGTATTTTGTGACGTCATTTATTTTTATGACGTTATGTTTTTGTGACATTATGTATTTTGTGACGTCATTTATTTTTGTGACGTTATGTATTTTGTGACGTAATTAATAATTTGTGACGTCATTTATTTTTGTGACGTTATGTTTTTTGTGACGTCATTTATTTTTGTGACGTTATGTATTTTTTTATGTCATTTATTTTTTTGACGTTATGTATTTTGTGACTTGATTAATTTTTGTGACGTCATTTATTTTTGTGACGTTATGTATTTTGTGACGTCATTTATTTTTGTGACGTTATGTATTTTGTGACGTCATTTATTTTTGTGACGTTATGTATTTTGTGACGTCATTTTTTTGACGTTATGTATTTTGTGACGCCATTTATTTTTGTGACGTTATGTATTTTGTGACTTAATTAATTTTTGTGACGTCATTTATTTTTGTGACGTTATGTATTTTGTGACGTCATTTATTTTTGTGACGTTTTGTATTTTGTGACGTCATTTATTTTTGTGACGATATGTTTTTTGTGACGTCATTTTTTTGTGACGTTATGTATTTTGTGACGTAATTTTTTTGTGACGTTATGTATTTTGTGACGTCATTTATTTTTGTGACGTTATGCATTTTGTGACGTGATTAATATTTTGTGACGTCATTTATTTTTGTGACGTTATGTATTTTGTGACGTAATTAATATTTTGTGACGTCATTTATTTTTGTATCGTTATGTATTTTGTGAAGTCATTTATTTTTTTGACGTTATGTATTTTGTGACGTCATTTATTTTTGTGACGTTATGTATTTTGTGACGTCATTTATTTTTGTGACGTTATGTATTTTGTGACGTCATTTATTTTTATGACGTTATGTTTTTGTGACATTATGTATTTTGTGACGTCATTTATTTTTGTGACGTTATGTATTTTGTGACGTAATTAATAATTTGTGACGTCATTTATTTTTGTGACGTTATGTTTTTTGTGACGTCATTTATTTTTGTGACGTTATGTATTTTTTGATGTCATTTATTTTTTGACGTTATGTATTTTGTGACTTGATTAATTTTTGTGACGTCATTTATTTTTGTGACGTTATGTATTTTGTGACGTCATTTATTTTTGTGACGTTATGTATTTTGTGACGTCATTTATTTTTGTGACGTTATGTATTTTGTGACGTCATTTTTTTGACGTTATGTATTTTGTGACGCCATTTATTTTTGTGACGTTATGTATTTTGTGACTTAATTAATTTTTGTGACGTCATTTATTTTTGTGACGTTATGTATTTTGTGACGTCATTTATTTTTGTGACGTTTTGTATTTTGTGACGTCATTTATTTTTGTGACGATATGTTTTTTGTGACGTCATTTTTTTGTGATGTTATGTATTTTGTGACGTAATTTTTTTTGTGACGCTATGTATTTTGTGACGTCATTTATTTTTGTGACGTTATGTATTTTGTGACGTAAATTATATTTTGTGACGTCATTTATTTTTGTGACGTTATGTATTTTGTGACGTCATTTAATTTTGTGACGTTATGTATTTTGTGACGTCATTTATTTTTGTGACGTTATGTATTTTGTGACGTCATTTATTTTTATGACGTTATGTTTTTGTGACATTATGTATTTTGTGACGTCATTTATTTTTGTGACGTTATGTATTTTGTGACGTAATTAATAATTTGTGACGTCATTTATTTTTGTGACGTTATGTTTTTTGTGACGTCATTTATTTTTGTGACGTTATGTATTTTTTTATGTCATTTATTTTTTTGACGTTATGTATTTTGTGACTTGATTAATTTTTGTGACGTCATTTATTTTTGTGACGTTATGTATTTTGTGACGTCATTTATTTTTGTGACGTTATGTATTTTGTGACGTCATTTATTTTTGTGACGTTATGTATTTTGTGACGTCATTTTTTTGACGTTATGTATTTTGTGACGCCATTTATTTTTGTGACGTTATGTATTTTGTGACTTAATTAATTTTTGTGACGTCATTTATTTTTGTGACGTTATGTATTTTGTGACGTCATTTATTTTTGTGACGTTTTGTATTTTGTGACGTCATTTATTTTTGTGACGATATGTTTTTTGTGACGTCATTTTTTTGTGACGTTATGTATTTTGTGACGTAATTTTTTTGTGACGTTATGTATTTTGTGACGTCATTTATTTTTGTGACGTTATGCATTTTGTGACGTGATTAATATTTTGTGACGTCATTTATTTTTGTGACGTTATGTATTTTGTGACGTAATTAATATTTTGTGACGTCATTTATTTTTGTATCGTTATGTATTTTGTGAAGTCATTTATTTTTTTGACGTTATGTATTTTGTGACGTCATTTATTTTTGTGACGTTATGTATTTTGTGACGTCATTTATTTTTGTGACGTTATGTATTTTGTGACGTCATTTATTTTTATGACGTTATGTTTTTGTGACATTATGTATTTTGTGACGTCATTTATTTTTGTGACGTTATGTATTTTGTGACGTAATTAATAATTTGTGACGTCATTTATTTTTGTGACGTTATGTTTTTTGTGACGTCATTTATTTTTGTGACGTTATGTATTTTTTGATGTCATTTATTTTTTTGACGTTATGTATTTTGTGACTTGATTAATTTTTGTGACGTCATTTATTTTTGTGACGTTATGTATTTTGTGACGTCATTTATTTTTGTGACGTTATGTATTTTGTGACGTCATTTATTTTTGTGACGTTATGTATTTTGTGACGTCATTTTTTTGACGTTATGTATTTTGTGACGCCATTTATTTTTGTGACGTTATGTATTTTGTGACTTAATTAATTTTTGTGACGTCATTTATTTTTGTGACGTTATGTATTTTGTGACGTCATTTATTTTTGTGACGTTTTGTATTTTGTGACGTCATTTATTTTTGTGACGATATGTTTTTTGTGACGTCATTTTTTTGTGACGTTATGTATTTTGTGACGTAATTTTTTTTGTGACGTTATGTATTTTGTGACGTCATTTATTTTTGTGACGTTATGCATTTTGTGACGTGATTAATATTTTGTGACGTCATTTATTTTTGTGACGTTATGTATTTTGTGACGTAATTAATATTTTGTGACGTCATTTATTTTTGTATCGTTATGTATTTAGTGAAGTCATTTATTTTTTTGACGTTATGTATTTTGTGACGTCATTTATTTTTGTGACGTTATGTATTTTGTGACGTCATTTATTTTTGTGACGTTATGTATTTTGTGACGTCATTTATTTTTGTGACGTTAAGTATTATGTGACGTCATTTATTTTTGTGACGTTATGTATTTTGTGACTCCATTTATTTTTGTGATGTTATGTATTTTGTGACGTCATTTATTTTTGTGACGTTATGTATTTTGTGACGTCATTTATTTTTGTGACGTTATGTATTTTGTAACGTCATTTTTTTGTGACATTATGTATTTTTTGACGTAATTAATATTTTGTGACGTCATTTATTTTTGTGACGTAATGTATTTTGTGACGTCATTTATTTTTGTGACGTTATGTATTTTGTGACTTAATTAATTTTTGTGACGTCATTTATTTTTGTGACTTTATGTATTTTGTGACGTCATTTATTTTTGTGACGTTTTGTATTTTGTGACGTCATTTATTTTTGTTACGATATGTTTTTTGTGACGTCATTTTTTTGTGACGTTATGTATTTTGTGACGTAATTTTTTTGTGACGCTATGTATTTTGTGACGTCATTTATTTTTGTGACGTTATGTATTTTGTGACGTAAATTATATTTTGTGACGTCATTTATTTTTGTGACGTTATGTATTTTGTGACGTCATTTAATTTTGTGACGTTATGTATTTTGTGACTTAATTAATTTTTGTGACGTCATTTATTTTTGTGACGTTGTGTAATTTGTGACGTAATTAATAATTTGTGACGTCATTTATTTTTGTGACTTTATGTATTTTGTGACGTCTTTTTTTGTGACGTTATGTATTTTGTGACGTCATTTTTTGTGACGTTATGTATTTTGTGACGTCATTTATTTTTGTGACGTTATGTATTTTGTTACGTCATTTATTTTTGTGACGTTATGTATTTTGTGACGTCATTTATTTTTGTGACGTTATGTATTTTGTGACGTAATTAATGTTTGTGACGTCATTTACTTTTGTGAAGTTATGTATTTTGTGATTTAATTAATTTTTGTGACGTCATTTATTTTTGTGACGTTATGTATTTTGTGACTTAAGTAATTTTTGTGACGCCATTTATTTTTGTGACATTATGTATTTTGTGACGTCATTTATTTTTGTGACGTTATGTAATTTGTGACGCTATTTATTTTTGTGACGTTATGAATTTTTTGACGTCATTAATGTTTGTGACGTTATGAATTTTGTGACGTCATTTATTTTTGTGACATTATTTGTATTTTGTGACGTAATTAATTTTTGTGACGTCATTTATTTTTGTGAAGTTATGTATTTTGTGACTCCATTTATTTTTGTGACGTTATGTATTTTGTGACGTCATTTAT
This sequence comes from Flexamia atlantica, assembly GCA_035578135.1. NCBI lineage: Eukaryota > Metazoa > Arthropoda > Insecta > Hemiptera > Cicadellidae > Flexamia > Flexamia atlantica. The sequence goes on along the minus strand of JAQJVK010000115.1, from coordinate 493,745 downwards.
TTTTGTGACGTTATGTATTTTGTAACGTCATTTTTTTGTGACGTTATGTATTTTGTGACGTAATTAATATTTTGTGACGTCATTTATTTTTGTGACGTTATGTATTTTGTAATGTCATTTATTTTTGTGACGTAATGTATTTTGTGACGTCATTTATTTTTGTGACGTTATGTATTTTGTGACTTAATTAATTTTTGTGACGTCATTTATTTTTGTGACGTTATGTATTTTGTGACGTAATTAATATTTTATGACGTCATTTATTTTTGTAACGTTATGTATTTTGTGACGTCATTTGTTTTTTTGACGTTATGTATTTTGTGACGTCATTTATTTTTGTGACGTTATGTATTTTGTGACGTCATTTATTTTTGTGACGTTATGTATTTTGTGACGTCATTTATTTTTGTGATGTTAAGTATTTTGTGACGTCATTTATTTTTGTGACGTTATGTATTTTGTGACGTCATTTATTTTTGTGACGTTATGTATTTTGTGACGTTATGTATTTTATGACGTCATTTATTTTTGTGACGTTATGTATTTTGTGACGTAATTTATTTTTGTGACGTTATGTATTTTGTGACGTCATTTATTTTCGTGACGTTATGTATTTTGTGACGTTATGTATTTTGTGACGTCATTTATTTTTGTGACGTTATGTATTTTGTGACATCATTTATTTTTGTGACGTTATGTATTTTGTGACGTCATTTATTTTTGTGACGTTAAGTATTTTGAGACGTCATTTATTTTTGTGACGTTATGTATTTTGTGACGTCATTTATTTTTGTGACGTTATGTATTTTGTGACGTTATGTATTTTATGACGTCATTTATTTTTGTGACGTTATGTATTTTGTGACGTAATTTATTTTTGTGACGTTATGTATTTTGTGACGTCATTTATTTTTGTGACGTTATGTATTTTGTGACGTTATGTATTTTGTGACGTCATTTATTTTTGTGACGTTATGTATTTTGTGACGTAATTAATATTTTGTGACGTCATTTATTTTTGTGACGTTATGTATTTTGTGACGTCATTTATTTTTGTGACGTTATGTATTTTGTGACGTCATTTATTTTTGTGACGTTATGTATTTTGTGACGTCATTTATTTTTGTGACGTTATGTTTTTGTGACGTTATGTATTTTGTGACGTCATTTATTTTTGTGACGTTGTGTATTTTGTGACGTATTTAATAATTTGTGACGTCATTTATTTTTGTGACGTTATGTATTTTGTGACGTCATTTTTTGTGACGTTATGTATTTTGTGACGTCATTTATTTTTGTGACGTTATGTATTTTGTGACATCATTTATTTTTGTGACGTTATGTATTTTGTGACGTCATTTATTTTTGTGACGTTAAGTATTTTGAGACGTCATTTATTTTTGTGACGTTATGTATTTTGTGACGTCATTTATTTTTGTGACGTTATGTATTTTGTGACGTTATGTATTTTATGACGTCATTTATTTTTGTGACGTTATGTATTTTGTGACGTAATTTATTTTTGTGACGTTATGTATTTTGTGACGTCATTTATTTTTGTGACGTTATGTATTTTGTGACGTTATGTATTTTGTGACGTCATTTATTTTTGTGACGTTATGTATTTTGTGACGTAATTAATATTTTGTGACGTCATTTATTTTTGTGACGTTATGTATTTTGTGACGTCATTTATTTTTGTGACGTTATGTATTTTGTGACGTCATTTATTTTTGTGACGTTATGTATTTTGTGACGTCATTTATTTTTGTGACGTTATGTTTTTGTGACGTTATGTATTTTGTGACGTCATTTATTTTTGTGACGTTGTGTATTTTGTGACGTATTTAATAATTTGTGACGTCATTTATTTTTGTGACGTTATGTATTTTGTGACGTCATTTTTTGTGACGTTATGTATTTTGTGACGTCATTTATTTTTGTGACGTTATGTATTTTGTTACGTCATTTATTTTTGTGACGTTATGTATTTTGTGACGTCATTTATTTTTGTGACGTTATGTATTTTGTGACGTAATTAATGTTTGTTACGTCATTTATTTTTGTGAAGTTATGTATTTTGTGACTTAATTAATTTTTGTGACGTCATTTATTTTTGTGACGTTATGTATTTTGTGACTTAATTAATTTTTGTGACGCCATTTATTTTTGTGACGTTATGTATTTTGTGACGTCATTTATTTTTGTGACGTTATGTATTTTGTGACGTAATTAATGTTTGTGACGTCATTTATTTTTGTGAAGTTATGTATTTTGTGACTTAATTAATTTTTGTGACGTCATTTATTTTTGTGACGTTATGTATTTTGTGACTTAATTAATTTGTGTGACGCCATTTATTTTTGTGACGTTATGTATTTTGTGACGTCATTTATTTTTGTGACGTTATGTAATTTGTGACGCTATTTATTTTTGTGACGTTATGAATTTTTTGACGTCATTAATGTTTGTGACGTTACGAATTTTGTGACGTCATTTATTTTTGTGACATTATGTATTTTGTGACGTAATTAATTTTTGTGACGTCATTTATTTTTGTGAAGTTATGTATTTTGTGACTCCATTTATTTTTGTGATGTTATGTATTTTGTGACGTCATTTATTTTTGTGACGTTATGTATTTTGTGACGTCATTTATTTTTGTGACGTTATGTATTTTGTAACGTCATTTTTTTGTGACATTATGTATTTTGTGACGTAATTAATATTTTGTGACGTCATTTATTTTTGTGACGTAATGTATTTTGTGACGTCATTTATTTTTGTGACGTTATGTATTTTGTGACTTAATTAATTTTTGTGACGTCATTTATTTTTGTCACTTTATGTATTTTGTGACGTCATTTATTTTTGTGACGTTTTGTATTTTGTGACGTCATTTATTTTTGTGACGATATGTTTTTTGTGACGTCATTTTTTTGTGACGTTATGTATTTTGTGACGTAATTTTTTTTGTGACGTTATGTATTTTGTGACGTCATTTATTTTTGTGACGTTATGTATTTTGTGACGTAAATTATATTTTGTGACGTCATTCATTTTTGTGACGTTATGTATTTTGTGACGTCATTTATTTTTGTGACGTTATGTATTTTGTGACGTCATTTATTTTTGTGAAGTTATGTATTTTGTGACGTCATTTATTTTTATGACGTTATGTTTTTGTGACATTATGTATTTTGTGACGTCATTTATTTTTGTGACGTTATGTATTTTGTGACGTAATTAATAATTTGTGACGTCATTTATTTTTGTGACGTTATGTTTTTTGTGACGTCATTTATTTTTGTGACGTTATGTATTTTTTGATGTCATTTATTTTTGTGACGTTATGTATTTTGTGACGTCATTTATTTTTGTGACGTTATGTATTTTGTGACGTCATTTATTTTTGTGACGTTATGTATTTTGTGACGTCATTTTTTTGACGTTATGTATTTTGTGACGCCATTTATTTTTGTGACGTTATGTATTTTGTGGCTTAATTAATTTTTGTGACGTCATTTATTTTTGTGACGTTATGTATTTTGTGACGTCATTTATTTTTGTGACGTTTTGTATTTTGTGACGTCATTTATTTTTGTGACGATATGTTTTTTGTGACGTCATTTTTTGTGACGTTATGTATTTTGTGACGTAATTTTTTTTGTGACGTTATGTATTTTGTGACGTCATTTATTTTTGTGACGTTATGCATTTTGTGACGTGATTAATATTTTGTGACGTCATTTATTTTTGTGACGTTATGTATTTTGTGACGTAATTAATATTTTGTGACGTCATTTATTTTTGTATCGTTATGTATTTAGTGAAGTCATTTATTTTTTTGACGTTATGTATTTTGTGACGTCATTTATTTTTGTGACGTTATGTATTTTGTGACGTCATTTATTTTTGTGACGTTATGTATTTTGTGACGTCATTTATTTTTGTGACGTTAAGTATTTTGTGACGTCATTTATTTTTGTGACGTTATGTATTTTGTGACTCCATTTATTTTTGTGATGTTATGTATTTTGTGACGTCATTTATTTTTGTGACGTTATGTATTTTGTGACGTCATTTATTTTTGTGACGTTATGTATTTTGTAACGTCATTTTTTTGTGACATTATGTATTTTTTGACGTAATTAATATTTTGTGACGTCATTTATTTTTGTGACGTAATGTATTTTGTGACGTCATTTATTTTTGTGACGTTATGTATTTTGTGACTTAATTAATTTTTGTGACGTCATTTATTTTTGTGACTTTATGTATTTTGTGACGTCATTTATTTTTGTGACGTTTTGTATTTTGTGACGTCATTTATTTTTGTGACGATATGTTTTTTGTGACGTCATTTTTTTGTGACGTTATGTATTTTGTGACGAAATTTTTTTTGTGACGCTATGTATTTTGTGACGTCATTTATTTTTGTGACGTTATGTATTTTGTGAAGTAAATTATATTTTGTGACGTCATTTATTTTTGTGACGTTATGTATTTTGTGACGTCATTTAATTTTGTGACGTTATGTATTTTGTGACGTCATTTATTTTTGTGACGTTATGTATTTTGTGACGTCATTTATTTTTATGACGTTATGTTTTTGTGACATTATGTATTTTGTGACGTCATTTATTTTTGTGACGTTATGTATTTTGTGACGTAATTAATAATTTGTGACGTCATTTATTTTGTGACGTTATGTTTTTTGTGACGTCATTTATTTTTGTGACGTTATGTATTTTTTGATGTCATTTATTTTTTTGACGTTATGTATTTTGTGACTTGATTAATTTTTGTGACGTCATTTATTTTTGTGACGTTATGTATTTTGTGACGTCATTTATTTTTGTGACGTTATGTATTTTGTGACGTCATTTATTTTTGTGACGTTATGTATTTTGTGACGTCATTTTTTTGACGTTATGTATTTTGTGACGCCATTTATTTTTGTGACGTTATGTATTTTGTGACTTAATTAATTTTTGTGACGTCATTTATTTTTGTGACGTTATGTATTTTGTGACGTCATTTATTTTTGTGACGTTTTGTATTTTGTGACGTCATTTATTTTTGTGACGATATGTTTTTTGTGACGTCATTTTTTTGTGACGTTATGTATTTTGTGACGTAATTTTTTTTGTGACGTTATGTATTTTGTGACGTCATTTATTTTGTGACGTTATGTATTTTGTGACGTCATTTATTTTTGTGACGTTATGCATTTTGTGACGTGATTAATATTTTGTGACGTCATTTATTTTTGTGACGTTATGTATTTTGTGACGTAATTAATATTTTGTGACGTCATTTATTTTTGTATCGTTATGTATTTAGTGAAGTCATTTATTTTTTTGACGTTATGTATTTTGTGACGTCATTTATTTTTGTGACGTTATGTATTTTGTGACGTCATTTATTTTTGTGACGTTATGTATTTTGTGACGTCATTTATTTTTGTGACGTTAAGTATTTTGTGACGTCATTTATTTTTGTGACGTTATGTATTTTGTGACTCCATTTATTTTTGTGATGTTATGTATTTTGTGACGTCATTTATTTTTGTGACGTTATGTATTTTGTGACGTCATTTATTTTTGTGACGTTATGTATTTTGTAACGTCATTTTTTTGTGACATTATGTATTTTTTGACGTAATTAATATTTTGTGACGTCATTTATTTTTGTGACGTAATGTATTTTGTGACGTCATTTATTTTTGTGACGTTATGTATTTTGTGACTTAATTAATTTTTGTGACGTCATTTATTTTTGTGACTTTATGTATTTTGTGACGTCATTTATTTTTGTGACGTTTTGTATTTTGTGACGTCATTTATTTTTGTGACGATATGTTTTTTGTGACGTCATTTTTTTGTGACGTTATGTATTTTGTGACGAAATTTTTTTTGTGACGCTATGTATTTTGTGACGTCATTTATTTTTGTGACGTTATGTATTTTGTGAAGTAAATTATATTTTGTGACGTCATTTATTTTTGTGACGTTATGTATTTTGTGACGTCATTTAATTTTGTGACATTATGTATTTTGTGACGTCATTTATTTTTGTGACGTTATGTATTTTGTGACGTCATTTATTTTTATGACGTTATGTTTTTGTGACATTATGTATTTTGTGACGTCATTTATTTTTGTGACGTTATGTATTTTGTGACGTAATTAATAATTTGTGACGTCATTTATTTTGTGACGTTATGTTTTTTGTGACGTCATTTATTTTTGTGACGTTATGTATTTTTTGATGTCATTTATTTTTTTGACGTTATGTATTTTGTGACTTGATTAATTTTTGTGACGTCATTTATTTTTGTGACGTTATGTATTTTGTGACGTCATTTATTTTTGTGACGTTATGTATTTTGTGACGTCATTTATTTTTGTGACGTTATGTATTTTGTGACGTCATTTTTTTGACGTTATGTATTTTGTGACGCCATTTATTTTTGTGACGTTATGTATTTTGTGACTTAATTAATTTTTGTGACGTCATTTATTTTTGTGACGTTATGTATTTTGTGACGTCATTTATTTTTGTGACGTTTTGTATTTTGTGACGTCATTTATTTTTGTGACGATATGTTTTTTGTGACGTCATTTTTTTGTGACGTTATGTATTTTGTGACGTAATTTTTTTTGTGACGTTATGTATTTTGTGACGTCATTTATTTTTGTGACGTTATGCATTTTGTGACGTGATTAATATTTTGTGACGTCATTTATTTTTGTGACGTTATGTATTTTGTGACGTAATTAATATTTTTTGACGTCATTTATTTTTGTATCGTTATGTATTTTGTGAAGTCATTTATTTTTTTGACGTTATGTATTTTGTGACGTCATTTATTTTTGTGACGTTATGTATTTTGTGACGTCATTTATTTTTGTGACGTTATGTATTTTGTGACGTCATTTATTTTTATGACGTTATGTTTTTGTGACATTATGTATTTTGTGACGTCATTTATTTTTGTGACGTTATGTATTTTGTGACGTAATTAATAATTTGTGACGTCATTTATTTTTGTGACGTTATGTTTTTTGTGACGTCATTTATTTTTGTGACGTTATGTATTTTTTGATGTCATTAATTTTTGTGACGTTATGTATTTTGTGACTTGATTAATTTTTGTGACGTCATTTATTTTTGTGACGTTATGTATTTTGTGACGTCATTTATTTTTGTGACGTTATGTATTTTGTGACGTCATTTATTTTTGTGACGTTATGTATTTTGTGACGTCATTTTTTTGACGTTATGTATTTTGTGACGCCATTTATTTTTGTGACGTTATGTATTTTGTGACTTAATTAATTTTTGTGACGTCATTTATTTTTGTGACGTTATGTATTTTGTCACGTCATTTATTTTTGTGACGTTTTGTATTTTGTGACGTCATTTATTTTTGTGACGATATGTTTTTTGTGACGTCATTTTTTTGTGACGTTATGTATTTTGTGACGTAATTTTTTTGTGACGTTATGTATTTTGTGACGTCATTTATTTTTGTGACGTTATGCATTTTGTGACGTGATTAATATTTTGTGACGTCATTTATTTTTGTGACGTTATGTATTTTGTGACGTAATTAATATTTTGTGACGTCATTTATTTTTGTATCGTTATGTATTTAGTGAAGTCATTTATTTTTTTGACGTTATGTATTTTGTGACGTCATTTATTTTTGTGACGTTATGTATTTTGTGACGTCATTTATTTTTGTGACGTTATGTATTTTGTGACGTCATTTATTTTTGTGACGTTAAGTATTTTGTGACGTCATTTATTTTTGTGACGTTATGTATTTTGTGACTCCATTTATTTTTGTGATGTTATGTATTTTGTGACGTCATTTATTTTTGTGACGTTATGTATTTTGTGACGTCATTTATTTTTGTGACGTTATGTATTTTGTAACGTCATTTTTTTGTGACATTATGTATTTTTTGACGTAATTAATATTTTGTGACGTCATTTATTTTTGTGACGTAATGTATTTTGTGACGTCATTTATTTTTGTGACGTTATGTATTTTGTGACTTAATTAATTTTTGTGACGTCATTTATTTTTGTGACTTTATGTATTTTGTGACGTCATTTATTTTTGTGACGTTTTGTATTTTGTGACGTCATTTATTTTTGTGACGATATGTTTTTTGTGACGTCATTTTTTTGTGACGTTATGTATTTTGTGACGTAATTTTTTTGTGACGCTATGTATTTTGTGACGTCATTTATTTTTGTGACGTTATGTATTTTGTGACGTAAATTATATTTTGTGACGTCATTTATTTTTGTGACTTTATGTATTTTGTGACGTCATTTATTTTTGTGACGTTATGTATTTTGTGACGTCATTTATTTTTGTGACGTTATGTATTTTGTAACGTCATTTTTTTGTGACATTATGTATTTTTTGACGTAATTAATATTTTGTGACGTCATTTATTTTTGTGACGTAATGTATTTTGTGACGTCATTTATTTTTGTGACGTTATGTATTTTGTGACTTAATTAATATTTGTGACGTCATTTATTTTTGTGACTTTATGTATTTTGTGACGTCATTTATTTTTGTGACGTTTTGTATTTTGTGACGTCATTTATTTTTGTGACGTTATGTATTTTGTGACGTCATTTAATTTTGTGACGTTATGTATTTTGTGACGTCATTTATTTTTGTGACGTTATGTATTTTGTGACGTCATTTATTTTTATGACGTTATGTTTTTGTGACATTATATATTTTGTGACGTCATTTATTTTTGTGACGTTATGTATTTTGTGACGTAATTAATAATTTGTGACGTCATTTATTTTTGTGACGTTATGTTTTTTGTGACGTCATTTATTTTTGTGACGTTATGTATTTTGTGACTCCATTTATTTTTGTGATGTTATGTATTTTGTGACGTCATTTATTTTTGTGACGTTATGTATTTTGTGACGTCATTTATTTTTGTGACGTTATGTATTTTGTAACGTCATTTTTTTGTGACATTATGTATTTTTTGACGTAATTAATATTTTGTGACGTCATTTATTTTTGTGACGTAATGTATTTTGTGACGTCATTTATTTTTGTGACGTTATGTATTTTGTGACTTAATTAATTTTTGTGACGTCATTTATTTTTGTGACGTTATGTATTTTGTGACGTCATTTATTTTTGTGACGTTATGTATTTTGTAACGTCATTTTTTTGTGACATTATGTATTTTTTGACGTAATTAATATTTTGTGACGTCATTTATTTTTGTGACGTAATGTATTTTGTGACGTCATTTATTTTTGTGACGTTATGTATTTTGTGACTTAATTAATTTTTGTGACGTCATTTATTTTTGTGACTTTATGTATTTTGTGACGTCATTTATTTTTGTGACGTTTTGTATTTTGTGACGTCATTTATTTTTGTGACGATATGTTTTTTGTGACGTCATTTTTTTGTGACGTTATGTATTTTGTGACGTAATTTTTTTGTGACGCTATGTATTTTGTGACGTCATTTATTTTTGTGACGTTATGTATTTTGTGACGTAAATTATATTTTGTGACGTCATTTATTTTTGTGACTTTATGTATTTTGTGACGTCATTTATTTTTGTGACGTTATGTATTTTGTGACGTCATTTATTTTTGTGACGTTATGTATTTTGTAACGTCATTTTTTTGTGACATTATGTATTTTTTGACGTAATTAATATTTTGTGACGTCATTTATTTTTGTGACGTAATGTATTTTGTGACGTCATTTATTTTTGTGACGTTATGTATTTTGTGACTTAATTAATTTTTGTGACGTCATTTATTTTTGTGACTTTATGTATTTTGTGACGTCATTTATTTTTGTGACGTTTTGTATTTTGTGACGTCATTTATTTTTGTGACGTTATGTATTTTGTGACGTCATTTAATTTTGTGACGTTATGTATTTTGTGACGTCATTTATTTTTGTGACGTTATGTATTTTGTGACGTCATTTATTTTTATGACGTTATGTTTTTGTGACATTATGTATTTTGTGACGTCATTTATTTTTGTGACGTTATGTATTTTGTGACGTAATTAATAATTTGTGACGTCATTTATTTTTGTGACGTTATGTTTTTTGTGACGTCATTTATTTTTGTGACGTTATGTATTTTTTGATGTCATTTATTTTTTTGACGTTATGTATTTTGTGACTTGATTAATTTTTGTGACGTCATTTATTTTTGTGACGTTATGTATTTTGTGACGTCATTTATTTTTGTGACGTTATGTATTTTGTGACGTCATTTATTTTTGTGACGTTATGTATTTTGTGACGTCATTTTTTTGACGTTATGTATTTTGTGACGCCATTTATTTTTGTGACGTTATGTATTTTGTGACTTAATTAATTTTTGTGACGTCATTTATTTTTGTGACGTTATGTATTTTGTGACGTCATTTATTTTTGTGACGTTTTGTATTTTGTGACGTCATTTATTTTTGTGACGATATGTTTTTTGTGACGTCATTTTTTTGTGACGTTATGTATTTTGTGACGTAATTTTTTTTGTGACGTTATGTATTTTGTGACGTCATTTATTTTTGTGACGTTATGCATTTTGTGACGTGATTAATATTTTGTGACGTCATTTATTTTTGTGACGTTATGTATTTTGTGACGTAATTAATATTTTGTGACGTCATTTATTTTTGTATCGTTATGTATTTTGTGAAGTCATTTATTTTTTTGACGTTATGTATTTTGTGACGTCATTTATTTTTGTGACGTTATGTATTTTGTGACGTCATTTATTTTTGTGACGTTATGTATTTTGTGACGTCATTTATTTTTGTGACGTTAAGTATTTTGTGACGTCATTTATTTTTGTGACGTTATGTATTTTGTGACGTCATTTATTTTCGTGACGTTAAGTATTTTGTGACGTCATTTATTTTTGTGACGTTATGTATTTTGTGACTTCATTTATTTTTGTGACGTTATGTATTTTGTGACGTCATTTATTTTTGTGACGTTATGTATTTTGTGACGTCATTTATTTTTGTGACGTTATGTATTTTGTGACGTAATTAATATTTTGTGACGTCATTTATTTTTGTGACGTTATGTATTTTGTGACGTCATTTATTTTTGTGACGTTATGTATTTTGTGACGTCATTTATTTTTGTGACGTTATGTATTTTGTGACGTCATTTATTTTTTTGACGTTATGTTTTTGTGACGTTATGTATTTTGTGACGTCATTTATTTTTGTGACGTTATGTATTTTGTGACGTAAATAATAATTTGTGACGTCATTTATTTTTGTGACGTTATGTATTTTGTGACGTCTTATTTTGTTACGTTATGTATTTTGTGACGTCATTTTTGGTGACGTTATGTATTTTGTGACGTCATTTATTTTTGTGACGTTATGTATTATGTTACGTCATTTATTTTTGTGACGTCATTTATTTTTGTGAAGTTATGTATTTTGTGACTTAATTAATTTTTGTGACGCCATTTATTTTTGTGACGTTATGTATTTTGTGACGTCACTTATTTTTGTGACGTTATGTAATTTGTGACGCTATTTATTTTTGTGACGTTATGAATTTTGTGACGTCATTAATGTTTGTGACGTTATGTATTTTGTGACGTCATTTATTTTTGTGACATTATGTATTTTGTGACGTAATTAATTTTTGTGACGTCATTTATTTTTGTGAAGTTATGGATTTTGTGACTCCATTTATTTTTGTGACGTTATGTATTTTGTGACGTCATTTATTTTTGTGACGTTATGTATTTTGTGACGTCATTTATTTTTGTGACGTTATGTATTTTGTAACGTCATTTTTTTGTGACGTTATGTATTTTGTGACGTAATTAATTTTTGTGACGTCATTTATTTTTGTGAAGTTATGGATTTTGTGACTCCATTTATTTTTGTGACGTTATGTATTTTGTGACGGCATTTATTTTTGTGACGTAATGTATTTTGTGACGTCATTTATTTTTGTGATGTTATGTATTTTGTGACTTAATTAATTTTTTAACGTCATTTATTTTTGTGACGTTATGTATTTTGTGATGTCATTTATTTTTGTGACGTTTTGTATTTTGTGACGTCATTTATTTTTGTGACGATATGTATTTTGTGACGTCATTTTTTTGTGACGTTATGTATTTTGTGACGTAATTTTTTTGTGACGTTATGTATTTTGTGACGTCATTTATTTTTGTGACGTTATGTATTTTGTGACGAAAATTATATTTTGTGACGTCATTTATTTTTGTGACGTTATGTATTTTTTGACGTCATTTATTTTTGTGACGTTATGTATTTTGTGACGTCATTTATTTTTGTGACGTTATGTATTTTGTGACGTCATTTATTTTTGTGACGTTATGTTTTTGTGACGTTATGTATTTTGTGACGTCATTTATTTTTGTGACGTTATGTATTTTGTGACGTAATAAATAATTTGTGACGTCATTTATTTTTGTGACGTTTTGTATTTTGTGACGTCATTTATTTTTGTGACGTTATGTATTTTGTGACGTAATTAATATTTTGTGACGTCATTTATTTTTGTGACGTTATGTATTTTGTGACGTCATTTATTTTTGTGACGTTATGTATTTTGTGACGTCATTTATTTTTGTGACGTTATGTATTTTGTGACGTCATTTATTTTTGTGACGTTATGTTTTTGTGACGTTATGTATTTTGTGACGTCATTTATTTTTGTGACGTTGTGTATTTTGTGACGTATTTAATAATTTGTGACGTCATTTATTTTTGTGACGTTATGTATTTTGTGACGTCATTTTTTGTGACGTTATGTATTTTGTGACGTCATTTATTTTTGTGACGTTATGTATTTTGTTACGTCATTTATTTTTGTGACGTTATGTATTTTGTGACGTCATTTATTTTTGTGACGTTATGTATTTTGTGACGTAATTAATGTTTGTGACGTCATTTATTTTTGTGAAGTTATGTATTTTGTGACTTAATTAATTTTTGTGACGTCATTTATTTTTGTGACGTTATGTATTTTGTGACTTAATTAATTTTTGTGACGCCATTTATTTTTGTGACGTTATGTATTTTGTGACGTCATTTATTTTTGTGACGTTATGTATTTTGTGACGTAATTAATGTTTGTGACGTCATTTATTTTTGTGAAGTTATGTATTTTGTGACTTAATTAATTTTTGTGACGTCATTTATTTTTGTGACGTTATGTATTTTGTGACTTAATTAATTTGTGTGACGCCATTTATTTTTGTGACGTTATGTTTTTTGTGACGTCATTTATTTTTGTGACGTTATGTAATTTGTGACGCTATTTATTTTTGTGACGTTATGAATTTTTTGACGTCATTAATGTTTGTGACGTTACGAATTTTGTGACGTCATTTATTTTTGTGACATTATGTATTTTGTGACGTAATTAATTTTTGTGACGTCATTTATTTTTGTGAAGTTATGTATTTTGTGACTCCATTTATTTTTGTGATGTTATGTATTTTGTGACGTCATTTATTTTTGTGACGTTATGTATTTTGTGACGTCATTTATTTTTGTGACGTTATGTATTTTGTAACGTCATTTTTTTGTGACATTATGTATTTTGTGACGTAATTAATATTTTGTGACGTCATTTATTTTTGTGACGTAATGTATTTTGTGACGTCATTTATTTTTGTGACGTTATGTATTTTGTGACTTAATTAATTTTTGTGACGTCATTTATTTTTGTCACTTTATGTATTTTGTGACGTCATTTATTTTTGTGACGTTTTGTATTTTGTGACGTCATTTATTTTTGTGACGATATGTTTTTTGTGACGTCATTTTTTTGTGACGTTATGTATTTTGTGACGTAATTTTTTTTGTGACGTTATGTATTTTGTGACGTCATTTATTTTTGTGACGTTATGTATTTTGTGACGTAAATTATATTTTGTGACGTCATTCATTTTTGTGACGTTATGTATTTTGTGACGTCATTTATTTTTGTGACGTTATGTATTTTGTGACGTCATTTATTTTTGTGAAGTTATGTATTTTCTGACGTCATTTATTTTTATGACGTTATGTTTTTGTGACATTATGTATTTTGTGACGTCATTTATTTTTGTGACGTTATGTATTTTGTGACGTAATTAATAATTTGTGACGTCATTTATTTTTGTGACGTTATGTTTTTTGTGACGTCATTTATTTTTGTGACGTTATGTATTTTTTGATGTCATTTATTTTTTTGACGTTATGTATTTTGTGACTTGATTAATTTTTGTGACGTCATTTATTTTTGTGACGTTATGTATTTTGTGACGTCATTTATTTTTGTGACGTTATGTATTTTGTGACGTCATTTATTTTTGTGACGTTATGTATTTTGTGACGTCATTTTTTTGACGTTATGTATTTTGTGACGCCATTTATTTTTGTGACGTTATGTATTTTGTGACTTAATTAATTTTTGTGACGTCATTTATTTTTGTGACGTTATGTATTTTGTGACGTCATTTATTTTTGTGACGTTTTGTATTTTGTGACGTCATTTATTTTTGTGACGATATGTTTTTTGTGACGTCATTTTTTTGTGACGTTATGTATTTTGTGACGTAATTTTTTTTGTGACGTTATGTATTTTGTGACGTCATTTATTTTTGTGACGTTATGCATTTTGTGACGTGATTAATATTTTGTGACGTCATTTATTTTTGTGACGTTATGTATTTTGTGACGTAATTAATATTTTGTGACGTCATTTATTTTTGTATCGTTATGTATTTAGTGAAGTCATTTATTTTTTTGACGTTATGTATTTTGTGACGTCATTTATTTTTGTGACGTTATGTATTTTGTGACGTCATTTATTTTTGTGACGTTATGTATTTTGTGACGTCATTTATTTTTGTGACGTTAAGTATTTTGTGACGTCATTTATTTTTGTGACGTTATGTATTTTGTGACTCCATTTATTTTTGTGATGTTATGTATTTTGTGACGTCATTTATTTTTGTGACGTTATGTATTTTGTGACGTCATTTATTTTTGTGACGTTATGTATTTTGTAACGTCATTTTTTTGTGACATTATGTATTTTTTGACGTAATTAATATTTTGTGACGTCATTTATTTTTGTGACGTAATGTATTTTGTGACGTCATTTATTTTTGTGACGTTATGTATTTTGTGACGTAATTAATGTTTGTGACGTCATTTATTTTTGTGAAGTTATGTATTTTGTGACGTAATTAATGTTTGTGACGTCATTTATTTTTGTGAAGTTATGTATTTTGTGACTTAATTAATTTTTGTGACGTCATTTATTTTTGTGACGTTATGTATTTTGTGACTTAATTAATTTTTGTGACGCCATTTATTTTTGTGACGTTATGTATTTTGTGACGTCATTTATTTTTGTGACGTTATGTATTTTGTGACGTAATTAATGTTTGTGACGTCATTTATTTTTGTGAAGTTATGTATTTTGTGACTTAATTAATTTTTGTGACGTCATTTATTTTTGTGACGTTATGTATTTTGTGACTTAATTAATTTGTGTGACGCCATTTATTTTTGTGACGTTATGTTTTTTGTGACGTCATTTATTTTTGTGACGTTATGTAATTTGTGACGCTATTTATTTTTGTGACGTTATGAATTTTTTGACGTCATTAATGTTTGTGACGTTACGAATTTTGTGACGTCATTTATTTTTGTGACATTATGTATTTTGTGACGTAATTAATTTTTGTGACGTCATTTATTTTTGTGAAGTTATGTATTTTGTGACTCCATTTATTTTTGTGATGTTATGTATTTTGTGACGTCATTTATTTTTGTGACGTTATGTATTTTGTGACGTCATTTATTTTTGTGACGTTATGTATTTTGTAACGTCATTTTTTTGTGACATTATGTATTTTGTGACGTAATTAATATTTTGTGACGTCATTTATTTTTGTGACGTAATGTATTTTGTGACGTCATTTATTTTTGTGACGTTATGTATTTTGTGACTTAATTAATTTTTGTGACGTCATTTATTTTTGTCACTTTATGTATTTTGTGACGTCATTTATTTTTGTGACGTTTTGTATTTTGTGACGTCATTTATTTTTGTGACGATATGTTTTTTGTGACGTCATTTTTTTGTGACGTTATGTATTTTGTGACGTAATTTTTTTTGTGACGTTATGTATTTTGTGACGTCATTTATTTTTGTGACGTTATGTATTTTGTGACGTAAATTATATTTTGTGACGTCATTCATTTTTGTGACGTTATGTATTTTGTGACGTCATTTATTTTTGTGACGTTATGTATTTTGTGACGTCATTTATTTTTGTGAAGTTATGTATTTTCTGACGTCATTTATTTTTATGACGTTATGTTTTTGTGACATTATGTATTTTGTGACGTCATTTATTTTTGTGACGTTATGTATTTTGTGACGTAATTAATAATTTGTGACGTCATTTATTTTTGTGACGTTATGTTTTTTGTGACGTCATTTATTTTTGTGACGTTATGTATTTTTTGATGTCATTTATTTTTTTGACGTTATGTATTTTGTGACTTGATTAATTTTTGTGACGTCATTTATTTTTGTGACGTTATGTATTTTGTGACGTCATTTATTTTTGTGACGTTATGTATTTTGTGACGTCATTTATTTTTGTGACGTTATGTATTTTGTGACGTCATTTTTTTGACGTTATGTATTTTGTGACGCCATTTATTTTTGTGACGTTATGTATTTTGTGACTTAATTAATTTTTGTGACGTCATTTATTTTTGTGACGTTATGTATTTTGTGACGTCATTTATTTTTGTGACGTTTTGTATTTTGTGACGTCATTTATTTTTGTGACGATATGTTTTTTGTGACGTCATTTTTTTGTGACGTTATGTATTTTGTGACGTAATTTTTTTTGTGACGTTATGTATTTTGTGACGTCATTTATTTTTGTGACGTTATGCATTTTGTGACGTGATTAATATTTTGTGACGTCATTTATTTTTGTGACGTTATGTATTTTGTGACGTAATTAATATTTTGTGACGTCATTTATTTTTGTATCGTTATGTATTTAGTGAAGTCATTTATTTTTTTGACGTTATGTATTTTGTGACGTCATTTATTTTTGTGACGTTATGTATTTTGTGACGTCATTTATTTTTGTGACGTTATGTATTTTGTGACGTCATTTATTTTTGTGACGTTAAGTATTTTGTGACGTCATTTATTTTTGTGACGTTATGTATTTTGTGACTCCATTTATTTTTGTGATGTTATGTATTTTGTGACGTCATTTATTTTTGTGACGTTATGTATTTTGTGACGTCATTTATTTTTGTGACGTTATGTATTTTGTAACGTCATTTTTTTGTGACATTATGTATTTTTTGACGTAATTAATATTTTGTGACGTCATTTATTTTTGTGACGTAATGTATTTTGTGACGTCATTTATTTTTGTGACGTTATGTATTTTGTGACTTAATTAATTTTTGTGACGTCATTTATTTTTGTGACTTTATGTATTTTGTGACGTCATTTATTTTTGTGACGTTTTGTATTTTGTGACGTCATTTATTTTTGTGACGATATGTTTTTTGTGACGTCATTTTTTTGTGACGTTATGTATTTTGTGACGTAATTTTTTTTGTGACGCTATGTATTTTGTGACGTCATTTATTTTTGTGACGTTATGTATTTTGTGAAGTAAATTATATTTTGTGACGTCATTTATTTTTGTGACGTTATGTATTTTGTGACGTCATTTAATTTTGTGACGTTATGTATTTTGTGACGTCATTTATTTTTGTGACGTTATGTATTTTGTGACGTCATTTATTTTTATGACGTTATGTTTTTGTGACATTATGTATTTTGTGACGTCATTTATTTTTGTGACGTTATGTATTTTGTGACGTAATTAATAATTTGTGACGTCATTTATTTTGTGACGTTATGTTTTTTGTGACGTCATTTATTTTTGTGACGTTATGTATTTTTTGATGTCATTTATTTTTTTGACGTTATGTATTTTGTGACTTGATTAATTTTTGTGACGTCATTTATTTTTGTGACGTTATGTATTTTGTGACGTCATTTATTTTTGTGACGTTATGTATTTTGTGACGTCATTTATTTTTGTGACGTTATGTATTTTGTGACGTCATTTTTTTGACGTTATGTATTTTGTGACGCCATTTATTTTTGTGACGTTATGTATTTTGTGACTTAATTAATTTTTGTGACGTCATTTATTTTTGTGACGTTATGTATTTTGTGACGTCATTTATTTTTGTGACGTTTTGTATTTTGTGACGTCATTTATTTTTGTGACGATATGTTTTTTGTGACGTCATTTTTTTGTGACGTTATGTATTTTGTGACGTAATTTTTTTTGTGACGTTATGTATTTTGTGACGTCATTTATTTTTGTGACGTTATGCATTTTGTGACGTGATTAATATTTTGTGACGTCATTTATTTTTGTGACGTTATGTATTTTGTGACGTAATTAATATTTTGTGACGTCATTTATTTTTGTATCGTTATGTATTTTGTGAAGTCATTTATTTTTTTGACGTTATGTATTTTGTGACGTCATTTATTTTTGTGACGTTATGTATTTTGTGACGTCATTTATTTTTGTGACGTTATGTATTTTGTGACGTCATTTATTTTTATGACGTTATGTTTTTGTGACATTATGTATTTTGTGACGTCATTTATTTTTGTGACGTTATGTATTTTGTGACGTAATTAATAATTTGTGACGTCATTTATTTTTGTGACGTTATGTTTTTTGTGACGTCATTTATTTTTGTGACGTTATGTATTTTTTGATGTCATTAATTTTTGTGACGTTATGTATTTTGTGACTTGATTAATTTTTGTGACGTCATTTATTTTTGTGACGTTATGTATTTTGTGACGTCATTTTTTTGACGTTATGTATTTTGTGACGCCATTTATTTTTGTGACGTTATGTATTTTGTGACTTAATTAATTTTTGTGACGTCATTTATTTTTGTGACGTTATGTATTTTGTGACGTCATTTATTTTTGTGACGTTTTGTATTTTGTGACGTCATTTATTTTTGTGACGATATGTTTTTTGTGACGTCATTTTTTTGTGACGTTATGTATTTTGTGACGTAATTTTTTTTGTGACGTTATGTATTTTGTGACGTCATTTATTTTTGTGACGTTATGCATTTTGTGACGTGATTAATATTTTGTGACGTCATTTATTTTTGTGACGTTATGTATTTTGTGACGTAATTAATATTTTGTGACGTCATTTATTTTTGTATCGTTATGTATTTAGTGAAGTCATTTATTTTTTTGACGTTATGTATTTTGTGACGTCATTTATTTTTGTGACGTTATGTATTTTGTGACGTCATTTATTTTTGTGACGTTATGTATTTTGTGACGTCATTTATTTTTGTGACGTTAAGTATTTTGTGACGTCATTTATTTTTGTGACGTTATGTATTTTGTGACTCCATTTATTTTTGTGATGTTATGTATTTTGTGACGTCATTTATTTTTGTGACGTTATGTATTTTGTGACGTCATTTATTTTTGTGACGTTATGTATTTTGTAACGTCATTTTTTTGTGACATTATGTATTTTTTGACGTAATTAATATTTTGTGACGTCATTTATTTTTGTGACGTAATGTATTTTGTGACGTCATTTATTTTTGTGACGTTATGTATTTTGTGACTTAATTAATTTTTGTGACGTCATTTATTTTTGTGACTTTATGTATTTTGTGACGTCATTTATTTTTGTGACGTTTTGTATTTTGTGACGTCATTTATTTTTGTGACGATATGTTTTTTGTGACGTCATTTTTTTGTGACGTTATGTATTTTGTGACGTAATTTTTTTGTGACGCTATGTATTTTGTGACGTCATTTATTTTTGTGACGTTATGTATTTTGTGACGTAAATTATATTTTGTGACGTCATTTATTATTGTGACGTTATGTATTTTGTGACGTCATTTAATTTTGTGACGTTATGTATTTTGTGACGTCATTTATTTTTGTGACGTTATGTATTTTGTGACGTCATTTATTTTTATGACGTTATGTTTTTGTGACATTATGTATTTTGTGACGTCATTTATTTTTGTGACGTTATGTATTTTGTGACGTAATTAATAATTTGTGACGTCATTTATTTTTGTGACGTTATGTTTTTTGTGACGTCATTTATTTTTGTGACGTTATGTATTTTTTGATGTCATTTATTTTTTTGACGTTATGTATTTTGTGACTTGATTAATTTTTGTGACGTCATTTATTTTTGTGACGTTATGTATTTTGTGACGTCATTTATTTTTGTGAAGTTATGTATTTTGTGACGTCATTTATTTTTATGACGTTATGTTTTTGTGACATTATGTATTTTGTGACGTCATTTATTTTTGTGACGTCATGTATTTTGTGACGTAATTAATAATTTGTGACGTCATTTATTTTTGTGACGTTATGTTTTTTGTGACGTCATTTATTTTTGTGACGTTATGTATTTTTTGATGTCATTTATTTTTTTGACGTTATGTATTTTGTGACTTGATTAATTTTTGTGACGTCATTTATTTTTGTGACGTTATGTATTTTGTGACGTCATTTATTTTTGTGACGTTATGTATTTTGTGACGTCATTTATTTTTGTGACGTTATGTTTTTTGTGACGTCATTTTTTTGACGTTATGTATTTTGTGACGCCATTTATTTTTGTGACGTTATGTATTTTGTGACTTAATTAATTTTTGTGACGTCATTTATTTTTGTGACGTTATGTATTTTGTGACGTCATTTATTTTTGTGACGTTTTGTATTTTGTGACGTCATTTATTTTTGTGACGATATGTTTTTTGTGACGTCATTTTTTTGTGACGTTATGTATTTTGTGACGTAATTTTTTTGTGACGTTATGTATTTTGTGACGTCATTTATTTTTGTGACGTTATGCATTTTGTGACGTGATTAATATTTTGTGACGTCATTTATTTTTGTGACGTTATGTATTTTGTGACGTAATTAATATTTTGTGACGTCATTTATTTTTGTATCGTTATGTATTTAGTGAAGTCATTTATTTTTTTGACGTTATGTATTTTGTGACGTCATTTATTTTTGTGACGTTATGTATTTTGTGACGTCATTTATTTTTGTGACGTTATGTATTTTGTGACGTCATTTATTTTTGTGACGTTTAGTATTTTGTGACGTCATTTATTTTTGTGACGTTATGTATTTTGTGACTCCATTTATTTTTGTGATGTTATGTATTTTGTGACGTCATTTATTTTTGTGACGTTATGTATTTTGTGACGTCATTTATTTTTGTGACGTTAT
This sequence comes from Flexamia atlantica, assembly GCA_035578135.1. Lineage (NCBI taxonomy): Eukaryota > Metazoa > Arthropoda > Insecta > Hemiptera > Cicadellidae > Flexamia > Flexamia atlantica. The sequence continues at coordinate 472,315 of JAQJVK010000115.1, read as the reverse complement.
GTATTTTGTAACGTCATTTTTTTGTGACATTATGTATTTTTTGACGTAATTAATATTTTGTGACGTCATTTATTTTTGTGACGTAATGTATTTTGTGACGTCATTTATTTTTGTGACGTTATGTATTTTGTGACTTAATTAATTTTTGTGACGTCATTTATTTTTGTGACTTTATGTATTTTGTGACGTCATTTATTTTTGTGACGTTTTGTATTTTGTGACGTCATTTATTTTTGTGACGATATGTTTTTTGTGACGTCATTTTTTTGTGACGTTATGTATTTTGTGACGTAATTTTTTTTGTGACGCTATGTATTTTGTGACGTCATTTATTTTTGTGACGTTATGTATTTTGTGAAGTAAATTATATTTTGTGACGTCATTTATTTTTGTGACGTTATGTATTTTGTGACGTCATTTAATTTTGTGACGTTATGTATTTTGTGACGTCATTTATTTTTGTGACGTTATGTATTTTGTGACGTCATTTATTTTTATGACGTTATGTTTTTGTGACATTATGTATTTTGTGAAGTCATTTATTTTTGTGACGTTATGTATTTTGTGACGTAATTAATAATTTGTGACGTCATTTATTTTGTGACGTTATGTTTTTTGTGACGTCATTTATTTTTGTGACGTTATGTATTTTTTGATGTCATTTATTTTTTTGACGTTATGTATTTTGTGACTTGATTAATTTTTGTGACGTCATTTATTTTTGTGACGTTATGTATTTTGTGACGTCATTTATTTTTGTGACGTTATGTATTTTGTGACGTCATTTATTTTTGTGACGTTATGTATTTTGTGACGTCATTTTTTTGACGTTATGTATTTTGTGACGCCATTTATTTTTGTGACGTTATGTATTTTGTGACTTAATTAATTTTTGTGACGTCATTTATTTTTGTGACGTTATGTATTTTGTGACGTCATTTATTTTTGTGACGTTTTGTATTTTGTGACGTCATTTATTTTTGTGACGATATGTTTTTTGTGACGTCATTTTTTTGTGACGTTATGTATTTTGTGACGTAATTTCTTTTGTGACGTTATGTATTTTGTGACGTCATTTATTTTTGTGACGTTATGCATTTTGTGACGTGATTAATATTTTGTGACGTCATTTATTTTTGTGACGTTATGTATTTTGTGACGTAATTAATATTTTGTGACGTCATTTATTTTTGTATCGTTATGTATTTTGTGAAGTCATTTATTTTTTTGACGTTATGTATTTTGTGACGTCATTTATTTTTGTGACGTTATGTATTTTGTGACGTCATTTATTTTTGTGACGTTATGTATTTTGTGACGTCATTTATTTTTATGACGTTATGTTTTTGTGACATTATGTATTTTGTGACGTCATTTATTTTTGTGACGTTATGTATTTTGTGACGTAATTAATAATTTGTGACGTCATTTATTTTTGTGACGTTATGTTTTTTGTGACGTCATTTATTTTTGTGACGTTATGTATTTTTTGATGTCATTAATTTTTGTGACGTTATGTATTTTGTGACTTGATTAATTTTTGTGACGTCATTTGTTTTTGTGACGTTATGTATTTTGTGACGTCATTTATTTTTGTGACGTTATGTATTTTGTGACGTCATTTATTTTTGTGACGTTATGTATTTTGTGACGTCATTTTTTTGACGTTATGTATTTTGTGACGCCATTTATTTTTGTGACGTTATGTATTTTGTGACTTAATTAATTTTTTGTGACGTCATTTATTTTTGTGACGTTATGTATTTTGTGACGTCATTTATTTTTGTGACGTTTTGTATTTTGTGACGTCATTTATTTTTGTGACGATATGTTTTTTGTGACGTCATTTTTTGTGACGTTATGTATTTTGTGACGTAATTTTTTTGTGACGTTATGTATTTTGTGACGTCATTTATTTTTGTGACGTTATGCATTTTGTGACGTGATTAATATTTTGTGACGTCATTTATTTTTGTGACGTTATGTATTTTGTGACGTAATTAATATTTTGTGACGTCATTTATTTTTGTATCGTTATGTATTTAGTGAAGTCATTTATTTTTTTGACGTTATGTATTTTGTGACGTCATTTATTTTTGTGACGTTATGTATTTTGTGACGTCATTTATTTTTGTGACGTTATGTATTTTGTGACGTCATTTATTTTTGTGACGTTAAGTATTTTGTGACGTCATTTATTTTTGTGACGTTATGTATTTTGTGACTCCATTTATTTTTGTGATGTTATGTATTTTGTGACGTCATTTATTTTTGTGACGTTATGTATTTTGTGACGTCATTTATTTTTGTGACGTAATGTATTTTGTAACGTCATTTTTTTGTGACATTATGTATTTTTTGACGTAATTAATATTTTGTGACGTCATTTATTTTTGTGACGTAATGTATTTTGTGACGTCATTTATTTTTGTGACGTTATGTATTTTGTGACTTAATTAATTTTTGTGACGTCATTTATTTTTGTGACTTTATGTATTTTGTGACGTCATTTATTTTTGTGACGTTTTGTATTTTGTGACGTCATTTATTTTTGTGACGATATGTTTTTTGTGACGTCATTTTTTTGTGACGTTATGTATTTTGTGACGTAATTTTTTTGTGACGCTATGTATTTTGTGACGTCATTTATTTTTGTGACGTTATGTATTTTGTGACGTAAATTATATTTTGTGACGTCATTTATTTTTGTGACGTTATGTATTTTGTGACGTCATTTAATTTTGTGACGTTATGTATTTTGTGACGTCATTTATTTTTGTGACGTTATGTATTTTGTGACGTCATTTATTTTTGTGACGTTATGTATTTTGTGACGTAATTAATAATTTGTGACGTCATTTATTTTTGTGACGTTATGTTTTTTGTGACGTCATTTATTTTTGTGACGTTATGTATTTTTTGATGTCATTTATTTTTTTGACGTTATGTATTTTGTGACTTGATTAATTTTTGTGACGTCATTTATTTTTGTGACGTTATGTATTTTGTGACGTCATTTATTTTTGTGACGTTATGTATTTTGTGACGTCATTTATTTTTGTGACGTTATGTATTTTGTGACGTCATTTTTTTGACGTTATGTATTTTGTGACGTCATTTATTTTTGTGACGTTATGTATTTTGTGACTTAATTAATTTTTGTGACGTCATTTATTTTTGTGACGTTATGTATTTTGTGACGTCATTTATTTTTGTGACGTTTTGTATTTTGTGACGTCATTTATTTTTGTGACGATATGTTTTTTGTGACGTCATTTATTTTTGTGACGTTATGCATTTTGTGACGTGATTAATATTTTGTGACGTCATTTATTTTTGTGACGTTATGTATTTTGTGACGTAATTAATATTTTGTGACGTCATTTATTTTTGTATCGTTATGTATTTTGTGAAGTCATTTTTTTTTGACGTTATGTATTTTGTGACGTCATTTATTTTTGTGACGTTATGTATTTTGTGACGTCATTTATTTTTGTGACGTTATGTATTTTGTGACGTCATTTATTTTTGTGACGTTAAGTATTTTGTGACGTCATTTATTTTTGTGACGTTATGTATTTTGTGACGTCATTTATTTTTGTGACGTTAAGTATTTTGTGACGTCATTTATTTTTGTGACGTTATGTATTTTGTGACTTCATTTATTTTTGTGACGTTATGTATTTTGTGACGTCATTTATTTTTGTGACGTTATGTATTTTGTGACGTCATTTATTTTTGTGACGTTATGTATTTTGTGACGTAATTAATATTTTGTGACGTCATTTATTTTTGTGACGTTATGTATTTTGTGACGTCATTTATTTTTGTGACGTTATGTATTTTGTGACGTCATTTATTTTTGTGACGTTATGTATTTTGTGACGTCATTTATTTTTTTGACGTTATGTTTTTGTGACGTTATGTATTTTGTGACGTCATTTATTTTTGTGACGTTATGTATTTTGTGACGTAAATAATAATTTGTGACGTCATTTATTTTTGTGACGCTATGTATTTTGTGACGTCTTATTTTGTTACGTTATGTATTTTGTGACGTCATTTTTGGTGACGTTATGTATTTTGTGACGTCATTTATTTTTGTGACGTTATGTATTATGTTACGTCATTTATTTTTGTGACGTCATTTATTTTTGTGAAGTTATGTATTTTGTGACTTAATTAATTTTTGTGACGCCATTTATTTTTGTGACGTTATGTATTTTGTGACGTCACTTATTTTTGTGACGTTATGTAATTTGTGACGCTATTTATTTTTGTGACGTTATGAATTTTGTGACGTCATTAATGTTTGTGACGTTATGTATTTTGTGACGTCATTTATTTTTGTGACTATATGTATTTTGTGACGTAATTAATTTTTGTGACGTCATTTATTTTTGTGAAGTTATGTATTTTGTGACTCCATTTATTTTTGTGACGTTATGTATTTTGTGACGTCATTTATTTTTGTGACGTTATGTATTTTGTGACGTCATTTATTTTTGTGACGTTATGTATTTTGTAACGTCATTTTTTTGTGACGTTATGTATTTTGTGACGAAATTAATATTTTGTGACGTCATTTATTTTTGTGACGTTATGTATTTTGTGACGGCATTTATTTTTGTGACGTAATGTATTTTGTGACGTCATTTATTTTTGTGATGTTATGTATTTTGTGACTTAATTAATTTTTTAACGTCATTTATTTTTGTGACGTTATGTATTTTGTGATGTCATTTATTTTTGTGACGTTTTGTATTTTGTGACGTCATTTATTTTTGTGACGATATGTATTTTGTGACGTCATTTTTTTGTGACGTTATGTATTTTGTGACGTAATTTTTTTTGTGACGTTATGTATTTTGTGACGTCATTTATTTTTGTGACGTTATGTATTTTGTGACGAAAATTATATTTTGTGACGTCATTTATTTTTGTGACGTTATGTATTTTGTGACGTCATTTATTTTTGTGACGTTATGTATTTTGTGACGTCATTTATTTTTGTGACGTTATGTATTTTGTGACGTCATTTATTTTTGTGACGTTATGTTTTTGTGACGTTATGTATTTTGTGACGTCATTTATTTTTGTGACGTTATGTATTTTGTGACGTAATAAATAATTTGTGACGTCATTTATTTTTGTGACGTTATGTATTTTGTGACTTCATTTATTTTTGTGACGTTATGTATTTTGTGACGTCATTTATTTTTGTGACGTTTTGTATTTTGTGACGTCATTTATTTTTGTGACGTTATGTATTTTGTGACGTAATTAATATTTTGTGACGTCATTTATTTTTTTGACGTTATGTATTTTGTGACGTCATTTATTTTTGTGACGTTATGTATTTTGTGACGTCATTTATTTTTGTGACGTTATGTATTTTGTGACGTCATTTATTTTTGTGACGTTAAGTATTTTGTGACGTCATTTATTTTTGTGACGTTATGTATTTTGTGACTTCATTTATTTTTGTGACGTTATGTATTTTGTGACGTCATTTATTTTTGTGACGTTATGTATTTTGTGACGTCATTTATTTTTGTGACGTTATGTATTTTGTGACGTAATTAATATTTTGTGACGTCATTTATTTTTGTGACGTTATGTATTTTGTGACGTCATTTATTTTTGTGACGTTATGTATTTTGTGACGTCATTTATTTTTGTGACGTTATGTATTTTGTGACGTCATTTATTTTTGTGACGTTATGTATTTTGTGACGTCATTTATTTTCTTGACGTTATGTTTTTGTGACGTTATGTATTTTCTGACGTCATTTATTTTTGTGACGTTATGTATTTTGTGACGTAAATAATAATTTGTGACGTCATTTATTTTTGTGACGTTATGTATTTTGTGACGTCTTATTTTGTTACGTTATGTATTTTGTGACGTCATTTTTGGTGACGTTATGTATTTTGTGACGTCATTTATTTTTGTGACGTTATGTATTATGTTACGTCATTTATTTTTGTGACGTCATTTATTTTTGTGACGTTATGTATTTTGTGACGTAAAAAATATTTTGTGACGTCATTTATTTTTGTATCGTTATGTATTTTGTGAAGTCATTTATTTTTTTGACGTTATGTATTTTGTGACGTCATTTATTTTTGTGACGTTATGTATTTTGTGACGTCATTTATTTTTGTGACGTTATGTATTTTGTGACGTCATTTATTTTTGTGACGTTAAGTATTTTGTGACGTCATTTATTTTTGTGACGTTATGTATTTTGTGACGTCATTTATTTTTGTGACGTTAAGTATTTTGTGACGTCATTTATTTTTGTGACGTTATGTATTTTGTGACTTCATTTATTTTTGTGACGTTATGTATTTTGTGACGTCATTTATTTTTGTGACGTTATGTATTATGTTACGTCATTTATTTTTGTGACGTCATTTATTTTTGTGAAGTTATGTATTTTGTGACTTAATTAATTTTTGTGACGCCATTTATTTTTGTGACGTTATGTATTTTGTGACGTCACTTATTTTTGTGACGTTATGTAATTTGTGACGCTATTTATTTTTGTGACGTTATGAATTTTGTGACGTCATTAATGTTTGTGACGTTATGTATTTTGTGACGTCATTTATTTTTGTGACATTATGTATTTTGTGACGTAATTAATTTTTGTGACGTCATTTATTTTTGTGAAGTTATGTATTTTGTGACTCCATTTATTTTTGTGACGTTATGTATTTTGTGACGTCATTTATTTTTGTGACGTTATGTATTTTGTGACGTCATTTATTTTTGTGACGTTATGTATTTTGTAACGTCATTTTTTTGTGACGTTATGTATTTTGTGACGAAATTAATATTTTGTGACGTCATTTATTTTTGTGACGTTATGTAATTTGTGACGCTATTTATTTTTGTGACGTTATGAATTTTGTGACGTCATTAATGTTTGTGACGTTATGTATTTTGTGACGTCATTTATTTTTGTGACATTATGTATTTTGTGACGTAATTAATTTTTGTGACGTCATTTATTTTTGTGAAGTTATGTATTTTGTGACTCCATTTATTTTTGTGACGTTATGTATTTTGTGACGTCATTTATTTTTGTGACGCTATGTATTTTGTGACGTCATTTATTTTTGTGACGTTATGTATTTTGTAACGTCATTTTTTTGTGACGTTATGTATTTTGTGACGAAATTAATATTTTGTGACGTCATTTATTTTTGTGACGTTATGTATTTTGTGACGGCATTTATTTTTGTGACGTAATGTATTTTGTGACGTCATTTATTTTTGTGATGTTATGTATTTTGTGACTTAATTAATTTTTTAACGTCATTTATTTTTGTGACGTTATGTATTTTGTGATGTCATTTATTTTTGTGACGTTTTGTATTTTGTGACGTCATTTATTTTTGTGACGATATGTATTTTGTGACGTCATTTTTTTGTGACGTTATGTATTTTGTGACGTAATTTTTTTTGTGACGTTATGTATTTTGTGACGTCATTTATTTTTGTGACGTTATGTATTTTGTGACGAAAATTATATTTTGTGACGTCATTTATTTTTGTGACGTTATGTATTTTGTGACGTCATTTATTTTTGTGACGTTATGTATTTTGTGACGTCATTTATTTTTGTGACGTTATGTATTTTGTGACGTCATTTATTTTTGTGACGTTATGTTTTTGTGACGTTATGTATTTTGTGACGTCATTTATTTTTGTGACGTTATGTATTTTGTGATGTAATAAATAATTTGTGACGTCATTTATTTTTGTGACGTTATGTATTTTGTGACTTCATTTATTTTTGTGACGTTATTTATTTTGTGACGTCATTTATTTTTGTGACGTTTTGTATTTTGTGAAGTCATTTATTTTTGTGACGTTATGTATTTTGTGACGTAATTAATATTTTGTGACGTCATTTATTTTTTTGACGTTATGTATTTTGTGACGTCATTTATTTTTGTGACGTTATGTATTTTGTGACGTCATTTATTTTTGTGACGTTATGTATTTTTTTGACGTCATTTATTTTTGTGACGTTAAGTATTTTGTGACGTCATTTATTTTTGTGACGTTATGTATTTTGTGACTTCATTTATTTTTGTGACGTTATGTATTTTGTGACGTCATTTATTTTTGTGACGTTATGTATTTTGTGACGTCATTTATTTTTGTGACGTTATGTATTTTGTGACGTAATTAATATTTTGTGACGTCATTTATTTTTGTGACGTTATGTATTTTGTGACGTCATTTATTTTTGTGACGTTATGTATTTTGTGACGTCATTTATTTTTGTGACGTTATGTATTTTGTGACGTCATTTATTTTTGTGACGTTATGTATTTTGTGACGTCATTTATTTTCTTGACGTTATGTTTTTGTGACGTTATGTATTTTCTGACGTCATTTATTTTTGTGACGTTATGTATTTTGTGACGTAAATAATAATTTGTGACGTCATTTATTTTTGTGACGTTATGTATTTTGTGACGTCTTATTTTGTTACGTTATGTATTTTGTGACGTCATTTTTGGTGACGTTATGTATTTTGTGACGTCATTTATTTTTGTGACGTTATGTATTATGTTACGTCATTTATTTTTGTGACGTCATTTATTTTTGTGAAGTTATGTATTTTGTGACTTAATTAATTTGTGTGACGCCATTTTTTTTGTGACGTTATGTATTTTGTGACGTCATTTATTTTTGTGACGTTATGTAATTTGTGACGTTATTTATTTTTGTGACGTTATGAATTTTTTGACGTCATTAATGTTTGTGACGTTACGAATTTTGTGACGTCATTTATTTTTGTGACATTATGTATTTTGTGACGTAATTAATTTTTGTGACGTCATTTATTTTTGTGAAGTTATGTATTTTGTGACTCCATTTATTTTTGTGATGTTATGTATTTTGTGACGTCATTTATTTTTGTGACGTTATGTATTTTGTGACGTCATTTATTTTTGTGACGTTATGTATTTTGTAACGTCATTTTTTTGTGACATTATGTATTTTGTGACGTAATTAATATTTTGTGACGTCATTTATTTTTGTGACGTAATGTATTTTGTGACGTCATTTATTTTTGTGACGTTATGTATTTTGTGACTTAATTAATTTTTGTGACGTCATTTATTTTTGTCATTTTATGTATTTTGTGACGTCATTTATTTTTGTGACGTTTTGTATTTTGTGACGTCATTTATTTTTGTGACGATATGTTTTTTGTGACGTCATTTTTTTGTGACGTTATGTATTTTGTGACGTAATTTTTTTTGTGACGTTATGTATTTTGTGACGTCATTTATTTTTGTGACGTTATGTATTTTGTGACGTAAATTATATTTTGTGACGTCATTCATTTTTGTGACGTTATGTATTTTGTGACGTCATTTATTTTTGTGACGTTATGTATTTTGTGACGTCATTAATTTTTGTGACGTTATGTATTTTGTGACGTCATTTATTTTTATGACGTTATGTTTTTGTGACATTATGTATTTTGTGACGTCATTTATTTTTGTGACGTTATGTATTTTGTGACGTAATTAATAATTTGTGACGTCATTTATTTTTGTGACGTTATGCATTTTGTGACGTGATTAATATTTTGTGACGTCATTTATTTTTGTGACGTTATGTATTTTGTGACGTAATTAATATTTTGTGACGTCATTTATTTTTGTATCGTTATGTATTTAGTGAAGTCATTTATTTTTTTGACGTTATGTATTTTGTGACGTCATTTATTTTTGTGACGTTATGTATTTTGTGACGTCATTTATTTTTGTGACGTTATGTATTTTGTGACGTCATTTATTTTTGTGACGTTAAGTATTTTGTGACGTCATTTATTTTTGTGACGTTATGTATTTTGTGACTCCATTTATTTTTGTGATGTTATGTATTTTGTGACGTCATTTATTTTTGTGACGTTATGTATTTTGTGACGTCATTTATTTTTGTGACGTTATGTATTTTGTAACGTCATTTTTTTGTGACATTATGTATTTTTTGACGTAATTAATATTTTGTGACGTCATTTATTTTTGTGACGTAATGTATTTTGTGACGTCATTTATTTTTGTGACGTTATGTATTTTGTGACTTAATTAATTTTTGTGACGTCATTTATTTTTGTGACTATGTATTTTGTGACGTCATTTATTTTTGTGACGTTTTGTATTTTGTGACGTCATTTATTTTTGTGACGATATGTTTTTTGTGACGTCATTTTTTTGTGACGTTATGTATTTTGTGACGTAATTTTTTTTGTGACGCTATGTATTTTGTGACGTCATTTATTTTTGTGACGTTATGTATTTTGTGACGTAAATTATATTTTGTGACGTCATTTATTTTTGTGACGTTATTTATTTTGTGACGTCATTTAATTTTGTGACGTTATGTATTTTGTGACGTCATTTATTTTTGTGACGTTATGTATTTTGTGACGTCATTTATTTTTATGACGTTATGTTTTTGTGACATTATGTATTTTGTGACGTCATTTATTTTTGTGACGTTATGTATTTTGTGACGTAATTAATAATTTGTGACGTCATTTATTTTTGTGACGTTATGTTTTTTGTGACGTCATTTATTTTTGTGACGTTATGTATTTTTTTATGTCATTTATTTTTTTGACGTTATGTATTTTGTGACTTGATTAATTTTTGTGACGTCATTTATATTTGTGACGTTATGTATTTTGTGACGTCATTTATTTTTGTGACGTTATGTATTTTGTGACGTCATTTATTTTTGTGACGTTATGTATTTTGTGACGTCATTTTTTTGACGTTATGTATTTTGTGACGCCATTTATTTTTGTGACGTTATGTATTTTGTGACTTAATTAATTTTTGTGACGTCATTTATTTTTGTGACGTTATGTATTTTGTGACGTCATTTATTTTTGTGACGTTTTGTATTTTGTGACGTCATTTATTTTTGTGACGATATGTTTTTTGTGACGTCATTTTTTTGTGACGTTATGTATTTTGTGACGTAATTTTTTTTGTGACGTTATGTATTTTGTGACGTCATTTATTTTTGTGACGTTATGCATTTTGTGACGTGATTAATATTTTGTGACGTCATTTATTTTTGTGACCTTATGTATTTTGTGACGTAATTAATATTTTGTGACGTCATTTATTTTTGTATCGTTATGTATTTTGTGAAGTCATTTATTTTTTTGACGTTATTTATTTTGTGACGTCATTTATTTTTGTGACGTTATGTATTTTGTGACGTCATTTATTTTTGTGACGTTATGTATTTTGTGACGTCATTTATTTTTATGACGTTATGTTTTTGTGACATTATGTATTTTGTGACGTCATTTATTTTTGTGACGTTATGTATTTTGTGACGTAATTAATAATTTGTGACGTCATTTATTTTTGTGACGTTATGTTTTTTGTGACGTCATTTATTTTTGTGACGTTATGTATTTTTTGATGTCATTTATTTTTTTGACGTTATGTATTTTGTGACGTCATTTATTTTTGTGACGTTAAGTATTTTGTAACGTCATTTTTTTGTGACATTATGTATTTTTTGAAGTAATTAATATTTTGTGACGTCATTTATTTTTGTATCGTTATGTATTTTGTGAAGTCATTTATTTTTTTGACGTTATTTATTTTGTGACGTCATTTATTTTTGTGACGTTATGTATTTTGTGACGTCATTTATTTTTGTGACGTTAAGTATTTTGTGACGTCATTTATTTTTGTGACGTTATGTATTTTGTGACTCCATTTATTTTTGTGATGTTATGTATTTTGTGACGTCATTTATTTTTGTGACGTTATGTATTTTGTGACGTCATTTATTTTTGTGACGTTATGTATTTTGTAACGTCATTTTTTTGTGACATTATGTATTTTTTGACGTAATTAATATTTTGTGACGTCATTTATTTTTGTGACGTAATGTATTTTGTGACGTCATTTATTTTTGTGACGTTATGTATTTTGTGACTTAATTAATTTTTGTGACGTCATTTATTTTTGTGACTTTATGTATTTTGTGACGTCATTTATTTTTGTGACGTTTTGTATTTTGTGACGTCATTTATTTTTGTGACGATATGTTTTTTGTGACGTCATTTTTTTGTGACGTTATGTATTTTGTGACGTAATTTTTTTGTGACGCTATGTATTTTGTGACGTCATTTATTTTTGTGACGTTATGTATTTTGTGACGTAAATTATATTTTGTGACGTCATTTATTTTTGTGACGTTATGTATTTTGTGACGTCATTTAATTTTGTGACGTTATGTATTTTGTGACTTAATTAATTTTTGTGACGTCATTTATTTTTGTGACGTTGTGTAATTTGTGACGTAATTAATAATTTGTGACGTCATTTATTTTTGTGACGTTATGTATTTTGTGACGTCTTTTTTTGTGACGTTATGTATTTTGTGACGTCATTTTTTGTGACGTTATATATTTTGTGACGTCATTTATTTTTGTGACGTTATGTATTTTGTTACGTCATTTATTTTTGTGACGTTATGTATTTTGTGACGTCATTTATTTTTGTGACGTTATGTATTTTGTGACGTAATTAATGTTTGTGACGTCATTTACTTTTGTGAAGTTATGTATTTTGTGATTTAATTAATTTTTGTGACGTCATTTATTTTTGTGACGTTATGTATTTTGTGACTTAAGTAATTTTTGTGACGCCATTTATTTTTGTGACATTATGTATTTTGTGACGTCATTTATTTTTGTGACGTTATGTAATTTGTGACGCTATTTATTTTTGTGACGTTATATATTTTGTGACGTCATTTATTTTTGTGACGTTATGTATTTTGTTACGTCATTTATTTTTGTGACGTTATGTATTTTGTGACGTCATTTATTTTTGTGACGTTATGAATTTTGTGACGTCATTTATTTTTGTGACATTATGTATTTTGTGACGTAATTAATTTTTGTGACGTCATTTATTTTTGTGAAGTTATGTATTTTGTGACTCCATTTATTTTTGTGACGTTATGTATTTTGTGACGTCATTTATTTTTGTGACGTTATGTATTTTGTAACGTCATTTTTTTGTGACGTTATGTATTTTGTGACGTAATTAATATTTTGTGACGTCATTTATTTTTGTGACGTTATGTATTTTGTAATGTCATTTATTTTTGTGACGTAATGTATTTTGTGACGTCATTTATTTTTGTGACGTTATGTATTTTGTGACTTAATTAATTTTTGTGACGTCATTTATTTTTGTGACGTTATGTATTTTGTGACGTAATTAATATTTTGTGACGTCATTTATTTTTGTAACGTTATGTATTTTGTGACGTCATTTGTTTTTTTGACGTTATGTATTTTGTGACGTCATTTATTTTTGTGACGTTATGTATTTTGTGACGTCATTTATTTTTGTGACGTTATGTATTTTGTGACGTCATTTATTTTTGTGATGTTAAGTATTTTGTGACGTCATTTATTTTTGTGACGTTATGTATTTTGTGACGTCATTTATTTTTGTGACGTTATGTATTTTGTCACGTTATGTATTTTATGACGTCATTTATTTTTGTGACGTTATGTATTTTGTGACGTAATTTATTTTTGTGACGTTATGTATTTTGTGACGTCATTTATTTTTGTGACGTTATGTATTTTGTGACGTTATGTATTTTGTGACGTCATTTATTTTTGTGACGTTATGTATTTTGTGACGTCATTTATTTTTGTGACGTTATGTATTTTGTGACGTCATTTTTTTTTGTTACGTTAAGTATTTTGAGACGTCATTTATTTTTGTGACGTTATGTATTTTGTGACGTCATTTATTTTTGTGACGTTATGTATTTTGTGACGTTATGTATTTTATGACGTCATTTATTTTTGTGACGTTATGTATTTTGTGACGTAATTTATTTTTGTGACGTTATGTATTTTGTGACGTCATTTATTTTTGTGACGTTATGTATTTTGTGACGTTATGTATTTTGTGACGTCATTTATTTTTGTGACGTTATGTATTTTGTGACGTAATTAATATTTTGTGACGTCATTTATTTTTGTGACGTTATGTATTTTGTGACCTCATTTATTTTTGTGACGTTATGTATTTTGTGACGTCATTTATTTTTGTGACGTTATGTATTTTGTGACGTCATTTATTTTTGTGACGTTATGTTTTTGTGACGTTATGTATTTTGTGACGTCATTTATTTTTGTGACGTTGTGTATTTTGTGACGTATTTAATAATTTGTGACGTCATTTATTTTTGTGACGTTATGTATTTTGTGACGTCATTTTTTGTGACGCTATGTATTTTGTGACGTCATTTATTTTTGTGACGTTATGTATTTTGTTACGTCATTTATTTTTGTGACGTTATGTATTTTGTGACGTCATTTATTTTTGTGACGTTATGTATTTTGTGACGTAATTAATGTTTGTGACGTCATTTATTTTTGTGAAGTTATGTATTTTTTGACTTAATTAATTTTTGTGACGTCATTTATTTTTGTGACGTTATGTATTTTGTGACTTAATTAATTTTTGTGACGCCATTTATTTTTGTGACGTTATGTATTTTGTGACGTCATTTATTTTTGTGACGTTATGTATTTTGTGACGTAATTAATGTTTGTGACGTCATTTATTTTTGTGAAGTTATGTATTTTGTGACTTAATTAATTTTTGTGACGTCATTTATTTTTGTGACGTTATGTATTTTGTGACTTAATTAATTTGTGTGACGCCATTTATTTTTGTGACGTTATGTATTTTGTGACGTCATTTATTTTTGTGACGTTATGTAATTTGTGACGCTATTTATTTTTGTGACGTTATGAATTTTTTGACGTCATTAATGTTTGTGACGTTACGAATTTTGTGACGTCATTTATTTTTGTGACATTATGTATTTTGTGACGTAATTAATTTTTGTGACGTCATTTATTTTTGTGAAGTTATGTATTTTGTGACTCCATTTATTTTTGTGATGTTATGTATTTTGTGACGTCATTTATTTTTGTGACGTTATGTATTTTGTGACGTCATTTATTTTTGTGACGTTATGTATTTTGTAACGTCATTTTTTTGTGACATTATGTATTTTGTGACGTAATTAATATTTTGTGACGTCATTTATTTTTGTGACGTAATGTATTTTGTGACGTCATTTATTTTTGTGACGTTATGTATTTTGTGACTTAATTAATTTTTGTGACGTCATTTATTTTTGTCACTTTATGTATTTTGTGACGTCATTTATTTTTGTGACGTTTTGTATTTTGTGACGTCATTTATTTTTGTGACGATATGTTTTTTGTGACGCCATTTTTTTGTGACGTTATGTATTTTGTGACGTAATTTTTTTTGTGACGTTATGTATTTTGTGACGTCATTTATTTTTGTGACGTTATGTATTTTGTGACGTAAATTATATTTTGTGACGTCATTCATTTTTGTGACGTTATGTATTTTGTGACGTCATTTATTTTTGTGACGTTATGTATTTTGTGACGTCATTTATTTTTGTGACGTTATGTATTTTGTGACGTCATTTATTTTTATGACGTTATGTTTTTGTGACATTATGTATTTTGTGACGTCATTTATTTTTGTGACGTTATGTATTTTGTGACGTAATTAATAATTTGTGACGTCATTTATTTTTGTGACGTTATGTTTTTTGTGACGTCATTTATTTTTGTGACGTTATGTATTTTTTGATGTCATTTATTTTTTTGACGTTATGTATTTTGTGACTTGATTAATTTTTGTGACGTCATTTATTTTTGTGACGTTATGTATTTTGTGACGTCATTTATTTTTGTGACGTTATGTATTTTGTGACGTCATTTATTTTTGTGACGTTATGTATTTTGTGACGTCATTTTTTTGACGTTATGTATTTTGTGACGCCATTTATTTTTGTGACGTTATGTATTTTGTGACTTAATTAATTTTTGTGACGTCATTTATTTTTGTGACGTTATGTATTTTGTGACGTCATTTATTTTTGTGACGTTTTGTATTTTGTGACGTCATTTATTTTTGTGACGATATGTTTTTTGTGACGTCATTTTTTTGTGACGTTATGTATTTTGTGACGTAATTTTTTTTGTGACGTTATGTATTTTGTGACGTCATTTATTTTTGTGACGTTATGCATTTTGTGACGTGATTAATATTTTGTGACGTCATTTATTTTTGTGACGTTATGTATTTTGTGACGTAATTAATATTTTGTGACGTGATTTATTTTTGTATCGTTATGTATTTAGTGAAGTCATTTATTTTTTTGACGTTATGTATTTTGTGACGTCATTTATTTTTGTGACGTTATGTATTTTGTGACGTCATTTATTTTTGTGACGTTATGTATTTTGTGACGTCATTTATTTTTGTGACGTTAAGTATTTTGTGACGTCATTTATTTTTGTGACGTTATGTATTTTGTGACTCCATTTATTTTTGTGATGTTATGTATTTTGTGACGTCATTTATTTTTGTGACGTTATGTATTTTGTGACGTCATTTATTTTTGTGACGTTATGTATTTTGTAACGTCATTTTTTTGTGACATTATGTATTTTTTGACGTAATTAATATTTTGTGACGTCATTTATTTTTGTGACGTAATGTATTTTGTGACGTCATTTATTTTTGTGACGTTATGTATTTTGTGACTTAATTAATTTTTGTGACGTCATTTATTTTTGTGACTTTATGTATTTTGTGACGTCATTTATTTTTGTGACGTTTTGTATTTTGTGACGTCATTTATTTTTGTGACGATATGTTTTTTGTGACGTCATTTTTTTGTGACGTTATGTATTTTGTGACGTACTTTTTTTTGGGACGCTATGTATTTTGTGACGTCATTTATTTTTGTGACGTTATGTATTTTGTGACGTAAATTATATTTTGTGACGTCATTTATTTTTGTGACGTTATGTATTTTGTGACGTCATTTAATTTTGTGACGTTATGTATTTTGTGACGTCATTTATTTTTGTGACGTTATGTATTTTGTGACGTCATTTATTTTTATGACGTTATGTTTTTGTGACATTATGTATTTTGTGACGTCATTTATTTTTGTGACGTTATGTATTTTGTGACGTAATTAATAATTTGTGACGTCATTTATTTTTGTGACGTTATGTTTTTTGTGACGTCATTTATTTTTGTGACGTTATGTATTTTTTGATGTCATTTATTTTTTTGACGTTATGTATTTTGTGACTTGATTAATTTTTGTGACGTCATTTATTTTTGTGACGTTATGTATTTTGTGACGTCATTTATTTTTGTGACGTTATGTATTTTGTGACGTCATTTATTTTTGTGACGTTATGTATTTTGTGACGTCATTTTTTTGACGTTATGTATTTTGTGACGCCATTTATTTTTGTGACGTTATGTATTTTGTGACTTAATTAATTTTTGTGACGTCATTTATTTTTGTGACGTTATGTATTTTGTGACGTCATTTATTTTTGTGACGTTTTGTATTTTGTGACGTCATTTATTTTTGTGACGATATGTTTTTTGTGACGTCATTTTTTTGTGACGTTATGTATTTTGTGACGTAATTTTTTTTGTGACGTTATGTATTTTGTGACGTCATTTATTTTTGTGACGTTATGCATTTTGTGACGTGATTAATATTTTGTGACGTCATTTATTTTTGTGACGTTATGTATTTTGTGACGTAATTAATATTTTGTGACGTCATTTATTTTTGTATCGTTATGTATTTTGTGAAGTCATTTATTTTTTTGACGTTATGTATTTTGTGACGTCATTTATATTTGTGACGTTATGTATTTTGTGACGTCATTTATTTTTGTGACGTTATGTATTTTGTGACGTCATTTATTTTTATGACGTTATGTTTTTGTGACATTATGTATTTTGTGACGTCATTTATTTTTGTGACGTTATGTATTTTGTGACGTAATTAATAATTTGTGACGTCATTTATTTTTGTGACGTTATGTTTTTTGTGACGTCATTTATTTTTGTGACGTTATGTATTTTTTGATGTCATTTATTTTTTTGACGTTATGTATTTTGTGACTTGATTAATTTTTGTGACGTCATTTATTTTTGTGACGTTATGTATTTTGTGACGTCATTTATTTTTGTGACGTTATGTATTTTGTGACGTCATTTATTTTTGTGACGTTTTGTATTTTGTGACGTCATTTATTTTTGTGACGATATGTTTTTTGTGACGTCATTTTTTTGTGACGTTATGTATTTTGTGACGTAATTTTTTTTGTGACGTTATGTATTTTGTGACGTCATTTATTTTTGTGACGTTATGCATTTTGTGACGTGATTAATATTTTGTGACGTCATTTATTTTTGTGACGTTATGTATTTTGTGACGTAATTAATATTTTGTGACGTCATTTATTTTTGTATCGTTATGTATTTAGTGAAGTCATTTATTTTTTTGACGTTATGTATTTTGTGACGTCATTTATTTTTGTGACGTTATGTATTTTGTGACTCCATTTATTTTTGTGATGTTATGTATTTTGTGACGTCATTTATTTTTGTGACGTTATGTATTTTGTGACGTCATTTATTTTTGTGACGTTATGTATTTTGTAACGTCATTTTTTTGTGACATTATGTATTTTTTGACGTAATTAATATTTTGTGACGTCATTTATTTTTGTGACGTAATGTATTTTGTGACGTCATTTATTTTTGTGACGTTATGTATTTTGTGACTTAATTAATTTTTGTGACGTCATTTATTTTTGTGACTTTATGTATTTTGTGACGTCATTTATTTTTGTGACGTTTTGTATTTTGTGACGTCATTTATTTTTGTGACGATATGTTTTTTGTGACGTCATTTTTTTGTGACGTTATGTATTTTGTGACGTAATTTTTTTGTGACGCTATGTATTTTGTGACGTCATTTATTTTTGTGACGTTATGTATTTTGTGACGTAAATTATATTTTGTGACGTCATTTATTTTTGTGACGTTATGTATTTTGTGACGTCATTTAATTTTGTGACGTTATGTATTTTGTGACGTCATTTATTTTTGTGACGTTATGTATTTTGTGACGTCATTTATTTTTATGACGTTATGTTTTTATGACATTATGTATTTTGTGACGTCATTTATTTTTGTGACGTTATGTATTTTGTGACGTAATTAATAATTTGTGACGTCATTTATTTTTGTGACGTTATGTTTTTTGTGACGTCATTTATTTTTGTGACGTTATGTATTTTTTGATGTCATTTATTTTTTTGACGTTATGTATTTTGTGACTTGATTAATTTTTGTGACGTCATTTATTTTTGTGACGTTATGTATTTTGTGACGTCATTTATTTTTGTGACGTTATGTATTTTGTGACGTCATTTTTTTGACGTTATGTATTTTGTGACGCCATTTATTTTTGTGACGTTATGTATTTTGTGACTTAATTAATTTTTGTGACGTCATTTATTTTTGTGACGTTATGTATTTTGTGACGTCATTTATTTTTGTGACGTTTTGTATTTTGTGACGTCATTTATTTTTGTGACGATATGTTTTTTGTGACGTCATTTTTTTGTGACGTTATGTATTTTGTGACGTAATTTTTTTTGTGACGTTATGTATTTTGTGACGTCATTTATTTTTGTGACGTTATGCATTTTGTGACGTGATTAATATTTTGTGACGTCATTTATTTTTGTGACGTTATGTATTTTGTGACGTAATTAATATTTTGTGACGTCATTTATTTTTGTATCGTTATGTATTTTGTGAAGTCATTTATTTTTTTGACGTTATGTATTTTGTGACGTCATTTATTTTTGTGACGTTAAGTATTTTGTGACGTCATTTATTTTTGTGACGTTATGTATTTTGTGACGTCATTTATTTTTGTGACGTTAAGTATTTTGTGACGTCATTTATTTTTGTGACGTTATGTATTTTGTGACGTCATTTATTTTTGTGACGTTAAGTATTTTGTGACGTCATTTATTTTTGTGACGTTATGTATTTTGTGACTTCATTTATTTTTGTGACATTATGTATTTTGTGACGTCATTTATTTTTGTGACGTTATGTATTTTGTGACGTCATTTATTTTTGTGACGTTATGTATTTTGTGACGTAATTAATATTTTGTGACGTCATTTATTTTTGTGACGTTATGTATTTTGTGACGTCATTTATTTTTGTGACGTTATGTATTTTGTGACGTCATTTATTTTTGTGACGTTATGTATTTTGTGACGTTATTTATTTTTTTGACGTTATGTTTTTGTGACGTTATGTATTTTGTGACGTCATTTATTTTTGTGACAATATGTATGTTGTGACGTAAATAATAATTTGTGACGTCATTTATTTTTGTGACGTTATGTATTTTGTGACGTCTTATTTTGTTACGTTATGTATTTTGTGACGTCATTTTTGGTGACGTTATGTATTTTGTGACGTCATTTATTTTTGTGACGTTATGTATTATGTTACGTCATTTATTTTTGTGACGTCATTTATTTTTGTGAAGTTATGTATTTTGTGACTTAATTAATTTTTGTGACGCCATTTATTTTTGTGACGTTATGTATTTTGTGACGTCACTTATTTTTGTGACGTTATGTAATTTGTGACGCTATTTATTTTTGTGACGTTATGAATTTTGTGACGTCATTAATGTTTGTGACGTTATGTATTTTGTGACGTCATTTATTTTTGTGACATTATGTATTTTGTGACGTAATTAATTTTTGTGACGTCATTTATTTTTGTGAAGTTATGTATTTTGTGACTCCATTTATTTTTGTGACGTTATGTATTTTGTGACGTCATTTATTTTTGTGACGTTATGTATTTTGTGACGTCATTTATTTTTGTGACGTTATGTATTTTGTAACGTCATTTTTTTGTGACGTTATGTATTTTGTGACGAAATTAATATTTTGTGACGTCATTTATTTTTGTGACGTTATGTATTTTGTGACGGCATTTATTTTTCTGACGTTATGTATTTTGTGACGTCATTTATTTTTGTGATGTTATGTATTTTGTGACTTAATTAATTTTTTAACGTCATTTATTTTTGTGACGTTATGTATTTTGTGATGTCATTTATTTTTGTGACGTTTTGTATTTTGTGACGTCATTTATTTTTGTGACGTTATGTATTTTGTGACGTCATTTATTTTTGTGACGTTATGTATTTTGTGACGTAAATAATAATTTGTGACGTCATTTATTTTTGTGACGTTATGTATTTTGTGACGTCTTATTTTGTTACGTTATGTATTTTGTGACGTCATTTTTGGTGACGTTATGTATTTTGTGACGTCATTTATTTTTGTGACGTTATGTATTATGTTACGTCATTTATTTTTGTGACGTAATTAATATTTTGTGACGTCATTTATTTTTTTGACGTTATGTATTTTGTGACGTCATTTATTTTTGTGACGTTATGTATTTTGTGACGTCATTTATTTTTGTGACGTTATGTATTTTGTGACGTCATTTATTTTTGTGACGTTAAGTATTTTGTGACGTCATTTATTTTCGTGACGTTATGTATTTTGTGACGTCATTTATTTTTGTGACGTTATGTATTTTGTGACGTCATTTATTTTTGTGACGTTATGTATTTTGTGACGTCATTTATTTTTGTGACGTTATGTATTTTATGACGTAATTAATATTTTGTGACGTCATTTATTTTTGTGACGTTATGTATTTTGTGACGTCATTTATTTTTGTGACGTTATGTATTTTGTGACGTCATTTATTTTTGTGACGTTATGTATTTTGTGACGTCATTTATTTTTGTGACGTTATGTATTTTGTGACGTCATTTATTTTCTTGACGTTATGTTTTTGTGACGTTATGTATTTTCTGACGTCATTTATTTTTGTGACGTTATGTATTTTGTGACGTAAATAATAATTTGTGACGTCATTTATTTTTGTGACGTTATGTATTTTGTGACGTCTTATTTTGTTACGTTATGTATTTTGTGACGTCATTTTTGGTGACGTTATGTATTTTGTGACGTCATTTATTTTTGTGACGTTATGTATTATGTTACGTCATTGTTTTTGTGACGTCATTTATTTTTGTGACGTTATGTATTTTGTGACGTAATTAATATTTTGTGACGTCATTTATTTTTGTATCGTTATGTATTTTGTGAAGTCATTTATTTTTTTGACGTTATGTATTTTGTGACGTCATTTATTTTTGTGACGTTATGTATTTTGTGACGTCATTTATTTTTGTGACGTTATGTATTTTGTGACGTCATTTATTTTTGTGACGTTAAGTATTTTGTGACGTCATTTATTTTTGTGACGTTATGTATTTTGTGACGTCATTTATTTTTGTGACGTTAAGTATTTTGTGACGTCATTTATTTTTGTGACGTTATGTATTTTGTGACTTCATTTATTTTTGTGACGTTATGTATTTTGTGACGTCATTTATTTTTGTGACGTTATGTATTTTGTGACGTCATTTATTTTTGTGACGTTATGTATTTTGTGACGTAATTAATATTTTGTGACGTCATTTATTTTTGTGACGTTATGTATTTTGTGACGTCATTTATTTTTGTGACGTTATGTATTTTGTGACGTCATTTATTTTTGTGACGTTATGTATTTTGTGACGTCATTTATTTTTTTGACGTTATGTTTTTGTGACGTTATGTATTTTGTGACGTCATTTATTTTTGTGACGTTATGTATTTTGTGACGTAAATAATAATTTGTGACGTCATTTATTTTTGTGACGTTATGTATTTTGTGACGTCTTATTTTGTTACGTTATGTATTTTGTGACGTCATTTTTGGTGACGTTATGTATTTTGTGACGTCATTTATTTTTGTGACGTTATGTATTATGTTACGTCATTTATTTTTGTGACGTCATTTATTTTTGTGAAGTTATGTATTTTGTGACTTAATTAATTTTTGTGACGCCATTTATTTTTGTGACGTTATGTATTTTGTGACGTCACTTATTTTTGTGACGTTATGTAATTTGTGACGCTATTTATTTTTGTGACGTTATGAATTTTGTGACGTCATTAATGTTTGTGACGTTATGTATTTTGTGACGTCATTTATTTTTGTGACATTATGTATTTTGTGACGTAATTAATTTTTGTGACGTCATTTATTTTTGTGAAGTTATGTATTTTGTGACTCCATTTATTTTTGTGACGTTATGTATTTTGTGACGTCATTTATTTTTGTGACGTTATGTATTTTGTGACGTCATTTATTTTTGTGACGTTATGTATTTTGTAACGTCATTTTTTTGTGACGTTATGTATTTTGTGACGAAATTAATATTTTGTGACGTCATTTATTTTTGTGACGTTATGTAATTTGTGACGCTATTTATTTTTGTGACGTTATGAATTTTGTGACGTCATTAATGTTTGTGACGTTATGTATTTTGTGACGTCATTTATTTTTGTGACATTATGTATTTTGTGACGTAATTAATTTTTGTGACGTCATTTATTTTTGTGAAGTTATGTATTTTGTGACTCCATTTATTTTTGTGACGTTATGTATTTTGTGACGTCATTTATTTTTGTGACGCTATGTATTTTGTGACGTCATTTATTTTTGTGACGTTATGTATTTTGTAACGTCATTTTTTTGTGACGTTATGTATTTTGTGACGAAATTAATATTTTGTGACGTCATTTATTTTTGTGACGTTATGTATTTTGTGACGGCATTTATTTTTGTGACGTAATGTATTTTGTGACGTCATTTATTTTTGTGATGTTATGTATTTTGTGACTTAATTAATTTTTTAACGTCATTTATTTTTGTGACGTTATGTATTTTGTGATGTCATTTATTTTTGTGACGTTTTGTATTTTGTGACGTCATTTATTTTTGTGACGATATGTATTTTGTGACGTCATTTTTTTGTGACGTTATGTATTTTGTGACGTAATTTTTTTGTGACGTTATGTATTTTGTGACGTCATTTATTTTTGTGACGTTATGTATTTTGTGACGAAAATTATATTTTGTGACGTCATTTATTTTTGTGACGTTATGTATTTTGTGACGTCATTTATTTTTGTGACGTTATGTATTTTGTGACGTCATTTATTTTTGTGACGTTATGTATTTTGTGACGTCATTTATTTTTGTGACGTTATGTTTTTGTGACGTTATGTATTTTGTGACGTCATTTATTTTTGTGACGTTATGTATTTTGTGACGTAATAAATAATTTGTGACGTCATTTATTTTTGTGACGTTATGTATTTTGTGACTTCATTTATTTTTGTGACGTTATGTATTTTGTGACGTCATTTATTTTTGTGACGTTTTGTATTTTGTGACGTCATTTATTTTTGTGACGTTATGTATTTTGTGACGTAATTAATATTTTGTGACGTCATTTATTTTTTTGACGTTATGTATTTTGTGACGTCATTTATTTTTGTGACGTTATGTATTTTGTGACGTCATTTATTTTTGTGACGTTATGTATTTTGTGACGTCATTTATTTTTGTGACGTTAAGTATTTTGTGACGTCATTTATTTTTGTGACGTTATGTATTTTGTGACTTCATTTATTTTTGTGACGTTATGTATTTTGTGACGTCATTTATTTTTGTGACGTTATGTATTTTGTGACATCATTTATTTTTGTGACGTTATGTATTTTGTGACGTAATTAATATTTTGTGACGTCATTTATTTTTGTGACGTTATGTATTTTGTGACGTCATTTATTTTTGTGACGTTATGTATTTTGTGACGTCATTTATTTTTGTGACGTTATGTATTTTGTGACGTCATTTATTTTTGTGACGTTATGTATTTTGTGACGTCATTTATTTTCTTGACGTTATGTTTTTGTGACGTTATGTATTTTCTGACGTCATTTATTTTTGTGACGTTATGTATTTTGTGACGTAAATAATAATTTGTGACGTCATTTATTTTTGTGACGTTATGTATTTTGTGACGTCTTATTTTGTTACGTTATGTATTTTGTGACGTCATTTTTGGTGACGTTATGTATTTTGTGACGTCATTTATTTTTGTGACGTTATGTATTATGTTACGTCATTTATTTTTGTGACGTCATTTATTTTTGTGAAGTTATGTATTTTGTGACTTAATTAATTTTTGTGACGCCATTTATTTTTGTGACGTTATGTATTTTGTGACGTCACTTATTTTTGTGACGTTTAGTAATTTGTGACGCTATTTATTTTTGTGACGTTATGAATTTTGTGACGTCATTTATTTTTGTGACATTATGTATTTTGTGACGTAATTAATTTTTGTGACGTCATTTATTTTTGTGAAGATATGTATTTTGTGACTCCATTTATTTTTGTGACGTTATGTATTTTGTGACGTCATTTATTTTTGTGACGTTATGTATTTTGTGACGTCATTTATTTTTGTGACGTTATGTATTTTGTAACGTCATTTTTTTGTGACGTTATGTATTTTGTGACGAAATTAATATTTTGTGACGTCATTTATTTTTGTGACGTTATGTATTTTGTGACGGCATTTATTTTTGTGACGTAATGTATTTTGTGACGTCATTTATTTTTGTGATGTTATGTATTTTGTGACTTAATTAATTTTTTAACGTCATTTATTTTTGTGACGTTATGTATTTTGTGACGTCATTTATTTTTGTTACGTTTTGTATTTTGTGACGTCATTTATTTTTGTGACGATATGTATTTTGTGACGTCATTTTTTTGTGACGTTATGTATTTTGTGACGTAATTTTTTTTGTGACGTTATGTATTTTGTGACGTCATTTATTTTTGTGACGTTATGTATTTTGTGACGTAAATTATATTTTGTGACGTCATTTATTTTTGTGACGTTATGTATTTTGTGACGTCATTTATTTTTGTGACGTTATGTATTTTGTGACGTCATTTATTTTTGTGACGTTATGTATTTTGTGACGTCATTTATTTTTGTGACGTTATGTTTTTGTGACGTTATGTATTTTGTGACGTCATTTATTTTTGTGACGTTATGTATTTTGTGACGTAATAAATAATTTGTGACGTCATTTATTTTTGTGACGTTATGTATTTTGTGACGTCTTTTTTGTGACGTTATGTAATTTGTGACGTCATTTTTTTGTGACGTTATGTATTTCGTGACGTCATTTATTTTTTTGACGTTATGTTTTTGTGACGTTATGTATTTTGTGACGTCATTTATTTTTGTGACGTTATGTATTTTGTGACTTCATTTATTTTTGTGACGTTATGTATTTTGTGACGTCATTTATTTTTGTGACGTTATATATTTTGTGACGTCATTTATTTTTGTGACGTTATGTATTTTGTGACGTAATTAATATTTTGTGACGTCATTTATTTTTGTGACGTTATGTATTTTGTGACGTCAATTATTTTTGTGACGTTATGTATTTTGTGACGTCATTTATTTTTGTGACGTTATGTATTTTGAGACGTCATTTATTTTTTTGACGTTATGTTTTTGTGACGTTATGTATTTTGTGACGTCATTTATTTTTGTGACGTTATGTATTTTGTGACGTAAATAATAATTTGTGACGTCATTTATTTTTGTGACGTTATGTATTTTGTGACGTCTTATTTTGTTACGTTATGTATTTTGTGACGTCATTTTTGGTGACGTTATGTATTTTGTGACGTCATTTATTTTTGTGACGTTATGTATTTTGTTACGTCATTTATTTTTGTGACGTCATTTATTTTTTTGAAGTTATGTATTTTGTGACTTAATTAATTTTTGTGACGCCATTTATTTTTGTGACGTTATGTATTTTGTGACGTCACTTATTTTTGTGACGTTATGTAATTTGTGACGCTATTTATTTTTGTGACGTTATGAATTTTGTGACGTCATTAATGTTTGTGACGTTATGTATTTTGTGACGTCATTTATTTTTGTGACATTATGTATTTTGTGACGTAATTAATTTTTGTGACGTCATTTATTTTTGTGAAGTTATGTATTTTGTGACTCCATTTATTTTTGTGACGTTATGAATTTTGTGACGTCATTTATTTTTGTGACGTTATGTATTTTGTGACGTCATTAATTTTTGTGACGTTATGTATTTTGTAACGTCATTTTTTTGTGACGTTATGTATTTTGTGACGAAATTAATATTTTGTGACGTCATTTTTTTTGTGATGTTATGTATTTTGTGACGGCATTTATTTTTGTGACGTAATGTATTTTGTGACGTCATTTATTTTTGTGATGTTATGTATTTTGTGACTTAATTAATTTTTTAACGTCATTTATTTTTGTGACGTTATGTATTTTGTGACGTCATTTATTTTTGTGACGTTTTGTATTTTGTGACGTCATTTATTTTTGTGACGATATGTATTTTGTGACGTCATTTTTTTGTGACGTTATGTATTTTGTGACGTCATTTATTTTTGTGACGTTATGTATTTTGTTACGTCATTTATTTTTGTGACGTCATTTATTTTTTTGAAGTTATGTATTTTGTGACGTCATTTATTTTTGTGACGTTATGTATTTTGAGACGTCATTTATTTTTTTGACGTTATGTTTTTGTGACGTTATGTATTTTGTGACGTCATTTATTTTTGTGACGTTATGTATTTTGTGACGTAAATAATAATTTGTGACGTCATTTATTTTTGTGACGTTATGTATTTTGTGACGTCTTATTTTGTTACGTTATGTATTTTGTGACGTCATTTTTGGTGACGTTATGTATTTTGTGACGTCATTTATTTTTGTGACGTTATGTATTTTGTTACGTCATTTATTTTTGTGACGTCATTTATTTTTTTGAAGTTATGTATTTTGTGACTTAATTAATTTTTGTGACGCCATTTATTTTTGTGACGTTATGTATTTTGTGACGTCACTTATTTTTGTGACGTTATGTAATTTGTGACGCTATTTATTTTTGTGACGTTATGAATTTTGTGACGTCATTAATGTTTGTGACGTTATGTATTTTGTGACGTCATTTATTTTTGTGACATTATGTATTTTGTGACGTAATTAATTTTTGTGACGTCATTTATTTTTGTGAAGTTATGTATTTTGTGACTCCATTTATTTTTGTGACGTTATGAATTTTGTGACGTCATTTATTTTTGTGACGTTATGTATTTTGTGACGTCATTAATTTTTGTGACGTTATGTATTTTGTAACGTCATTTTTTTGTGACGTTATGTATTTTGTGACGAAATTAATATTTTGTGACGTCATTTTTTTTGTGATGTTATGTATTTTGTGACGGCATTTATTTTTGTGACGTAATGTATTTTGTGACGTCATTTATTTTTGTGATGTTATGTATTTTGTGACTTAATTAATTTTTTAACGTCATTTATTTTTGTGACGTTATGTATTTTGTGACGTCATTTATTTTTGTGACGTTTTGTATTTTGTGACGTCATTTATTTTTGTGACGATATGTATTTTGTGACGTCATTTTTTTGTGACGTTATGTATTTTGTGACGTAATTTTTTTTGTGACGTTATGTATTTTGTGACGTCATTTATTTTTGTGACGTTATGTATTTTGTGACGTAAATTATATTTTGTGACGTCATTTATTTTTGTGACGTTATGTATTTTGTGACGTCGTTTATTTTTGTGAAGTTATGTATTTTGTGACGTAATAAATAATTTGTGACGTCATTTATTTTTGTTACGTTATGTATTTTGTGACGTCTTTTTTTGTGACGTTATGTAATTTGTGACGTCATTTTTTTGTGACGTTATGTATTTTGTGACGTCATTTATTTTTGTGACGTTATGTATTTTGTGACGTAATAAATAATTTGTGACGTCATTTATTTTTGTGACGTTATGTATTTTGAGACGTCTTTTTTGTGACGTTATGTAATTTGTGACGTCATTTTTTTGTGATGTTATGTATTTTGTGACGTCTTATTTTGTGACGTTATGTATTTTGTGACGTCATTTTTTGTGACGTTATGTATTTTGTGACGTCTTATTTTGTGACGTTATGTATTTTGTGACGTCATTTTTTGTGACGTTATGTATTTTGTGACGTAATTAATTTTTGTGACGTCATTTATTTTTGTGAAGTTATGTATTTTGTGACTCCATTTATTTTTGTGACGTTATGTATTTTGTGACGTCATTTATTTTTGTGACGTTATGTATTTTGTGACGTCATTTATTTTTGTGACGTTATGTATTTTGTAACGTCATTTTTTTGTGACGTTATGTATTTTGTGACGAAATTAATATTTTGTGACGTCATTTATTTTTGTGACGTTATGTATTTTGTGACGGCATTTATTTTTGTGACGTAATGTATTTTGTGACGTCATTTATTTTTGTGATGTTATGTATTTTGTGACTTAATTAATTTTTTAACGTCATTTATTTTTGTGACGTTATGTATTTTGTGACGTCATTTATTTTTGTTACGTTTTGTATTTTGTGACGTCATTTATTTTTGTGACGATATGTATTTTGTGACGTCATTTTTTTGTGACGTTATGTATTTTGTGACGTAATTTTTTTTGTGACGTTATGTATTTTGTGACGTCATTTATTTTTGTGACGTTATGTATTTTGTGACGTAAATTATATTTTGTGACGTCATTTATTTTTGTGACGTTATGTATTTTGTGACGTCATTTATTTTTGTGACGTTATATATTTTGTGACGTCATTTATTTTTGTTACGTTATGTATTTTGTGACGTCTTTTTTTGTGACGTTATGTAATTTGTGACGTCATTTTTTTGTGACGTTATGTATTTTGTGACGTCATTTATTTTTGTGATGTTATGTATTTTGTGACTTAATTAATTTTTTAACGTCATTTATTTTTGTGACGTTATGTATTTTGTGACGTCATTTATTTTTGTGACGTTATGTATTTTGTGACGTAATAAATAATTTGTGACGTCATTTATTTTTGTGACGTTATGTATTTTGTGACGTCTTTTTTGTGACGTTATGTAATTTGTGACGTCATTTTTTTGTGACGTTATGTATTTCGTGACGTCATTTATTTTTTTGACGTTATGTTTTTGTGACGTTATGTATTTTGTGACGTCATTTATTTTTGTGACGTTATGTATTTTGTGACTTCATTTATTTTTGTGACGTTATGTATTTTGTGACGTCATTTATTTTTGTGACGTTATATATTTTGTGACGTCATTTATTTTTGTGACGTTATGTATTTTGTGACGTAATTAATATTTTGTGACGTCATTTATTTTTGTGACGTTATGTATTTTGTGACGTCAATTATTTTTGTGACGTTATGTATTTTGTGACGTCATTTATTTTTGTGACGTTATGTATTTTGTGACGTCATTTATTTTTCTGACGTTATGTTTTTGTGACGTTATGTATTTTGTGACGTCATTTATTTTTGTGACGTTATGTATTTTGTGACGTAAATAATAATTTGTGACGTCATTTATTTTTGTGACGTTATGTATTTTGTGACGTCTTATTTTGTTACGTTATGTATTTTGTGACGTCATTTTTGGTGACGTTATGTATTTTGTGACGTCATTTATTTTTGTGACGTTATGTATTTTGTTACGTCATTTATTTTTGTGGCGTCATTTATTTTTGTGAAGTTATGTATTTTGTGACTTAATTAATTTTTGTGACGCCATTTATTTTTGTGACGTTATGTATTTTGTGACGTCACTTATTTTTGTGAC
Organism: Flexamia atlantica; assembly: GCA_035578135.1. Lineage (NCBI taxonomy): Eukaryota > Metazoa > Arthropoda > Insecta > Hemiptera > Cicadellidae > Flexamia > Flexamia atlantica. The sequence goes on along the minus strand of JAQJVK010000115.1, from coordinate 441,556 downwards.
GTTATGTAATTTGTGACGCTATTTATTTTTGTGACGTTATGAATTTTGTGACGTCATTAATGTTTGTGACGTTATGTATTTTGTGACGTCATTTATTTTTGTGACATTATGTATTTTGTGACGTAATTAATTTTTGTGACGTCATTTATTTTTGTGAAGTTATGTATTTTGTGACTCCATTTATTTTTGTGACGTTATGAATTTTGTGACGTCATTTATTTTTGTGACGTTATGTATTTTGTGACGTCATTTATTTTTGTGACGTTATGTATTTTGTAACGTCATTTTTTTGTGACGTTATGTATTTTGTGACGAAATTAATATTTTGTGACGTCATTTATTTTTGTGACGTTATGTATTTTGTGACGGCATTTATTTTTGTGACGTAATGTATTTTGTGACGTCATTTATTTTTGTGATGTTATGTATTTTGTGACTTAATCAATTTTTTAACGTCATTTATTTTTGTGACGTTATGTATTTTGTGACGTCATTTATTTTTGTGACGTTTTGTATTTTGTGACGTCATTTATTTTTGTGACGATATGTATTTTGTGACGTCATTTTTTTGTGACGTTATGTATTTTGTGACGTAATTTTTTTTGTGACGTTATGTATTTTGTGACGTCATTTATTTTTGTGACGTTATGTATTTTGTGACGTAAATTATATTTTGTGACGTCATTTATTTTTGTGACGTTATGTATTTTGTGACGTCATTTATTTTTGTGACGTTATGTATTTTGTGACGTAATAAATAATTTGTGACGTCATTTATTTTTGTGACGTTATGTATTTTGTGACGTCTTTTTTTGTGACGTTATGTAATTTGTGACGTCATTTTTTTGTGACGTTATGTATTTTGTGACGTCATTTATTTTTGTGACGTTATGTATTTTGTGACGTAATAAATAATTTGTGACGTCATTTATTTTTGTGACGTTATGTATTTTGAGACGTCTTTTTTTGTGACGTTATGTAATTTGTGACGTCATTTTTTTGTGATGTTATGTATTTTGTGACGTCTTATTTTGTGACGTTATGTATTTTGTGACGTCATTTTTTGTGACGTTATGTATTTTGTGACGTCTTATTTTGTGACGTTATGTATTTTGTGACGTCATTTTTTGTGACGTTATGTATTTTGTGACGTAATTAATTTTTGTGACGTCATTTATTTTTGTGAAGTTATGTATTTTGTGACTTAATTAATTTTTGTGACGTCATTTATTTTTGTGACGTTATGTATTTTGTGACTTAATTAATTTTTGTGACGCCATTTATTTTTGTGACGTTATGTATTTTGTGACGTCATTTATTTTTGTGACGTTATGTATTTTGTGACGTCATTTATTTTTGTGACGTTATGTATTTTGTGACGTAATAAATAATTTGTGACGTCATTTATTTTTGTGACGTTATGTATTTTGTGACGTCTTTTTTTGTGACGTTATGTAATTTGTGACGTCATTTTTTGTGACGTTATGTATTTTGTGACGTCATTTATTTTTGTGACGTTATGTATTTTGTGACGTCATTAATGTTTGGGACTGTTTAATATAGCACATGTTTTAGAATCATGTGATATAAATTATTATTATTATTGTTGTTGTTTACATTCAGTAGTCCATTTTCAGTGTTTTATAAAAAATATATAATTTGTTCACTATGAATGAGTTTCTCTTAAAATAATTATGGCGCAGTCGAATAAAGAAGTAAAAATAATGATTAATACAAAATAAATAGTTTGAAGTGATTTAAAAATATACCTTATTACAGCAAAATACAAAACGAAAATGGAGTTCAACAAACCAGAACCTCTTAACCTAACAGGCAATGTTGCGGATAACTTCAAGCAGTTTAAGGAAGAAATTGACATTTATTTTGTTGCCACAAAAACTACAAAGGAAAGTAAAGAAGTTCAATTAGCAAGGCTGAAGAATTTATTAGGTTCAGATGGACTGAAACTGTACAATTCCATAAAAAATGAATCTGTAATTGAAAGTGTGGAATATGTGATGGAAACGTTGGAAAAACATTGTACGCCGAAACAGAACATGACCATGATCATTCATACTCTATTTTCTAGGAGACAATTACCCGATGAAAACTTTGAATCATTTTATGCGACCCTAAGACACTTGATAAAGCCCTGTAAGTTTGAAGGTCAGGAAGAAAAAATCCTAAAAGCGCTAATAGTTCTAGGAGTCAGTAATAAAGAATTGCAAGAAAAACTTTTACGAGAAGACACAAGTTTTGACAAAGTTTTGAACTTTTGTAAAGCATCTGAGCTTGCTGGGAAAAATATGCAAATCATCAATAGTAATAGTAACATTGTTCATGAGAAGTTTAATGTTGAATCATTCAGTAAAGATGTATCAGCTAATGAGGGCGTATCAACTGCACAACAAGGTCTCAAAAGCATGTCAAAGGTAAGTCCAAATAAGACAAAAAATTGTTATAGATGTGGTGGTTTCCATAATGGGGTTCATTTGTGTCCAGCTTTGGGAAAAACTTGCAAGAAATGTGGTAAGCCAAATCATTTTGCAAATGTTTGCATCTCAAAAGTTTCTTGGTTACAAACATTGTAATGATTTATTAAATAAAAGTAACTATGAGCCAACAGTAAAAGGAAAACCTTGTGATGGTCCAGATATTAATAGTCTCTACATAGTTGATTCTTTAAAGAACAAAAACGCTTGGCACAAAACACTTTTGCTTGAAGGGAAACAGATAAGATTCAAACTTGACAGTGGGGCCGATGTTAATGTTTTACCATATCATTATTTCAAGGACCTCAAAATTAATTGTAAAGTAAGACCTTGCAATATAACTTTGCAATCATTTGGGGGGTTTTCTATTAAACCTTTTGGTGTCATTGATGGACAAATCGAGACAGAAAACAAAATTGATATAGCTAGCTTTTTGATAGTAAAAAATGAAAATACAGTGCCAATATTAGGTCTTGAGACCTGTGTTAAACTCAATTTGCTGAAACGTATTGACATGGTAAGTAGTGAAGAGAACAAATTCTACCTGGAAAAGGAGAAACTAAATGTATTTGAGAAAAATAAAGATGTTTTTGAAGGGTTGGGTTGTTTTCCTGATAAGTGCAAAATAAAACTTAAAGAGGGAGCAAAACCAACCATCAGTACTGCAAGAAGATTACCCTTAAAAATTAAAGACAAATTTAAGGAGACTCTAGATTCTCTTGTGGAAAGGGGAATAATAAAACCTGTAGAGGAACCAGTCGATTGGGTAAGTAATGTTGTAGTAGTGGAAAAACCTAATGGTTCTTTGAGGATTTGCATAGATCCTATTGAGTTGAATAAACATATCGTACAAGAGAAATTCACAATTCCAACATTAAATGAAATTGCTCCAAAACTAGTAAACAAAACTCACTTCTCCATTCTAGATTTGAAAGATGGGTTTTACCATGTACGTTTAGATGAAGAGTCAAGTAACTTATGTTCATTTGCAACTGTTTTTGGTACATACAAATTTTTGCGAGCTCCTTTTGGACTCTCCTGTATGCCAGAAATGTTTCAAAGGCTTGTAAGTAAATACTTTGAAGATATACCAGGAGTATCAGTTTATTTTGATGATTTATGCATTGCAAGCACCTCTAAAGAAGAAAACGATGAAATCCTTAAAAAGGCTTTTGACCGAGCACGGCAATACAACATAAAGTTTAATTTCAATAAATTTCAGTACTGCAAAAGTGAAGTGAAGTACCTAGGTGTACGATTTTCAAAAGAAGGCATGTCACCTGATCCCGACAAAGTTGATAGTATTAACAAGTTAGTTAAACCAGGCAATAAAATTGAATTACAGAGAATGCTTGGTATGGTAAATTATTTGAGAAGTTTTATTCCGAAACTGTCTGAAATCACCGCTCCACTTAGAGAGCTATTAAAAAAGAATGTTGAGTGGAACTGGACTGAAAGTCATACAAAAGTGTTTGAAGATTTGAAGAAAATAATTTGCAGCTCACAGGTTCTTGCACCTTTCAACCCAGACTTACCGGTGGAAATTCAATGTGATGCTTCCAAGGATGCCATTGGCTTTTGCATGCTCCAGAACAACAAACCAGTACATTTTGGATCAAGATCAATGAACAGTACAGAACAAGATTATGCTCAGATAGAAAAAGAGTTTTTGGCCATTTGTTTTGCAATTAATAAACTACACACTTACATTTATGGTCACCAAAATGTTGTTGTGTTTACAGACCATTTACCACTAGTTTCAATTGCGGTAAAACCACTTAGTAAGATTCCAAACAACAGGCTCAAAAGGTTGAAACTCAAATTAATTGATTATCAACTGAAAATCAAATATCTACCTGGAAAATACATGTTCATCGCTGACTTCATGTCAAGATGTGGAATCAAAACGCCAGAAACTAAAGATGTGCTCATGGATGATTACATTCACACTGTCGAAGCTCATGAAATAACTGAAGATGAACCTAGATTGAAACTGTTTCAAACCAAAACTAAAACCGATGAAACTCTAACATTGATTAATGAGTATCTTCATCAAGGTTGGCCAGATCCAAGTTTCCTTGAAGGCGAACCTAAGCATTTTTTTAATATTAGGCAAGAACTGCAAGCTAATGATGATTTAATATACTATGGCGACAGATTGATCGTTCCAAAAAGTTTGCGGAAATTTGTTCTAGATGTTTTACATGAAACCCATCTAGGATCGTCTAAAATCTTGAAGAAAATGAAACAGTTGTTCTATTGGCCAGGAATAGCATCTGATGTAACAAATGTTGTATCAACATGTAAGATTTGTCAAAAATTTGGGAAGTCTAAAACCAAAAGTCCAATGATAAATCATGAAATCCCAAGCATTCCATTCAATAAAATCGGAGTGGACATTGCTGAATTTCATAAAAGCTACTATTTAGTGATTGTCGACTACTATTCTCGATGGATTGAAGCTTTAAAAATCAGTGACAAAAGAAGCGGTGTGATAATATCCAAGCTTAAAGAAGTTTTTTCAAGATTTGGGATCCCTAAAACGGTGATTGCTGACAATGTACCATTTAACAGTCAAGAATTTAAACAGTTTGCACATGAGTGGGATATGCAGATTATTACCATAAGTCCGTACTATCCTAAATCAAATGGACTGGCTGAAAAATCAGTTGGAATAGTCAAGGAAATGTTGAAAAAATGTCAAGAAACAAAACAAGATCTAGAGTTATATTTACTTAATTACAGAAATAGTCCTGTATCCAATCTTGAAGTGTCACCATCTCAGCTGCTTAACAGCAGAACATTAAGGAGTAAGATTCCTATGAGAGAAGAATTATTAAGACCAAAGTTAGTTGATGAAAATGTTTATGAGAAAATGCTCGAGACACAAAAAGAACAAAAGTCGTACTATGACAAAACTGCATTAAAAAATGAAGAAAACTTTGCTGTTGGAGAGAAAGTATGGGTTCAAGATACACTAAACAAACAGTGGGATGAAGGGATGATTGTACAAAAGCTCAAACAGCCAAGGTCATATCTAGTCGAAATCAAAGACAAGGGGATAAAAAGAAGAAATGAAAATTGTATAAAGAGGAGAGAAAGTGTAAGATAAGAAGCTGAAGAGGGAGATGTTTAATATAGCACATGTTTTAGAATCATGTGATATAAATTATTATTATTATTGTTGTTGTTTACATTCAGTAGTCCATTTTCAGTGTTTTATAAAAAATATATAATTTGTTCACTATGAATGAGTTTCTCTTAAAATAATTAGGGACGTTATGTATTTTGTGACTTAATTAATTTTTGTGACGTCATTTATTTTTGTGACGTTATGTATTTTGTGACGTCATTTATTTTTGTGACGTTATGTTTTTGTGACGTTATGTATTTTGTGACGTCATTTATTTTTGTGACGTTATGTATTTTGTGACGTAATAAATAATTTGTGACGTCATTTATTTTTGTGACGTTATGTATTTTGTGACGTCTTTTTTTGTGACGTTATGTAATTTGTGACGTCATTTTTTGTGACGTTATGTATTTTGTGACGTCATTTATTTTTGTGAAGTTATGTATTATGTGACTCCATTTATTTTTGTGACGTTATGTATTTTGTGACGTCATTTATTTTTGTGACGTTATGTATTTTGTGACGTCATTTATTTTTGTGACGTTATGTATTTTGTAACGTCATTTTTTTGTGACGTTATGTATTTTGTGACGTAATTAATATTTTGTGACGTCATTTATTTTTGTGACGTTATGTATTTTGTGACGTCATTTATTTTTGTGACGTAATGTATTTTGTGGCGTCATTTATTTTTGTGACGTTATGTATTTTGTGACTTAATTAATTTTTTGATGTCATTTATTTTTGTGACGTTATGTATTTTGTGACGTAATTTATTTTTGTGACGTTTTGTATTTTGTGACGTCATTTATTTTTGTGACGATATGTATTTTGTGACGTCATTTTTTTGTGACGTTATGTATTTTGTGACGTAATTTTTTTTGTGACGTTATGTATTTTGTGACGTCATTTATTTTTGTGACGTTATGTATTTTGTGACGTAAATTATATTTTGTGACGTCATTTATTTTTGTGACGTTATGTATTTTGTGACGTCATTTATTTTAGTGACGTTATGTATTTTGTGACGTCATTTATTTTTGTGACGTTATGTTTTTGTGACGTTATGTATTTTGTGACGTCATTCATTTTTGTGACGTTATGTATTTTGTGACGTCTTATTTTGTGACGTTATGTATTTTGTGACGTCATTTTTTGTGACGTTATGTATTTTGTGACGTCATTTATTTTTGTGACGTTATGTATTTTGTGACGTAATTAATTTTTTGTGACGTCATTTATTTTTGTGAAGTTATGTATTTTGTGACTTAATTAATTTTTGTGACGTCATTTATTTTTGTGACGTTATGTATTTTGTGACGTAATAAATAATTTGTGACGTCATTTATTTTTGTGACGTTATGTATTTTGTGACGTCATTTTTTGTGACGTTATGTATTTTGTGACGTCATTTATTTTTGTGACGTTAAGTATTTTGTGACGTCATTAATGTTTGGGACGTTATGTATTTTGTAACTTAATTAATTTTTGTGACGTCATTTATTTTTGTGACGTTATGTATTTTGTGACGTCATTTATTTTTGTGACGTTATGTATTTTGTGACGTAATAAATAATTTGTGACGTCATTTATTTTTGTGACGTTATGTATTTTGTGACGTCTTTTTTTGTGACGTTATGTAATTTGTGACGTCATTTTTTTGTGACGTTATGTATTTTGTGACGTCATTTATTTTTGTGAAGTTATGTATTTTGTGACGTCATTTATTTTTGTGACGTTATGCATTTTGTGACGTCATTAATGTTTGGGACGTTATGTATTTTGTGACTTAATTAATTTTTGTGACGTCATTAATTTTTGTGACGTTATGTATTTTGTGACGTCATTTATTTTTGTGACGTTATGTATTTTGTAACGTCATTTTTTTGTGACGTTATGTATTTTGTGACGTAATTAATATTTTGTGACGTCATTTATTTTTGTGACGTTATGTATTTTGTGACGTCATTTATTTTTGTGACGTTATGTATTTTGTGACTTAATTAATTTTTTTAAGTCATTTATTTTTGTGACGTTATGTATTTTGTGATGTCATTTATTTTTGTGACGTTTTGTATTTTGTGACGTCATTTATTTTTGTGACGTTATGTATTTTGTGACGTCATTTATTTTTGTGACGTTATGTTTTTGTGACGTTATGTATTTTGTGACGTCATTCATTTTTGTGACGTTATGTATTTTGTGACGTAAATAATAATTTGTGACGTCATTTATTTTTGTGACGTTATGTATTTTGTGACGTCTTATTTTGTGACGTTATGTATTTTGTGACGTCATTTTTTGTGACGTTATGTATTTTGTGACGTCATTTATTTTTGTGACGTTATGTATTTTGTGACGTAATTAATTTTTGTGACGTCATTTATTTTTGTGAAGTTATGTATTTTGTGACTTAATTAATTTTTGTGATGTCATTTATTTTTGTGACGTTATGTTTTTGTGACGTTATGTATTTTGTGACGTCATTTATTTTTGTGACGTTATGTATTTTGTGACGTAATAAATAATTTGTGACGTCATTTATTTTTGTGACGTTATGTATTTTGTGACGTCTTTTTTTGTGACGTTATGTAATTTGTGACGTCATTTTTTTGTGACGTTATGTATTTTGTGACGTCATTTATTTTTGTGACGTTATGTATTTTGTGACGTCATTAATGTTTGGGACGTTATGTATTTTGTGACTTAATTAATTTTTGTGACGTCATTTATTTTTGTGACGTTATGTATTTTGTGACGTCATTTATTTTTGTGACGTTATGTTTTTGTGACGTTATGTATTTTGTGACGTCATTTATTTTTGTGACGTTATGTATTTTGTGACGTAATAAATAATTTGTGACGTCATTTATTTTTGTGACGTTATGTATTTTGTGACGTCTTTTTTTGTGACGTTATGTAATTTGTGACGTCATTTTTTTGTGACGTTATGTATTTTGTGACGTAATTTATTTTTGTGAAGTTATGTATTTTGTGACTCAATTTATTTTTGTGACGTTATGTATTTTGTGACGTCATTTATTTTTGTGACGTTATGTATTTTGTGACGTCATTTATTTTTGTGACGTTTTGTATTTTGTGACGTCATTTATTTTTGTGACGATATGTATTTTGTGACAACATTTTTTGTGACGTTATGTATTTTGTGACGTAAATTTTTTTGTGACGTTATGTATTTTGTGACGTCATTTATTTTTGTGACGTTGTGTATTTTGTGACGTAAATTATATTTTGTGACGTCATTTATTTTTGTGACGTTATGTATTTTGTGACGTCATTTATTTTAGTGACGTTATGTATTTTGTGACGTCATTTATTTTTGTGACGTTATGTTTTTGTGACGTTATGTATTTTGTGACGTCATTCATTTTTGTGACGTTATGTATTTTGTGACGTAAATAATAATTTGTGACGTCATTTATTTTTGTGACGTTATGTATTTTGTGACGTCTTATTTTGTGACGTTATATATTTTGTGACGTCATTTTTTGTGACGTTATGTATTTTGTGACGTCATTTATTTTTGTGACGTTATGTATTTTGTGACGTAATTAATTTTTGTGACGTCATTTATTTTTGTGAAGTTATGTATTTTGTGACTTAATTAATTTTTGTGACGTCATTTATTTTTGTGACGTTATGTAATTTGTGACGTCATTTTTTTGTGACGTTATGTATTTTGTGACGTCATTTATTTTTGTGACGTTATGTATTTTGTGACGTCATTAATGTTTGGGACGTTATGTATTTTGTGACTTAATTAATTTTTGTGACGTCATTTATTTTTGTGACGTTATGTATTTTGTGACGTCATTTATTTTTGTGACGTTATGTTTTTGTGACGTTATGTATTTTGTGACGTCATTTATTTTTGTGACGTTATGTATTTTGTGACGTAATAAATAATTTGTGACGTCATTTATTTTTGTGACGTTATGTATTTTGTGACGTCATTTATTTTTGTGACGTAATGTATTTTGTGGCGTCATTTATTTTTGTGACGTTATGTATTTTGTGACTTAATTAATTTTTTGATGTCATTTATTTTGTGACGTTATGTATTTTGTGACGTAATTTATTTTTGTGACGTTTTGTATTTTGTGACGTCATTTATTTTTGTGACGATATGTATTTTGTGACGTCATTTTTTTGTGACGTTATGTATTTTGTGACGTAATTTTTTTTGTGACGTTATGTATTTTGTGACGTCATTTATTTTTGTGACGTTATGTATTTTGTGACGTAAATTATATTTTGTGACGTCATTTATTTTTGTGACGTTATGTATTTTGTGACGTCATTTATTTTAGTGACGTTATGTATTTTGTGACGTCATTTATTTTTGTGACGTTATGTTTTTGTGACGTTATGTATTTTGTGACGTCATTCATTTTTGTGACGTTATGTATTTTGTGACGTCTTATTTTGTGACGTTATGTATTTTGTGACGTCATTTTTTGTGACGTTATGTATTTTGTGACGTCATTTATTTTTGTGACGTTATGTATTTTGTGACGTAATTAATTTTTTGTGACGTCATTTATTTTTGTGAAGTTATGTATTTTGTGACTTAATTAATTTTTGTGACGTCATTTATTTTTGTGACGTTATGTATTTTGTGACGTAATAAATAATTTGTGACGTCATTTATTTTTGTGACGTTATGTATTTTGTGACGTCATTTTTTGTGACGTTATGTATTTTGTGACGTCATTTATTTTTGTGACGTTAAGTATTTTGTGACGTCATTAATGTTTGGGACGTTATGTATTTTGTAACTTAATTAATTTTTGTGACGTCATTTATTTTTGTGACGTTATGTATTTTGTGACGTCATTTATTTTTGTGACGTTATGTATTTTGTGACGTAATAAATAATTTGTGACGTCATTTATTTTTGTGACGTTATGTATTTTGTGACGTCTTTTTTTGTGACGTTATGTAATTTGTGACGTCATTTTTTTGTGACGTTATGTATTTTGTGACGTCATTTATTTTTGTGAAGTTATGTATTTTGTGACGTCATTTATTTTTGTGACGTTATGCATTTTGTGACGTCATTAATGTTTGGGACGTTATGTATTTTGTGACTTAATTAATTTTTGTGACGTCATTAATTTTTGTGACGTTATGTATTTTGTGACGTCATTTATTTTTGTGACGTTATGTATTTTGTAACGTCATTTTTTTGTGACGTTATGTATTTTGTGACGTAATTAATATTTTGTGACGTCATTTATTTTTGTGACGTTATGTATTTTGTGACGTCATTTATTTTTGTGACGTTATGTATTTTGTGACTTAATTAATTTTTTTAAGTCATTTATTTTTGTGACGTTATGTATTTTGTGATGTCATTTATTTTTGTGACGTTTTGTATTTTGTGACGTCATTTATTTTTGTGACGTTATGTATTTTGTGACGTCATTTATTTTTGTGACGTTATGTTTTTGTGACGTTATGTATTTTGTGACGTCATTCATTTTTGTGACGTTATGTATTTTGTGACGTAAATAATAATTTGTGACGTCATTTATTTTTGTGACGTTATGTATTTTGTGACGTCTTATTTTGTGACGTTATGTATTTTGTGACTTAATTAATTTTTGTGATGTCATTTATTTTTGTGACGTTATGTTTTTGTGACGTTATGTATTTTGTGACGTCATTTATTTTTGTGACGTTATGTATTTTGTGACGTAATAAATAATTTGTGACGTCATTTATTTTTGTGACGTTATGTATTTTGTGACGTCTTTTTTTGTGACGTTATGTAATTTGTGACGTCATTTTTTTGTGACGTTATGTATTTTGTGACGTCATTTATTTTTGTGACGTTATGTATTTTGTGACGTCATTAATGTTTGGGACGTTATGTATTTTGTGACTTAATTAATTTTTGTGACGTCATTTATTTTTGTGACGTTATGTATTTTGTGACGTCATTTATTTTTGTGACGTTATGTTTTTGTGACGTTATGTATTTTGTGACGTCATTTATTTTTGTGACGTTATGTATTTTGTGACGTAATAAATAATTTGTGACGTCATTTATTTTTGTGACGTTATGTATTTTGTGACGTCTTTTTTTGTGACGTTATGTAATTTGTGACGTCATTTTTTTGTGACGTTATGTATTTTGTGACGTAATTTATTTTTGTGAAGTTATGTATTTTGTGACTCAATTTATTTTTGTGACGTTATGTATTTTGTGACGTCATTTATTTTTGTGACGTTATGTATTTTGTGACGTCATTTATTTTTGTGACGTTTTGTATTTTGTGACGTCATTTATTTTTGTGACGATATGTATTTTGTGACAACATTTTTTGTGACGTTATGTATTTTGTGACGTAAATTTTTTTGTGACGTTATGTATTTTGTGACGTCATTTATTTTTGTGACGTTGTGTATTTTGTGACGTAAATTATATTTTGTGACGTCATTTATTTTTGTGACGTTATGTATTTTGTGACGTCATTTATTTTAGTGACGTTATGTATTTTGTGACGTCATTTATTTTTGTGACGTTATGTTTTTGTGACGTTATGTATTTTGTGACGTCATTCATTTTTGTGACGTTATGTATTTTGTGACGTAAATAATAATTTGTGACGTCATTTATTTTTGTGACGTTATGTATTTTGTGACGTCTTATTTTGTGACGTTATATATTTTGTGACGTCATTTTTTGTGACGTTATGTATTTTGTGACGTCATTTATTTTTGTGACGTTATGTATTTTGTGACGTAATTAATTTTTGTGACGTCATTTATTTTTGTGAAGTTATGTATTTTGTGACTTAATTAATTTTTGTGACGTCATTTATTTTTGTGACGTTATGTAATTTGTGACGTCATTTTTTTGTGACGTTATGTATTTTGTGACGTCATTTATTTTTGTGACGTTATGTATTTTGTGACGTCATTAATGTTTGGGACGTTATGTATTTTGTGACTTAATTAATTTTTGTGACGTCATTTATTTTTGTGACGTTATGTATTTTGTGACGTCATTTATTTTTGTGACGTTATGTTTTTGTGACGTTATGTATTTTGTGACGTCATTTATTTTTGTGACGTTATGTATTTTGTGACGTAATAAATAATTTGTGACGTCATTTATTTTTGTGACGTTATGTATTTTGTGACGTCATTTATTTTTGTGACGTAATGTATTTTGTGGCGTCATTTATTTTTGTGACGTTATGTATTTTGTGACTTAATTAATTTTTTGATGTCATTTATTTTGTGACGTTATGTATTTTGTGACGTAATTTATTTTTGTGACGTTTTGTATTTTGTGACGTCATTTATTTTTGTGACGATATGTATTTTGTGACGTCATTTTTTTGTGACGTTATGTATTTTGTGACGTAATTTTTTTTGTGACGTTATGTATTTTGTGACGTCATTTATTTTTGTGACGTTATGTATTTTGTGACGTAAATTATATTTTGTGACGTCATTTATTTTTGTGACGTTATGTATTTTGTGACGTCATTTATTTTAGTGACGTTATGTATTTTGTGACGTCATTTATTTTTGTGACGTTATGTTTTTGTGACGTTATGTATTTTGTGACGTCATTCATTTTTGTGACGTTATGTATTTTGTGACGTCTTATTTTGTGACGTTATGTATTTTGTGACGTCATTTTTTGTGACGTTATGTATTTTGTGACGTCATTTATTTTTGTGACGTTATGTATTTTGTGACGTAATTAATTTTTTGTGACGTCATTTATTTTTGTGAAGTTATGTATTTTGTGACTTAATTAATTTTTGTGACGTCATTTATTTTTGTGACGTTATGTATTTTGTGACGTAATAAATAATTTGTGACGTCATTTATTTTTGTGACGTTATGTATTTTGTGACGTCATTTTTTGTGACGTTATGTATTTTGTGACGTCATTTATTTTTGTGACGTTAAGTATTTTGTGACGTCATTAATGTTTGGGACGTTATGTATTTTGTAACTTAATTAATTTTTGTGACGTCATTTATTTTTGTGACGTTATGTATTTTGTGACGTCATTTATTTTTGTGACGTTATGTATTTTGTGACGTAATAAATAATTTGTGACGTCATTTATTTTTGTGACGTTATGTATTTTGTGACGTCTTTTTTTGTGACGTTATGTAATTTGTGACGTCATTTTTTTGTGACGTTATGTATTTTGTGACGTCATTTATTTTTGTGAAGTTATGTATTTTGTGACGTCATTTATTTTTGTGACGTTATGCATTTTGTGACGTCATTAATGTTTGGGACGTTATGTATTTTGTGACTTAATTAATTTTTGTGACGTCATTAATTTTTGTGACGTTATGTATTTTGTGACGTCATTTATTTTTGTGACGTTATGTATTTTGTAACGTCATTTTTTTGTGACGTTATGTATTTTGTGACGTAATTAATATTTTGTGACGTCATTTATTTTTGTGACGTTATGTATTTTGTGACGTCATTTATTTTTGTGACGTTATGTATTTTGTGACTTAATTAATTTTTTTAAGTCATTTATTTTTGTGACGTTATGTATTTTGTGATGTCATTTATTTTTGTGACGTTTTGTATTTTGTGACGTCATTTATTTTTGTGACGTTATGTATTTTGTGACGTCATTTATTTTTGTGACGTTATGTTTTTGTGACGTTATGTATTTTGTGACGTCATTCATTTTTGTGACGTTATGTATTTTGTGACGTAAATAATAATTTGTGACGTCATTTATTTTTGTGACGTTATGTATTTTGTGACGTCTTATTTTGTGACGTTATGTATTTTGTGACGTCATTTTTTGTGACGTTATGTATTTTGTGACGTCATTTATTTTTGTGACGTTATGTATTTTGTGACGTAATTAATTTTTGTGACGTCATTTATTTTTGTGAAGTTATGTATTTTGTGACTTAATTAATTTTTGTGATGTCATTTATTTTTGTGACGTTATGTTTTTGTGACGTTATGTATTTTGTGACGTCATTTATTTTTGTGACGTTATGTATTTTGTGACGTAATAAATAATTTGTGACGTCATTTATTTTTGTGACGTTATGTATTTTGTGACGTCTTTTTTTGTGACATTATGTAATTTGTGACGTCATTTTTTTGTGACGTTATGTATTTTGTGACGTCATTTATTTTTGTGACGTTATGTATTTTGTGACGTCATTAATGTTTGGGACGTTATGTATTTTGTGACTTAATTAATTTTTGTGACGTCATTTATTTTTGTGACGTTATGTATTTTGTGACGTCATTTATTTTTGTGACGTTATGTTTTTGTGACGTTATGTATTTTGTGACGTCATTTATTTTTGTGACGTTATGTATTTTGTGACGTAATAAATAATTTGTGACGTCATTTATTTTTGTGACGTTATGTATTTTGTGACGTCTTTTTTTGTGACGTTATGTAATTTGTGACGTCATTTTTTTGTGACGTTATGTATTTTGTGACGTAATTTATTTTTGTGAAGTTATGTATTTTGTGACTCAATTTATTTTTGTGACGTTATGTATTTTGTGACGTCATTTATTTTTGTGACGTTATGTATTTTGTGACGTCATTTATTTTTGTGACGTTTTGTATTTTGTGACGTCATTTATTTTTGTGACGATATGTATTTTGTGACAACATTTTTTGTGACGTTATGTATTTTGTGACGTAAATTTTTTTGTGACGTTATGTATTTTGTGACGTCATTTATTTTTGTGACGTTGTGTATTTTGTGACGTAAATTATATTTTGTGACGTCATTTATTTTTGTGACGTTATGTATTTTGTGACGTCATTTATTTTAGTGACGTTATGTATTTTGTGACGTCATTTATTTTTGTGACGTTATGTTTTTGTGACGTTATGTATTTTGTGACGTCATTCATTTTTGTGACGTTATGTATTTTGTGACGTAAATAATAATTTGTGACGTCATTTATTTTTGTGACGTTATGTATTTTGTGACGTCTTATTTTGTGACGTTATATATTTTGTGACGTCATTTTTTGTGACGTTATGTATTTTGTGACGTCATTTATTTTTGTTACGTTATGTATTTTGTGACGTAATTAATTTTTGTGACGTCATTTATTTTTGTGAAGTTATGTATTTTGTGACTTAATTAATTTTTGTGACGTCATTTATTTTTGTGACGTTATGTAATTTGTTTCGTCATTTTTTTGTGACGTTATGTATTTTGTGACGTCATTTATTTTTGTGACGTTATGTATTTTGTGACGTCATTAATGTTTGGGACGTTATGTATTTTGTGACTTAATTAATTTTTGTGACGTCATTTATTTTTGTGACGTTATGTATTTTGTGACGTCATTTATTTTTGTGACGTTATGTTTTTGTGACGTTATGTATTTTGTGACGTCATTTATTTTTGTGACGTTATGTATTTTGTGACGTAATAAATAATTTGTGACGTCATTTATTTTTGTGACGTTATGTATTTTGTGACGTCTTTTTTTGTGACGTTATGTAATTTGTGACGTCATTTTTTGTGACGTTATGTATTTTGTGACGTAAATTATATTTTGTGACGTCATTTATTTTTGTGACGTTATGTATTTTGTGACGTCATTTATTTTTGTGACGTTATATATTTTGTGACGTCATTTATTTTTGTGACGTTATGTATTTTGTGACGTCATTTATTTTTGTGACGTTATGTTTTTGTGACGTTATGTATTTTGTGACGTCATTTATTTTTGTGACGTTATGTAGTTTGTGACGTAATAAATAATTTGTGACGTCATTTATTTTTGTGACGTTATGTATTTTGTGACGTCTTTTTTTGTGACGTTATGTAATTTGTGACGTCATTTTTTTGTGACGTTATGTATTTTGTGACGTCATTTATTTTTGTGACGTTATGTATTTTGTGACGTCATTAATGTTTGGGACGTTATGTATTGTGTGACTTAATTAATTTTTGTGACGTCATTTATTTTTGTGACGTTATATATTTTGTGACGTCATTTATTTTTGTGACGTTATGTTTTTGTGACGTTATGTATTTTGTGACGTCATTTATTTTTGTGACGTTATGTATTTTGTGACGTAATAAATAATTTGTGACGTCATTTATTTTTGTGACGTTATGTATTTTGTGACGTCTTTTTTTGTGACGTTATGTAATTTGTGACGTCATTTTTTTGTGACGTTATGTATTTTGTGACGTAATTTATTTTTGTGAAGTTATGTATTTTGTGACTCCATTTATTTTTGTGACGTTATGTATTTTGTGACGTCATTTATTTTTGTGACGTTATGTATTTTGTGACGTCATTTATTTTTGTGACGTTTTGTATTTTGTGACGTCATTTATTTTTGTGACGATATGTATTTTGTGACAACATTTTTTGTGACGTTATGTATTTTGTGACGTAAATTTTTTTGTGACGTTATGTATTTTGTGACGTCATTTATTTTTGTGACGTTGTGTATTTTGTGACGTAAATTATATTTTGTGACGTCATTTATTTTTGTGACGTTATGTATTTTGTGACGTCATTTATTTTAGTGACGTTATGTATTTTGTGACGTCATTTATTTTTGTGACGTTATGTTTTTGTGACGTTATGTATTTTGTGACGTCATTCATTTTTGTGACGTTATGTATTTTGTGACGTAAATAATAATTTGTGACGTCATTTATTTTTGTGACGTTATGTATTTTGTGACGTCTTATTTTGTGACGTTATATATTTTGTGACGTCATTTTTTGTGACGTTATGTATTTTGTGACGTCATTTATTTTTGTGACGTTATGTATTTTGTGACGTAATTAATTTTTGTGACGTCATTTATTTTTGTGAAGTTATGTATTTTGTGACTTAATTAATTTTTGTGACGTCATTTATTTTTGTGACGTTATGTAATTTGTGACGTCATTTTTTTGTGACGTTATGTATTTTGTGACGTCATTTATTTTTGTGACGTTATGTATTTTGTGACGTCATTAATGTTTGGGACGTTATGTATTTTGTGACTTAATTAATTTTTGTGACGTCATTTATTTTTGTGACGTTATGTATTTTGTGACGTCATTTATTTTTGTGACGTTATGTTTTTGTGACGTTATGTATTTTGTGACGTCATTTATTTTTGTGACGTTATGTATTTTGTGACGTAATAAATAATTTGTGACGTCATTTATTTTTGTGACGTTATGTATTTTGTGACGTCATTTATTTTTGTGACGTAATGTATTTTGTGGCGTCATTTATTTTTGTGACGTTATGTATTTTGTGACTTAATTAATTTTTTGATGTCATTTATTTTGTGACGTTATGTATTTTGTGACGTAATTTATTTTTGTGACGTTTTGTATTTTGTGACGTCATTTATTTTTGTGACGATATGTATTTTGTGACGTCATTTTTTTGTGACGTTATGTATTTTGTGACGTAATTTTTTTTGTGACGTTATGTATTTTGTGACGTCATTTATTTTTGTGACGTTATGTATTTTGTGACGTAAATTATATTTTGTGACGTCATTTATTTTTGTGACGTTATGTATTTTGTGACGTCATTTATTTTAGTGACGTTATGTATTTTGTGACGTCATTTATTTTTGTGACGTTATGTTTTTGTGACGTTATGTATTTTGTGACGTCATTCATTTTTGTGACGTTATGTATTTTGTGACGTCTTATTTTGTGACGTTATGTATTTTGTGACGTCATTTTTTGTGACGTTATGTATTTTGTGACGTCATTTATTTTTGTGACGTTATGTATTTTGTGACGTAATTAATTTTTTGTGACGTCATTTATTTTTGTGAAGTTATGTATTTTGTGACTTAATTAATTTTTGTGACGTCATTTATTTTTGTGACGTTATGTATTTTGTGACGTAATAAATAATTTGTGACGTCATTTATTTTTGTGACGTTATGTATTTTGTGACGTCATTTTTTGTGACGTTATGTATTTTGTGACGTCATTTATTTTTGTGACGTTAAGTATTTTGTGACGTCATTAATGTTTGGGACGTTATGTATTTTGTAACTTAATTAATTTTTGTGACGTCATTTATTTTTGTGACGTTATGTATTTTGTGACGTCATTTATTTTTGTGACGTTATGTATTTTGTGACGTAATAAATAATTTGTGACGTCATTTATTTTTGTGACGTTATGTATTTTGTGACGTCTTTTTTTGTGACGTTATGTAATTTGTGACGTCATTTTTTTGTGACGTTATGTATTTTGTGACGTCATTTATTTTTGTGAAGTTATGTATTTTGTGACGTCATTTATTTTTGTGACGTTATGCATTTTGTGACGTCATTAATGTTTGGGACGTTATGTATTTTGTGACTTAATTAATTTTTGTGACGTCATTAATTTTTGTGACGTTATGTATTTTGTGACGTCATTTATTTTTGTGACGTTATGTATTTTGTAACGTCATTTTTTTGTGACGTTATGTATTTTGTGACGTAATTAATATTTTGTGACGTCATTTATTTTTGTGACGTTATGTATTTTGTGACGTCATTTATTTTTGTGACGTTATGTATTTTGTGACTTAATTAATTTTTTTAAGTCATTTATTTTTGTGACGTTATGTATTTTGTGATGTCATTTATTTTTGTGACGTTTTGTATTTTGTGACGTCATTTATTTTTGTGACGTTATGTATTTTGTGACGTCATTTATTTTTGTGACGTTATGTTTTTGTGACGTTATGTATTTTGTGACGTCATTCATTTTTGTGACGTTATGTATTTTGTGACGTAAATAATAATTTGTGACGTCATTTATTTTTGTGACGTTATGTATTTTGTGACGTCTTATTTTGTGACGTTATGTATTTTGTGACGTCATTTTTTGTGACGTTATGTATTTTGTGACGTCATTTATTTTTGTGACGTTATGTATTTTGTGACGTAATTAATTTTTGTGACGTCATTTATTTTTGTGAAGTTATGTATTTTGTGACTTAATTAATTTTTGTGATGTCATTTATTTTTGTGACGTTATGTTTTTGTGACGTTATGTATTTTGTGACGTCATTTATTTTTGTGACGTTATGTATTTTGTGACGTAATAAATAATTTGTGACGTCATTTATTTTTGTGACGTTATGTATTTTGTGACGTCTTTTTTTGTGACATTATGTAATTTGTGACGTCATTTTTTTGTGACGTTATGTATTTTGTGACGTCATTTATTTTTGTGACGTTATGTATTTTGTGACGTCATTAATGTTTGGGACGTTATGTATTTTGTGACTTAATTAATTTTTGTGACGTCATTTATTTTTGTGACGTTATGTATTTTGTGACGTCATTTATTTTTGTGACGTTATGTTTTTGTGACGTTATGTATTTTGTGACGTCATTTATTTTTGTGACGTTATGTATTTTGTGACGTAATAAATAATTTGTGACGTCATTTATTTTTGTGACGTTATGTATTTTGTGACGTCTTTTTTTGTGACGTTATGTAATTTGTGACGTCATTTTTTTGTGACGTTATGTATTTTGTGACGTAATTTATTTTTGTGAAGTTATGTATTTTGTGACTCAATTTATTTTTGTGACGTTATGTATTTTGTGACGTCATTTATTTTTGTGACGTTATGTATTTTGTGACGTCATTTATTTTTGTGACGTTTTGTATTTTGTGACGTCATTTATTTTTGTGACGATATGTATTTTGTGACAACATTTTTTGTGACGTTATGTATTTTGTGACGTAAATTTTTTTGTGACGTTATGTATTTTGTGACGTCATTTATTTTTGTGACGTTGTGTATTTTGTGACGTAAATTATATTTTGTGACGTCATTTATTTTTGTGACGTTATGTATTTTGTGACGTCATTTATTTTAGTGACGTTATGTATTTTGTGACGTCATTTATTTTTGTGACGTTATGTTTTTGTGACGTTATGTATTTTGTGACGTCATTCATTTTTGTGACGTTATGTATTTTGTGACGTAAATAATAATTTGTGACGTCATTTATTTTTGTGACGTTATGTATTTTGTGACGTCTTATTTTGTGACGTTATATATTTTGTGACGTCATTTTTTGTGACGTTATGTATTTTGTGACGTCATTTATTTTTGTGACGTTATGTATTTTGTGACGTAATTAATTTTTGTGACGTCATTTATTTTTGTGAAGTTATGTATTTTGTGACTTAATTAATTTTTGTGACGTCATTTATTTTTGTGACGTTATGTAATTTGTTTCGTCATTTTTTTGTGACGTTATGTATTTTGTGACGTCATTTATTTTTGTGACGTTATGTATTTTGTGACGTCATTAATGTTTGGGACGTTATGTATTTTGTGACTTAATTAATTTTTGTGACGTCATTTATTTTTGTGACGTTATGTATTTTGTGACGTCATTTATTTTTGTGACGTTATGTTTTTGTGACGTTATGTATTTTGTGACGTCATTTATTTTTGTGACGTTATGTATTTTGTGACGTAATAAATAATTTGTGACGTCATTTATTTTTGTGACGTTATGTATTTTGTGACGTCTTTTTTTGTGACGTTATGTAATTTGTGACGTCATTTTTTGTGACGTTATGTATTTTGTGACGTAAATTATATTTTGTGACGTCATTTATTTTTGTGACGTTATGTATTTTGTGACGTCATTTATTTTTGTGACGTTATATATTTTGTGACGTCATTTATTTTTGTGACGTTATGTATTTTGTGACGTCATTTATTTTTGTGACGTTATGTTTTTGTGACGTTATGTATTTTGTGACGTCATTTATTTTTGTGACGTTATGTAGTTTGTGACGTAATAAATAATTTGTGACGTCATTTATTTTTGTGACGTTATGTATTTTGTGACGTCTTTTTTTGTGACGTTATGTAATTTGTGACGTCATTTTTTTGTGACGTTATGTATTTTGTGACGTCATTTATTTTTGTGACGTTATGTATTTTGTGACGTCATTAATGTTTGGGACGTTATGTATTTTGTGACTTAATTAATTTTTGTGACGTCATTTATTTTTGTGACGTTATATATTTTGTGACGTCATTTATTTTTGTGACGTTATGTTTTTGTGACGTTATGTATTTTGTGACGTCATTTATTTTTGTGACGTTATGTATTTTGTGACGTAATAAATAATTTGTGACGTCATTTATTTTTGTGACGTTATGTATTTTGTGACGTCTTTTTTTGTGACGTTATGTAATTTGTGACGTCATTTTTTTGTGACGTTATGTATTTTGTGACGTCATTTATTTTTGTGAATTTATGTATTTTGTGACTCCATTTATTTTTGTGACGTTATGTATTTTGTGACGTCATTTATTTTTGTGACGTTATGTATTTTGTGACGTCATTTATTTTTGTGACGTTATGTATTTTGTGACGTCATTTATTTTTGTGACGTAATGTATTTTGTGACGTCATTTATTTTTGTGACGTTATGTATTTTGTGACTTAATTAATTTTTTGACGTCATTTATTTTTGTGACGTTATGTATTTTGTGAAGTCATTTATTTTTGTGACGTTTTGTATTTTGTGACGTCATTTATTTTTGTGACGATATGTATTTTGTGACGTCATTTTTTTGTGACGTTATGTATTTTGTGACGTAATTTTTTTGTGACGTTATGTATTTTGTGACGTCATTTATTTTTGTGACGTTATGTATTTTGTGACGTAAATTATATTTTGTGACGTCATTCATTTTTGTGACGTTATGTATTTTGTGACGTCATTTATTTTTGTGACGTTATGTATTTTGTGACGTCATTTATTTTTGTGACGTTATGTTTTTGTGACGTTATGTATTTTGCGACGTCATTTATTTTTGTGAAGTTATGTATTTTGTGACGTAAATAATAATTTGTGACGTCATTTATTTTTTTGCAGTTATGTATTTTGTGACGTCTTATTTTGTGACGTTATGTATTTTGTGACGTCATTTTTTGTGACGTTATGTATTTTGTGACGTCATTTATTTTTGTGACGTTATGTATTTTGTGACGTAATTAATTTTTGTGACGTCATTTATTTTTGTGAAGTTATGTATTTTGTGACTTAATTAATTTTTGTGACGTCATTTATTTTTGTGACGTTATGTATTTTGTGACTTAATTAATTTTTGTGACGCCATTAATTTTTGTGACGTAATGTATTTTGTGACGTCATTTATTTTTGTGACGTCATTTATTTTTGTGACGTTATGTATTTTTTGACGTCATTTATTTTGTGACGTTATGCATTTTGTGACGTGATTAATATTTTGTGACGTCATTTATTTTTGTGACGTTATGTATTTTGTGACGTAAATTATATTTTGTGACGTCATTTATTTTTGTGACGTTATGTATTTTGTGACGTCTTTTTTTGTGACGTTATGTAATTTGTGACGTCATTTTTTGTGACGTTATGTATTTTGTGACGTCATTTATTTTTGTGACGTTATGTATTTTGTGACGTAATTAATTTTTGTGACGTTATGTATTTTGTGACTTAATTAATTTTTGTGACGTCATTTATTTTTGTGACGTTATGTATTTTTTGACGTCATTTATTTTGTGACGTTATGCATTTTGTGACGTGATTAATATTTTGTGACGTCATTTATTTTTGTGACGTTATGTATTTTGTGACGTAAATTATATTTTGTGACGTCATTTATTTTTGTGACGTTATGTATTTTGTGACATCATTTATTTTTGTGACGTTATGTATTTTGTGACGTCATTTATTTTTGTGACGTAATGTATTTTGTGACGTCATTTATTTTTGTGACGTTATGTATTTTGTGACTTAATTAATTTTTGACGTCATTTATTTTTGTGACGTCATTTATTTTTGTGACGTTTTGTATTTTGTGACGTCATTTATTTTTGTGACGATATGTATTTTGTGACGTCATTTTTTTGTGACGTTATGTATTTTGTGACGTAATTTTTTTTGTGACGTTATGTATTTTGTGACGTCATTTATTTTTGTGACGTTATGTATTTTGTGACGTAAATTATATTTTGTGACGTCATTTATTTTTGTGACGTTATGTATTTTGTGACGTCATTTATTTTTATGACGTTATGTATTTTGTGACGTCATTTATTTTTGTAACGTTATGTATTTTGTGACGTCATTTATTTTTGTGACGTTATGTTTTTGTGACGTTATGTATTTTGTGACGTCATTTATTTTTGTGACGTTATGTATTTTGTGACGTAATAAATAATTTGTGACGTCATTTATTTTTTTGACGTTTTGTATTTTGTGACGTCTTTTTTTGTGACGTTATGTAATTTGTGACGTCATTTTTTGTGACGTTATGTATTTTGTGACGTCATTTATTTTTGTGACGTTATGTATTTTGTGACGTCATTAATGTTTGGGACGTTATGTATTTTGTGACTTAATTAATTTTTGTGACGTCATTTATTTTTGTGACGTTATGTATTTTGTGACTTAATTAATTTTGTGACGTCATTTATTTTTGTGACGTTATTTATTTTGTGACGTCATTTATTTTTGTGACGTTATGTATTTTGTGACGCTATTTATTTTTGTGACGTTATGAATTTTGTGACGTCATTAATGTTTGGGACGTTATGTATTTTGTGAGGTCATTTATTTTTGTGACATTATGTATTTTGTGACGTAATTAATTTTTGTGACGTCATTTATTTTTGTGAAGTTATGTATTTTGTGACTTAATTAATTTTTGTGACGTCATTTATTTTTGTGACGTTATGTATTTTGTGACGTCATTTATTTTTGTGACGTTATG
Source organism: Flexamia atlantica (assembly GCA_035578135.1). NCBI lineage: Eukaryota > Metazoa > Arthropoda > Insecta > Hemiptera > Cicadellidae > Flexamia > Flexamia atlantica. The sequence continues at coordinate 417,136 of JAQJVK010000115.1, read as the reverse complement.
TATTTTGTGACGTCATTTATTTTTGTGACGTTATGTATTTTGTGACGTCATTTATTTTTGTGACGTTATGTATTTTGTGACGTCATTTATTTTTGTGACGTTATGTATTTTGTGACGTCATTTATTTTTTTGACGTTATGTATTTTGTGACGCCATTTATTTTTGTGACGTTATGTATTTTGTGACGTTATGTATTTTGTGACGTAATTTATTTTTGTGACGTTATGTATTTTGTGACGTTATGTATTTTGTGACGTAATTTATTTTTGTGACGTTATGTATTTTGTGACTTAATTAATTTTTGTGACGTCATTTATTTTTGTGACGTTATGTATTTTTTGACGTCATTTATTTTTGTGATGTTATGCATTTTGAGACTTAATTAATTTTTGTGACGTCATTTATTTTTGGGACGTTATGTATTTTGTGACGTCATTTATTTTTGTGACGTTATGTATTTTGTGACGTCATTTTTTTTGTGACGTCATTTATTTTTGTGACGTCATTTATTTTTGTGACGTTATGTTTTTGTGACGTTATGTATTTTGTGACGTCATTTAATTTTGTGACGTTATGTATTTTGTGACGTAATTAATATTTTGTGACGTCATTTATCTTTGTGACGTTATGTATTTCGTGACGTCTTTTTTTTGTGACGTTATGTATTTTTTGACGTCATTTTTTTGACGTTATGTATTTTGTGACGTCATTTATTTTTGTGACGTTATGTATTTTGTGACGTCATTTATTTTTGTGACGTTATGTATTTTGTGACGTCATTTATTTTTTTGACGTTATGTATTTTGTGACTTAATTAATTTTTGTGACGTCATTTATTTTTGTGACGTTTTGTATTTTGTGACGTCATTTATTTTTGTGAAGTTATGTATTTTGTGACGTCATTTATTTTTGTGACGTTATGTATTTTGTGACTTCATTTTTTTTGACGTTATGTATTTTGTGACGCCATTTATTTTTTTGATGTTATGCATTTTGTGACGTGATTAATATTTTGTGACGTCATTTATTTTTGTGACGTTATGTATTTTGTGACGTAAATTATATTTTGTGACGTCATTTATTTTTGTGACGTTATGTATTTTGTGACGTCATTTATTTTTGTGACGTTATGTATTTTGTGACGTCATTTATTTTTGTGACGTTATGTATTTTGTGACGTCATTTATTTTTGTGACGTTATGTATTTTGTGACGTCATTTATTTTTGTGACGTTATGTATTTTGTGACGTCATTTATTTTTGTGACGTTAAGTATTTTGTGACGTCATTTATTTTTGTGACGTTATGTATTTTGTGACTTAATTAATTTTTGACGTCATTTATTTTTGTGACGTCATTTATTTTTGTGACGTTTTGTATTTTGTGACGTCATTTATTTTTGTGACGATATGTATTTTGTGACGTCATTTTTTTGTGACGTTATGTATTTTGTGACGTAATTTTTTTTGTGACGTTATGTATTTTGTGACGTCATTTATTTTTGTGACGTTATGTATTTTGTGACGTAAATTATATTTTGTGACGTCATTTATTTTTGTGACGTTATGTATTTTGTGACGTCATTTATTTTTATGACGTTATGTATTTTGTGACGTCATTTATTTTTGTGACGTTATGTATTTTGTGACGTCATTTATTTTTGTGACGTTATGTATTTTGTGACGTCATTTATTTTTGTGACGTTATGTTTTTGTGACGTTATGTATTTTGTGACGTCATTTATTTTTGTGACGTTATGTATTTTGTGACGTAATAAATAATTTGTGACGTCATTTATTTTTGTGACGTTATGTATTTTGTGACGTCTTTTTTGTGACGTTATGTAATTTGTGACGTCATTTTTTTGTGACGTTATGTATTTTGTGACGTCATTTATTTTTGTGACGTTATGTATTTTGTGACGTCATTAATGTTTGGGACGTTATGTATTTTGTGACTTAATTAATTTTTGTGACGTCATTTATTTTTGTGACGTTATGTATTTTGTGACTTAATTAATTTTGTGACGTCATTTATTTTTGTGACGTTATGTATTTTGTGACGTCATTTATTTTTGTGACGTTATGTATTTTGTGACGCTATTTATTTTTGTGACGTTATGAATTTTGTGACGTCATTAATGTTTGGGACGTTATGTATTTTGTGAGGTCATTTATTTTTGTGACATTATGTATTTTGTGACGTAATTAATTTTTGTGACGTCATTTATTTTTGTGAAGTTATGTATTTTGTGACTTAATTAATTTTTGTGACGTCATTTATTTTTGTGACGTTATGTATTTTGTGACGTCATTTATTTTTGTGACGTTATGTATTTTGTGACGTCATTTATTTTTGTGACGTTATGTATTTTGTGACGCTATTTATTTTTGTGACGTTATGAATTTTGTGACGTCATTAATGTTTGGGACGTTATGTATTTTGTGAGGTCATTTATTTTTGTGACATTATGTATTTTGTGACGTAATTAATGTTTGTGACGTCATTTATTTTTGTGAAGTTATGTATTTTGTGACTTAATTAATTTTTGTGACGTCATTTATTTTTGTGACGTTATGTATTTTGTGACGTCATTAATTTTTGTGACGTTATGTATTTTGTGACGTCATTTATTTTTGTGACGTTATGTATTTTGTGACGTCATTTATTTTTGTGACGTTATGTATTTTGTGACGTCATTTATTTTTGTGACGTTATGTATTTTGTGACTTCATTTATTTTTTTGACGTTATGTATTTTGTGACTTAATTAATTTTTGTGACGTCATTTATTTTTGTGACGTTAAGTATTTTGTGACGTCATTTATTTTTGTGACGTTATGTATTTTGTGACTTAATTAATTTTTGACGTCATTTATTTTTGTGACGTCATTTATTTTTGTGACGTTTTGTATTTTGTGACGTCATTTATTTTTGTGACGATATGTATTTTGTGACGTCATTTTTTTGTGACGTTATGTATTTTGTGACGTAATTTTTTTTGTGACGTTATGTATTTTGTGACGTCATTTATTTTTGTGACGTTATGTATTTTGTGACGTAAATTATATTTTGTGACGTCATTTATTTTTGTGACGTTATGTATTTTGTGACGTCATTTATTTTTATGACGTTATGTATTTTGTGACGTCATTTATTTTTGTGACGTTATGTATTTTGTGACGTCATTTATTTTTGTGACGTTATGTATTTTGTGACGTCATTTATTTTTGTGACGTTATGTTTTTGTGACGTTATGTATTTTGTGACGTCATTTATTTTTGTGACGTTATGTATTTTGTGACGTAATAAATAATTTGTGACGTCATTTATTTTTGTGACGTTATGTATTTTGTGACGTCTTTTTTTGTGACGTTATGTAATTTGTGACGTCATTTTTTTGTGACGTTATGTATTTTGTGACGTCATTTATTTTTGTGACGTTATGTATTTTGTGACGTCATTAATGTTTGGGACGTTATGTATTTTGTGACTTAATTAATTTTTGTGACGTCATTTATTTTGGTGACGTTATGTATTTTGTGACTTAATTAATTTTGTGACGTCATTTATTTTTGTGACGTTATGTATTTTGTGACGTCATTTATTTTTGTGACGTTATGTATTTTGTGACGCTATTTATTTTTGTGACGTTATGAATTTTGTGACGTCATTAATGTTTGGGACGTTATGTATTTTGTGAGGTCATTTATTTTTGTGACATTATGTATTTTGTGACGTAATTAATTTTTGTGACGTCATTTATTTTTGTGAAGTTATGTATTTTGTGACTTAATTAATTTTTGTGACGTCATTTATTTTTGTGACGTTATGTATTTTGTGACGTCATTTATTTTTGTGACGTTATGTATTTTGTGACGTCATTTATTTTTGTGACGTTATGTATTTTGTGACGCTATTTATTTTTGTGACGTTATGAATTTTGTGACGTCATTAATGTTTGGGACGTTATGTATTTTGTGAGGTCATTTATTTTTGTGACATTATGTATTTTGTGACGTAATTAATGTTTGTGACGTCATTTATTTTTGTGAAGTTATGTATTTTGTGACTTAATTAATTTTTGTGACGTCATTTATTTTTGTGACGTTATGTATTTTGTGACGTCATTTATTTTTGTGACGTTATGTATTTTGTGACGTCATTTATTTTTGTGACGTTATGTATTTTGTGACGTCATTTATTTTTGTGACGTTATGTATTTTGTGACGTCATTTATTTTTGTGACGTTATGTATTTTGTGACTTCATTTATTTTTTTGACGTTATGTATTTTGTGACTTAATTAATTTTTGTGACGTCATTTATTTTTGTGACGTTAAGTATTTTGTGACGTCATTTATTTTTGTGACGTTATGTATTTTGTGACTTAATTAATTTTTGACGTCATTTATTTTTGTGACGTCATTTATTTTTGTGACGTTTTGTATTTTGTGACGTCATTTATTTTTGTGACGATATGTATTTTGTGATGTCATTTTTTTGTGACGTTATGTATTTTGTGACGTAATTTTTTTTGTGACGTTATGTATTTTGTGACGTCATTTATTTTTGTGACGTTATGTATTTTGTGACGTAAATTATATTTTGTGACGTCATTTATTTTTGTGACGTTATGTATTTTGTGACGTCATTTATTTTTATGACGTTATGTATTTTGTGACGTCATTTATTTTTGTGACGTTATGTATTTTGTGACGTCATTTATTTTTGTGACGTTATGTATTTTGTGACGTCATTTATTTTTGTGACGTTATGTTTTTGTGACGTTATGTATTTTGTGACGTCATTTATTTTTGTGACGTTATGTATTTTGTGACGTAATAAATAATTTGTGACGTCATTTATTTTTGTGACGTTATGTATTTTGTGACGTCTTTTTTTGTGACGTTATGTAATTTGTGACGTCATTTTTTTGTGACGTTATGTATTTTGTGATGTCATTTATTTTTGTGACGTTATGTATTTTGTGACGTCATTAATGTTTGGGACGTTATGTATTTTGTGACTTAATTAATTTTTGTGACGTCATTTATTTTTGTGACGTTATGTATTTTGTGACTTAATTAATTTTGTGACGTCATTTATTTTTGTGACGTTATGTATTTTGTGACGTCATTTATTTTTGTGACGTTATGTATTTTGTGACGCTATTTATTTTTGTGACGTTATGAATTTTGTGACGTCATTAATGTTTGGGACGTTATGTATTTTGTGAGGTCATTTATTTTTGTGACATTATGTATTTTGTGACGTAATTAATTTTTGTGACGTCATTTACTTTTGTGAAGTTATGTATTTTGTGACTTAATTAATTTTTGTGACGTCATTTATTTTTGTGACGTTATGTATTTTGTGACGTCATTTATTTTTGTGACGTTATGTATTTTGTGACGTCATTTATTTTTGTGACGTTATGTATTTTGTGACGCTATTTATTTTTGTGACGTTATGAATTTTGTGACGTCATTAATGTTTGGGACGTTATGTATTTTGTGAGGTCATTTATTTTTGTGACATTATGTATTTTGTGACGTAATTAATGTTTGTGACGTCATTTATTTTTGTGAAGTTATGTATTTTGTGACTTAATTAATTTTTGTGACGTCATTTATTTTTGTGACGTTATGTATTTTGTGACGTCATTTATTTTTGTGACGTTATGTATTTTGTGACGTCATTTATTTTTGTGACGTTATGTATTTTGTGACGTCATTTATTTTTGTGACGTTATGTATTTTGTGACGTCATTTATTTTTGTGACGTTATGTATTTTGTGACGTCATTTATTTTTTTGACGTTATGTATTTTGTGACGCCATTTATTTTTGTGACGTTATGTATTTTGTGACGTTATGTATTTTGTGACGTAATTTATTTTTGTGACGTTATGTATTTTGTGACGTTATGTATTTTGTGACGTAATTTATTTTTGTGACGTTATGTATTTTGTGACTTAATTAATTTTTGTGACGTCATTTATTTTTGTGACGTTATGTATTTTTTGACGTCATTTATTTTTGTGATGTTATGCATTTTGAGACTTAATTAATTTTTGTGACGTCATTTATTTTTGGGACGTTATGTATTTTGTGACGTCATTTATTTTTGTGACGTTATGTATTTTGTGACGTCATTTTTTTTGTGACGTCATTTATTTTTGTGACGTCATTTATTTTTGTGACGTTATGTTTTTGTGACGTCATGTATTTTGTGACGTCATTTATTTTTGTGACGTTATGTATTTTGTGACGTAATTAATATTTTGTGACGTCATTTATTTTTGTGACGTTATGTATTTTTTGACGTCATTTTTTTGACGTTATGTATTTTGTGACGTCATTTATTTTTGTGACGTTATGTATTTTGTGACGTCATTTATTTTTGTGACGTTATGTATTTTGTGACGTCATTTATTTTTTTGACGTTATGTATTTTGTGACTTAATTAATTTTTGTGACGTCATTTATTTTTGTGACGTTTTGTATTTTGTGACGTCATTTATTTTTGTGAAGTTATGTATTTTGTGACGTCATTAATTTTTGTGACGTTATGTATTTTGTGACTTCATTTTTTTTGACGTTATGTATTTTGTGACGCCATTTATTTTTTTGATGTTATGCATTTTGTGACGTGATTAATATTTTGTGACGTCATTTATTTTTGTGACGTTATGTATTTTGTGACGTAAATTATATTTTGTGACGTCATTTATTTTTGTGACGTTATGTATTTTGTGACGTCATTTATTTTTGTGACGTTATGTATTTTGTGACGTCATTTATTTTTGTGACGTTATGTATTTTGTGACGTCATTTATTTTTGTGACGTTATGTATTTTGTGACGTCATTTATTTTTGTGACGTTATGTATTTTGTGACGTCATTTATTTTTGTGACGTTAAGTATTTTGTGACGTCATTTATTTTTGTGACGTTATGTATTTTGTGACGTCATTTATTTTTATGACGTTATGTATTTTGTGACGTCATTTATTTTTGTGACGTTATGTATTTTGTGACGTCATTTATTTTTGTGACGTTATGTATTTTGTGACGTCATTTATTTTTGTGACGTTATGTTTTTGTGACGTTATGTATTTTGTTACGTCATTTATTTTTGTGACGTTATGTATTTTGTGACGTAATAAATAATTTGTGACGTCATTTATTTTTGTGACGTTATGTATTTTGTGACGTCTTTTTTTGTGACGTTATGTAATTTGTGACGTCATTTTTTTGTGACGTTATGTATTTTGTGACGTCATTTATTTTTGTGACGTTATGTATTTTGTGACGTCATTAATGTTTGGGACGTTATGTATTTTGTGACTTAATTAATTTTTGTGACGTCATTTATTTTTGTGACGTTATGTATTTTGTGACTTAATTAATTTTGTGACGTCATTTATTTTTGTGACGTTATGTATTTTGTGACGTCATTTATTTTTGTGACGTTATGTATTTTGTGACGCTATTTATTTTTGTGACGTTATGAATTTTGTGACGTCATTAATGTTTGGGACGTTATGTATTTTGTGAGGTCATTTATTTTTGTGACATTATGTATTTTGTGACGTAATTAATTTTTGTGACGTCATTTATTTTTGTGAAGTTATGTATTTTGTGACTTAATTAATTTTTGTGACGTCATTTATTTTTGTGACGTTATGTATTTTGTGACGTCATTTATTTTTGTGACGTTATGTATTTTGTGACGTCATTTATTTTTGTGACGTTATGTATTTTGTGACGTCATTTATTTTTGTGACGTTATGTATTTTGTGACGTCATTTATTTTTGTGACGTTATGTATTTTGTGACGCTATTTATTTTTGTGACGTTATGAATTTTGTGACGTCATTAATGTTTGGGACGTTATGTATTTTGTGAGGTCATTTATTTTTGTGACATTATGTATTTTGTGACGTAATTAATGTTTGTGACGTCATTTATTTTTGTGAAGTTATGTATTTTGTGACTTAATTAATTTTTGTGACGTCATTTATTTTTGTGACGTTTTGTATTTTGTGACGTCATTTATTTTTGTGAAGTTATGTATTTTGTGACGTCATTTATTTTTGTGACGTTATGTATTTTGTGACTTCATTTTTTTTGACGTTATGTATTTTGTGACGCCATTTATTTTTTTGATGTTATGCATTTTGTGACGTGATTAATATTTTGTGACGTCATTTATTTTTGTGACGTTATGTATTTTGTGACGTAAATTATATTTTGTGACGTCATTTATTTTTGTGACGTTATGTATTTTGTGACGTCATTTATTTTTGTGACGTTATGTATTTTGTGACGTCATTTATTTTTGTGACGTAATGTATTTTGTGACGTCATTTATTTTTGTGATGTTATGTATTTTGTGACTTAATTAATTTTTTAACGTCATTTATTTTTGTGACGTTATGTATTTTGTGATGTCATTTATTTTTGTGAAGTTATGTATTTTGTGACTTAATTAATTTTTGTGACGTCATTTATTTTTGTGACGTTATGTATTTTGTGACGTCATTTATTTTTGTGACGTTATGTATTTTGTGACGTCATTTATTTTTGTGACGTTATGTATTTTGTGACGTCATTTATTTTTGTGACGTTATGTATTTTGTGACGTCATTTATTTTTGTGACGTTATGTATTTTGTGACGTCATTTATTTTTTTGACGTTATGTATTTTGTGACGCCATTTATTTTTGTGACGTTATGTATTTTGTGACGTTATGTATTTTGTGACGTAATTTATTTTTGTGACGTTATGTATTTTGTGACGTTATGTATTTTGTGACGTAATTTATTTTTGTGACGTTATGTATTTTGTGACTTAATTAATTTTTGTGACGTCATTTATTTTTGTGACGTTATGTATTTTTTGACGTCATTTATTTTTGTGATGTTATGCATTTTGAGACTTAATTAATTTTTGTGACGTCATTTATTTTTGGGACGTTATGTATTTTGTGACGTCATTTATTTTTGTGACGTTATGTATTTTGTGACGTCATTTTTTTTGTGACGTCATTTATTTTTGTGACGTCATTTATTTTTGTGACGTTATGTTTTTGTGACGTTATGTATTTTGTGACGTCATTTATTTTTGTGACGTTATGTATTTTGTGACGTAATTAATATTTTGTGACGTCATTTATTTTTGTGACGTTATGTATTTCGTGACGTCTTTTTTTTTGTGACGTTATGTATTTTTTGACGTCATTTTTTTGACGTTATGTATTTTGTGACGTCATTTATTTTTGTGACGTTATGTATTTTGTGACGTCATTTATTTTTGTGACGTTATGTATTTTGTGACGTCATTTATTTTTTTGACGTTATGTATTTTGTGACTTAATTAATTTTTGTGACGTCATTTATTTTTGTGACGTTTTGTATTTTGTGACGTCATTTATTTTTGTGAAGTTATGTATTTTGTGACGTCATTTATTTTTGTGACGTTATGTATTTTGTGACTTCATTTTTTTTGACGTTATGTATTTTGTGACGCCATTTATTTTTTTGATGTTATGCATTTTGTGACGTGATTAATATTTTGTGACGTCATTTATTTTTGTGACGTTATGTATTTTGTGACGTAAATTATATTTTGTGACGTCATTTATTTTTGTGACGTTATGTATTTTGTGACGTCATTTATTTTTGTGACGTTATGTATTTTGTGACGTCATTTATTTTTGTGACGTTATGTATTTTGTGACGTCATTTATTTTTGTGACGTTATGTATTTTGTGACGTCATTTATTTTTGTGACGTTATGTATTTTGTGACGTCATTTATTTTTGTGACGTTAAGTATTTTGTGACGTCATTTATTTTTGTGACGTTATGTATTTTGTGACTTAATTAATTTTTGACGTCATTTATTTTTGTGACGTCATTTATTTTTGTGACGTTTTGTATTTTGTGACGTCATTTATTTTTGTGACGATATGTATTTTGTGACGTCATTTTTTTGTGACGTTATGTATTTTGTGACGTAATTTTTTTTGTGACGTTATGTATTTTGTGACGTCATTTATTTTTGTGACGTTATGTATTTTGTGACGTAAATTATATTTTGTGACGTCATTTATTTTTGTGACGTTATGTATTTTGTGACGTCATTTATTTTTATGACGTTATGTATTTTGTGACGTCATTTATTTTTGTGACGTTATGTATTTTGTGACGTCATTTATTTTTGTGACGTTATGTATTTTGTGACGTCATTTATTTTTGTGACGTTATGTTTTTGTGACGTTATGTATTTTGTGACGTCATTTATTTTTGTGACGTTATGTATTTTGTGACGTAATAAATAATTTGTGACGTCATTTATTTTTGTGACGTTATGTATTTTGTGACGTCTTTTTTTGTGACGTTATGTAATTTGTGACGTCATTTTTTTGTGACGTTATGTATTTTGTGACGTCATTTATTTTTGTGACGTTATGTATTTTGTGACGTCATTAATGTTTGGGACGTTATGTATTTTGTGACTTAATTAATTTTTGTGACGTCATTTATTTTTGTGACGTTATGTATTTTGTGACTTAATTAATTTTGTGACGTCATTTATTTTTGTGACGTTATGTATTTTGTGACGTCATTTATTTTTGTGACGTTATGTATTTTGTGACGCTATTTATTTTTGTGACGTTATGAATTTTGTGACGTCATTAATGTTTGGGACGTTATGTATTTTGTGAGGTCACTTATTTATGTGACATTATGTATTTTGTGACGTAATTAATTTTTGTGACGTCATTTATTTTTGTGAAGTTATGTATTTTGTGACTTAATTAATTTTTGTGACGTCATTTATTTTTGTGACGTTATGTATTTTGTGACGTCATTTATTTTTGTGACGTTATGTATTTTGTGACGTCATTTATTTTTGTGACGTTATGTATTTTGTGACGTCATTTATTTTTGTGACGTTATGTATTTTGTGACGTCATTTATTTTTGTGACGTTATGTATTTTGTGACGTCATTTATTTTTTTGACGTTATGTATTTTGTGACGCCATTTATTTTTGTTACGTTATGTATTTTGTGACGTTATGTATTTTGTGACGTAATTTATTTTTGTGACGTTATGTATTTTGTGACTTAATTAATTTTTGTGACGTCATTTATTTTTGTGACGTTATGTATTTTGTGACGTCATTTATTTTTGTGACGTTATGCATTTTTTGACGTCATATATTTTTGTGATGTTATGCATTTTGTGACTTAATTAATTTTTGTGACGTCATTTATTTTTGTGACGTTATGTATTTTGTGACGTCATTTATTTTTGTGACGTTATGTATTTTGTGACGTCATTTTTTTTGTGACGTCATTTATTTTTGTGACGTCATTTATTTTTGTGACGTTATGCATTTTTTGACGTCATATATTTTTGTGATGTTATGCATTTTGTGACTTAATTAATTTTTGTGACGTCATTTATTTTTGTGACGTTATGTATTTTGTGACTTAATTAATTTTTGTGACGTCATTTATTTTTGTGACGTTATGTATTTTGTGACGTCATTTATTTTTGTGACGTTATGCATTTTTTGACGTCATATATTTTTGTGATGTTATGCATTTTGTGACTTAATTAATTTTTGTGACGTCATTTATTTTTGTGACGTTATGTATTTTGTGACGCCATTTATTTTTGTTACGTTATGTATTTTGTGACGTTATGTATTTTGTGACGTAATTTATTTTTGTGACGTTATGTATTTTGTGACTTAATTAATTTTTGTGACGTCATTTATTTTTGTGACGTTATGTATTTTGTGACGTCATTTATTTTTGTGACGTTATGTATTTTGTGACGTAATTAATATTTTGTGACGTCATTTATTTTTGTGACGTTATGTATTTCGTGACGTCTTTTTTTTGTGACGTTATGTATTTTTTGACGTCATTTTTTTGACGTTATGTATTTTGTGACGTCATTTATTTTTGTGACGTTATGTATTTTGTGACGTCATTTATTTTTGTGACGTTATGTATTTTGTGACGTCATTTATTTTTTTGACGTTATGTATTTTGTGACTTAATTAATTTTTGTGACGTCATTTATTTTTGTGACGTTTTGTATTTTGTGACGTCATTTATTTTTGTGACGTTATGTATTTTGTGACGTCATTTATTTTTGTGACGTTATGTATTTTGTGACTTCATTTTTTTGACGTTATGTATTTTGTGACGCCATTTATTTTTGTGATGTTATGCATTTTGTGACGTGATTAATATTTTGTGACGTCATTTATTTTTGTGACGTTATGTATTTTGTGACGTCATTTATTTTTGTGACGTTATGTATTTTGTGACGTCATTTATTTTTGTGACGTTATGTATTTTGTGACGTCATTTATTTTTGTGACGTTATGTATTTTGTGACGTCATTTATTTTTGTGACGTTAAGTATTTCGTGACGTCATTTATTTTTGTGACGTTATGTATTTTGTGACTTAATTAATTTTTGACGTCATTTATTTTTGTGACGTCATTTATTTTTGTGACGTTTTGTATTTTGTGACGGCATTTATTTTTGTGACGATATGTATTTTGTGACGTCTTTTTGTGTGACGTTCTGTATTTTGTGACGTAATTTTTTTGTGACGTTATGTATTTTGTGACGTCATTTATTTTTGTGACGTTATGTATTTTGTGACGTAAATTATATTTTGTGACGTCATTTATTTTTGTGACGTTATGTATTTTGTGACGTCATTTATTTTTATGACGTTATGTATTTTGTGACGTCATTTATTTTTGTGACGTTATGTATTTTGTGACGTCATTTATTTTTGTGACGTTATGTTTTTGTGACGTTATGTATTTTGTGACGTCATTTATTTTTGTGACGTTATGTATTTTTTGACGTAATAAATAATTTGTGACGTCATTTAATTTTGTGACGTTATGTATTTTGTGACGTCTTTTTTTGTGACGTTATGTAATTTGTGACGTCATTTTTTTGTGACGTTATGTATTTTGTGACGTCATTTATTTTTGTGACGTTATGTATTTTGTGACGTCATTAATGTTTGGGACGTTATGTATTTTGTGACAATTAATTTTTGTGACGTCATTTATTTTTGTGACGTTATGTATTTTGTGACGTCATTTATTTTTGTGACGTTATGTATTTTGTGACGTCATTTATTTTTGTGACGTTATGTATTTTGTGACGTCATTTATTTTTGTGACGTTATGTATTTTGTGACGTCATTTATTTTTGTGACGTTATGTATTTTGTGACGTCATTTATTTTTTTGACGTTATGTATTTTGTAACGCCATTTATTTTTGTGACGTTATGTATTTTGTGACGTTATGTATTTTGTGACGTCATTTATTTTTGTGACGTTATGTATTTTGTGACTTAATTAATTTTGGTGACGTCATTTATTTTTGTGACGTTATGTATTTTGTGATGTCATTTATTTTTGTGACGTTATGTATTTTGTGACGTCATTTATTTTTGTGACGTTATGTATTTTTTGACGTCATTTATTTTTGTGATGTTATGCATTTTGTGACTTAATTAATTTTTGTGACGTCATTTATTTTTGGGACGTTATGTATTTTGTGACGTCATTTATTTTTGTGACGTTATGGTTTTTGTGACGTCATTTTTTTTGTGACGTCATTTATTTTTGTGACGTCATTTATTTTTGTAAAGTCATTTATTTTTGTGACGTTATGTATTTTGTGACGTCATTTATTTTTGAAACGTTATGTATTTTGTAACGTCATTTATTTTTGTGACGTTATGTATTTTGTGACGTCATTTATTTTTGTGACGTTATGTTTTTGTGACGTTATGTATTTTGTGACGTCATTTATTTTTGTGACGTTATGTATTTTGTGACGTAATTAATATTTTGTGACGTCATTTATTTTTGTGACGTTATGTATTTCGTGACGTCTTTTTTTTTGACGTTATGTATTTTGTGACGTCATTTATTTTTGTGACGTTATTTATTTTGTGACGTCATTTATTTTTGTGACGTTATGTATTTTGTAACGTCATTTATTTTTTTGACGTTATGTATTTTGTGACTTAATTAATTTTTGTGACGTCATTTATTTTTGTGACGTTTTGTATTTTGTGACGTCATTTATTTTTGTGAAGTTATGTATTTTGTGACGTCATTTATTTTTGTGACGTTATGTATTTTGTGACTTCTTTTTTTTGACGTTATGTATTTTGTGACGCCATTTATTTTTGTGATGTTATGCATTTTGTGACGTGATTAATATTTTGTGACGTCATTTATTTTTGTGACGTTATGTATTTTGTGACGTAAATTATATTTTGTGACGTCATTTATTTTTGTGACGTTATGTATTTTGTGACGTCATTTATTTTTGTGACGTTATGTATTTTGTGACGTCATTTATTTTTGTGACGTTATGTATTTTGTGACGTCATTTATTTTTGTGACGTTATGTATTTTGTGACGTCATTTATTTTTGTGACGTTATGTATTTTGTGACGTCATTTATTTTTGTGACGTTAAGTATTTTGTGACGTCATTTATTTTTGTGACGTTATGTATTTTGTGACTTAATTAATTTTTGACGTCATTTATTTTTGTGACGTCATTTATTTTTGTGACGTTTTGTATTTTGTGACGTAATTTTTTTTTTGTGACGATATGTATTTTGTGACGTCATTTTTTTGTGACGTTATGTATTTTGTGACGTAATTTTTTTTGTGACGTTATGTATTTTGTGACGTCATTTATTTTTGTGACGTTATGTATTTTGTGACGTAAATTATATTTTGTGACGTCATTTATTTTTGTGACGTTATGTATTTTGTGACGTCATTTATTTTTATGACGTTATGTATTTTGTGACGTCATTTATTTTTGTGACGTTATGTATTTTGTGACGTCATTTATTTTTGTGACGTTATGTATTTTGTGACGTCATTTATTTTTGTGACGTTATGTTTTTGTGACGTTATGTATTTTGTGACGTCATTTATTTTTGTGACGTTATGTATTTTGTGACGTAATAAATAATTTGTGACGTCATTTATTTTTGTGACGTTATGTATTTTGTGACGTCTTTTTTTGTGACGTTATGTAATTTGTGACGTCATTTTTTTGTGACGTTATGTATTTTGTGACGTCATTTATTTTTGTGACGTTATGTATTTTGTGACGTCATTAATGTTTGGGACGTTATGTATTTTGTGACTTAATTAATTTTTGTGACGTCATTTATTTTTGTGACGTTATGTATTTTGTGACTTAATTAATTTTGTGACGTCATTTATTTTTATGACGTTATGTATTTTGTGACGTCATTTATTTTTGTGACGTTATGTATTTTGTGACGCTATTTATTTTTGTGACGTTATGAATTTTGTGACGTCATTAATGTTTGGGACGTTATGTATTTTGTGAGGTCATTTATTTTTGTGACATTATGTATTTTGTGACGTCATTTATTTTTGTGACGTTATGTATTTTGTGACGTCATTTATTTTTGTGACGTTATGTATTTTGTGACGTCATTTATTTTTGTGACGTTATGTATTTTGTGACGTCATTTATTTTTGTGACGTTATGTATTTTGTGACGTCATTTATTTTTGTGACGTTATGTATTTTGTGACGTCATTTATTTTTTTGACGTTATGTATTTTGTAACGCCATTTATTTTTGTGACGTTATGTATTTTGTGACGTTATGTATTTTGTGACGTAATTTATTTTTGTGACGTTATGTATTTTGTGACTTAATTAATTTTGGTGACGTCATTTATTTTTGTGACGTTATGTATTTTGTGACGTCATTTATTTTTGTGACGTTATGTATTTTGTGACGTCATTTATTTTTGTGACGTTATGTATTTTTTGACGTCATTTATTTTTGTGATGTTATGCATTTTGTGACTTAATTAATTTTTGTGACGTCATTTATTTTTGGGACGTTATGTATTTTGTGACGTCATTTATTTTTGTGACGTTATGTATTTTGTGACGTCATTTTTTTGTGACGTCATTTATTTTTGTGACGTCATTTATTTTTGTAAAGTCATTTATTTTTGTGACGTTATGTATTTTGTGACGTCATTTATTTTTGAAACGTTATGTATTTTGTAACGTCATTTATTTTTGTGACGTTATGTATTTTGTGACGTCATTTATTTTTGTGACGTTATGTTTTTGTGACGTTATGTATTTTGTGACGTCATTTATTTTTGTGACGTTATGTATTTTGTGACGTAATTAATATTTTGTGACGTCATTTATTTTTGTGACGTTATGTATTTCGTGACGTCTTTTTTTTTTGACGTTATGTATTTTGTGACGTCATTTATTTTTGTGACGTTATTTATTTTGTGACGTCATTTATTTTTGTGACGTTATGTATTTTGTGACGTCATTTATTTTTTTGACGTTATGTATTTTGTGACTTAATTAATTTTTGTGACGTCATTTATTTTTGTGACGTTTTGTATTTTGTGACGTCATTTATTTTTGTGAAGTTATGTATTTTGTGACGTCATTTATTTTTGTGACGTTATGTATTTTGTGACTTCATTTTTTTTGACGTTATGTATTTTGTGACGCCATTTATTTTTGTGATGTTATGCATTTTGTGACGTGATTAATATTTTGTGACGTCATTTATTTTTGTGACGTTATGTATTTTGTGACGTAAATTATATTTTGTGACGTCATTTATTTTTGTGACGTTATGTATTTTGTGACGTCATTTATTTTTGTGACGTTATGTATTTTGTGACGTCATTTATTTTTGTGACGTTATGTATTTTGTGACGTCATTTATTTTTGTGACGTTATGTATTTTGTGACGTCATTTATTTTTGTGACGTTATGTATTTTGTGACGTCATTTATTTTTGTGACGTTAAGTATTTTGTGACGTCATTTATTTTTGTGACGTTATGTATTTTGTGACTTAATTAATTTTTGACGTCATTTATTTTTGTGACGTCATTTATTTTTGTGACGTTTTGTATTTTGTGACGTCATTTTTTTTGTGACGATATGTATTTTGTGACGTCATTTTTTTGTGACGTTATGTATTTTGTGACGTAATTTTTTTTGTGACGTTATGTATTTTGTGACGTCATTTATTTTTGTGACGTTATGTATTTTGTGACGTAAATTATATTTTGTGACGTCATTTATTTTTGTGACGTTATGTATTTTGTGACGTCATTTATTTTATGACGTTATGTATTTTGTGACGTCATTTATTTTTGTGACGTTATGTATTTTGTGACGTCATTTATTTTTGTGACGTTATGTATTTTGTGACGTCATTTATTTTTGTGACGTTATGTTTTTGTGACGTTATGTATTTTGTGACGTCATTTATTTTTGTGACGTTATGTATTTTGTGACGTAATAAATAATTTGTGACGTCATTTATTTTTGTGACGTTATGTATTTTGTGACGTCTTTTTTCGTGACGTTATGTAATTTGTGACGTCATTTTTTTGTGACGTTATGTATTTTGTGACGTCATTTATTTTTGTGACGTGATGTATTTTGTGACGTCATTAATGTTTGGGACGTTATGTATTTTGTGACTTAATTAATTTTTGTGACGTCATTTATTTTTGTGACGTTATGTATTTTGTGACTTAATTAATTTTGTGACGTCATTTATTTTTGTGACGTTATGTATTTTGTGACGTCATTTATTTTTGTGACGTTATGTATTTTGTGACGCTATTTATTTTTGTGACGTTATGAATTTTGTGACGTCATTAATGTTTGGGACGTTATGTATTTGGGAGGTCATTTATTTTTGTGACATTATGTATTTTGTGACGTAATTAATTTTTGTGACGTCATTTATTTTTGTGAAGTTATGTATTTTGTGACTTAATTAATTTTTGTGACGTCATTTATTTTTGTGACGTTATGTATTTTGTGACGTCATTTATTTTTGTGACGTTATGTATTTTGTGACGTCATTTATTTTTGTGACGTTATGTATTTTGTGACGTCATTTATTTTTGAGACGTTATGTATTTTGTGACGTCATTTATTTTTGTGACGTTATGTATTTTGTGACGTCATTTATTTTTTTGACGTTATGTATTTTGTGACGCCATTTATTTTTGTGACGT
Source organism: Flexamia atlantica (assembly GCA_035578135.1). Classification (NCBI taxonomy): domain Eukaryota; kingdom Metazoa; phylum Arthropoda; class Insecta; order Hemiptera; family Cicadellidae; genus Flexamia; species Flexamia atlantica. The sequence goes on along the minus strand of JAQJVK010000115.1, from coordinate 398,980 downwards.
TATGTATTTTGTGACGTTATGTATTTTGTGACGTCATTTATTTTTGTGACGTTATGTATTTTGTGACGTCATTTATTTTTGTGACGTTATGCATTTTTTGACGTCATTTATTTTTGTGATGTTATGCATTTTGTGACTTAATTAATTTTTGTGACGTCATTTATTTTTGTGACGTTATGTATTTTGTGACGTCATTTATTTTTGTGACGTTATGTATTTTGTGACGTCATTTTTTTTGTGACGTCATTTATTTTTGTGACGTCATTTATTTTTGTGACGTTATGTATTTTGTGACGTCATTTATTTTTGAAACGTTATGTATTTTGTAACGTCATTTATTTTTGTGACGTTATGTTTTTGTGACGTTATGTATTTTGTGACGTCATTTATTTTTGTGACGTTATGTATTTTATGACGTAATTAATATTTTGTGACGTCATTTATTTTTGTGACGTTATGTATTTCGTGACGTCTTTTTTTTGTGACATTATGTATTTTTTGACGTCATTTTTTTGACGTTATGTATTTTGTGACGTCATTTATTTTTGTGACGTTATGTATTTTGTGACGTCATTTATTTTTGTGACGTTATGTATTTTGTGACGTCATTTATTTTTTTGACGTTATGTATTTTGTGACTTAATTAATTTTTGTGACGTCATTTATTTTTGTGACGTTTTGTATTTTGTGACGTCATTTATTTTTGTGACGTTATGTATTTTGTGACGTCATTTATTTTTGTGACGTTATGTATTTTGTGACTTCATTTTTTTTGACGTTATGTATTTTGTGACGCCATTTATTTTTGTGATGTTATGCATTTTGTGACGTGATTAATATTTTGTGACGTCATTTATTTTTGTGACGTTATGTATTTTGTGACGTAAATTATATTTTGTGACGTCATTTATTTTTGTGACGTTATGTATTTTGTGACGTCATTTATTTTTGTGACGTTATGTATTTTGTGACGTCATTTATTTTTGTGACGTTATGTATTTTGTGACGTCATTTATTTTTGTGACGTTATGTATTTTGTGACGTCATTTATTTTTGTGACGTTATGTATTTTGTGACGTCATTTATTTTTGTGACGTTAAGTATTTTGTGACGTCATTTATTTTTGTGACGTTATGTATTTTGTGACTTAATTAATTTTTGACGTCATTTATTTTTGTGACGTCATTTATTTTTGTGACGTTTTTATTTTGTGACGTCATTTATTTTTGTGACGATATGTATTTTGTGACGTCATTTTTTTGTGACGTTATGTATTTTGTGACGTCATTTATTTTTGTGACGTTATGTATTTTGTGACGTCATTTATTTTTGTGACGTTATGTATTTTGTGACGTCATTTATTTTTTTGACGTTATGTATTTTGTGACGTCATTTATTTTTGTGACGTTATGTATTTTTTGACGTCATTTATTTTTTTGACGTTATGTATTTTGTGACGCCATTTATTTTTGTGACGTTATGTATTTTGTGACGTTATGTATTTTGTGACGTAATTTATTTTTGTGACGTTATGTATTTTGTGACTTAATTAATTTTTGTGACGTCATTTATTTTTGTGACGTTATGTATTTTGTGACGTCATTTATTTTTGTGACGTTATGTATTTTGTGACGTCATTTATTTTTGTGACGTTATGTATTTTTTGACGTCATTTATTTTTGTGATGTTATGCATTTTGTGACTTAATTAATTTTTGTGACGTCATTTATTTTTGTGACGTTATGTATTTTGTGACGTCATTTATTTTTGTGACGTTATGTATTTTGTGACGTCATTTTTTTTGTGACGTCATTTATTTTTGTGACGTCATTTATTTTTGTGATGTTATGTATTTTGTGACGTCATTTATTTTTGAAACGTTATGTATTTTGTAACGTCATTTATTTTTGTGACGTTATGTATTTTGTGACGTCATTTATTTTTGTGACGTTATGTTTTTGTGACGTTATGTATTTTGTGACGTCATTTATTTTTGTGACGTTATGTATTTTGTGACGTAATTAATATTTTGTGACGTCATTTATTTTTGTGACGTTATGTATTTCGTGACGTCTTTTTTTTGTGACGTTATGTATTTTGTGACGTCATTTTTTTGACGTTATGTATTTTGTGACGTCATTTATTTTTGTGACGTTATGTATTTTGTGACGTCATTTATTTTTGTGACGTTATGTATTTTGTGACAACATTTATTTTTGTGACGTTAAGTATTTTGTGACGTCATTTATTTTTGTGACGTTATGTATTTTGTTACGTCATTTATTTTTGTGACGTTATGTATTTTGTGACGTTTTGTATTTTGTGACGTCATTTATTTTTGTGACGTTATGTATTTTGTGACGTCATTTATTTTTGTGACGTTATGTATTTTGTGACTTCATTTTTTTTGACGTTATGTATTTTGTGACGCCATTTATTTTTGTGATGTTATGCATTTTGTGACGTGATTAATATTTTGTGACGTCATTTATTTTTGTGACGTTATGTATTTTGTGACGTAAATTATATTTTGTGACGTCATTTATTTTTGTGACGTTATGTATTTTGTGACGTCATTTATTTTTGTGACGTTATGTATTTTGTGACGTCATTTATTTTTGTGACGTTATGTATTTTGTGACGTCATTTATTTTTGTGACGTTATGTATTTTGTGACGTCATTTATTTTTGTGACATTATGTATTTTGTGACAACATTTATTTTTGTGACGTTAAGTATTTTGTGACGTCATTTATTTTTGTGACGTTATGTATTTTGTTACGTCATTTATTTTTGTGACGTTATGTATTTTGTGACGTTTTGTATTTTGTGACGTCATTTATTTTTGTGACGTTATGTATTTTGTGACGTCATTTATTTTTGTGACGTTATGTATTTTGTGACGTCATTTATTTTTGTGACGTTATGTATTTTGTGACGTCATTTATTTTTGTGACGTTATGTATTTTGTGACAACATTTATTTTTGTGACGTTAAGTATTTTGTGACGTAATTTATTTTTGTGACGTTATGTATTTTGTGACTTAATTAATTTTGGTGACGTCATTTATTTTTGTGACGTTATGTATTTTGTGACGTCATTTATTTTTGTGACGTTATGTATTTTGTTACGTCATTTATTTTTGTGACGTTATGTATTTTGTGACGTTTTGTATTTTGTGACGTCATTTATTTTTGTGACGTTATGTATTTTGTGACGTCATTTATTTTTGTGACGTTATGTATTTTGTGACTTCATTTTTTTGACGTTATGTATTTTGTGACGCCATTTATTTTTGTGATGTTATGCATTTTGTGACGTGATTAATATTTTGTGACGTCATTTATTTTTGTGACGTTATGTATTTTGTGACGTAAATTATATTTTGTGACGTCATTTATTTTTGTGACGTTATGTATTTTGTGACGTCATTTATTTTTGTGACGTTATGTATTTTGTGACGTCATTTATTTTTGTGACGTTATGTATTTTGTGACAACATTTATTTTTGTGACGTTAAGTATTTTGTGACGTCATTTATTTTTGTGACGTTATGTATTTTGTTACGTCATTTATTTTTGTGACGTTATGTATTTTGTGACGTTTTGTATTTTGTGACGTCATTTATTTTTGTGACGTTATGTATTTTGTGACGTCATTTATTTTTGTGACGTTATGTATTTTGTGACGTCATTTATTTTTGTGACGTTATGTATTTTGTGACGTCATTTATTTTTGTGACGTTATGTATTTTGTGACAACATTTATTTTTGTGACGTTAAGTATTTTGTGACGTAATTTATTTTTGTGACGTTATGTATTTTGTGACTTAATTAATTTTGGTGACGTCATTTATTTTTGTGACGTTATGTATTTTGTGACGTCATTTATTTTTGTGACGTTATGTATTTTGTGACGTCATTTATTTTTGTGACGTTATGTATTTTTTGACGTCATTTATTTTTGTGATGTTATGCATTTTGTGACTTAATTAATTTTTGTGACGTCATTTATTTTTGGGACGTTATGTATTTTGTGACGTCATTTATTTTTGTGACGTTATGTATTTTGTGACGTCATTTTTTTTGTGACGTCATTTATTTTTGTGACGTCATTTATTTTTGTAAAGTCATTTATTTTTGTGACGTTATGTATTTTGTGACGTCATTTATTTTTGAAACGTTATGTATTTTGTAACATCATTTATTTTTGTGACGTTATGTATTTTGTGACGTCATTTATTTTTGTGACGTTATGTTTTTGTGACGTTATGTATTTTGTGACGTCATTTATTTTTGTGACGTTATGTATTTTGTGACGTAATTAATATTTTGTGACGTCATTTATTTTTGTGACGTTATGTATTTCGTGACGTCTTTTTTTTTTGACGTTATGTATTTTGTGACGTCATTTATTTTTGTGACGTTATTTATTTTGTGACGTCATTTATTTTTGTGACGTTATGTATTTTGTGACGTCATTTATTTTTTTGACGTTATGTATTTTGTGACTTAATTAATTTTTGTGACGTCATTTATTTTTGTGACGTTTTGTATTTTGTGACGTCATTTATTTTTGTGAAGTTATGTATTTTGTGACGTCATTTATTTTTGTGACGTTATGTATTTTGTGACTTCATTTTTTTTGACGTTATGTATTTTGTGACGCCATTTATTTTTGTGATGTTATGCATTTTGTGACGTGATTAATATTTTGTGACGTCATTTATTTTTGTGACGTTATGTATTTTGTGACGTAAATTATATTTTGTCACGTCATTTATTTTTGTGACGTTATGTATTTTGTGACGTCATTTATTTTTGTGACGTTATGTATTTTGTGACGTCATTTATTTTTGTGACGTTATGTATTTTGTGACGTCATTTATTTTTGTGACGTTATGTATTTTGTGACGTCATTTATTTTTGTGACGTTAAGTATTTTGTGACGTCATTTATTTTTGTGACGTTATGTATTTTGTGACTTAATTAATTTTTGACGTCATTTATTTTTGTGACGTCATTTATTTTTGTGACGTTTTGTATTTTGTGACGTCATTTTTTTTGTGACGATATGTATTTTGTGACGTCATTTTTTTGTGACGTTATGTATTTTGTGACGTAATTTTTTTTGTGACGTTATGTATTTTGTGACGTCATTTATTTTTGTGACGTTATGTATTTTGTGACGTAAATTATATTTTGTGACGTCATTTATTTTTGTGACGTTATGTATTTTGTAACGTCATTTATTTTTATGACGTTATGTATTTTGTGACGTCATTTATTTTTGTGACGTTAAGTATTTTGTGACGTCATTTATTTTTGTGACGTTTTGTATTTTGTGACGTCATTTTTTTTGTGACGATATGTATTTTGTGACGTCATTTTTTTGTGACGTTATGTATTTTGTGACGTAATTTTTTTTGTGACGTTATGTATTTTGTGACGTCATTTATTTTTGTGACGTTATGTATTTTGTGACGTCATTTATTTTTGTGACGTTATGTATTTTGTGACGTCATTTATTTTTGTGACGTTATGTTTTTGTGACGTTATGTATTTTGTGACGTCATTTATTTTTGTGACGTTATGTATTTTGTGACGTAATAAATAATTTGTGACGTCATTTATTTTTGTGACGTTATGTATTTTGTGACGTCTTTTTTTGTGACGTTATGTAATTTGTGACGTCATTTTTTTGTGACGTTATGTATTTTGTGACGTCATTTATTTTTGTGACGTTATGTATTTTGTGACGTCATTAATGTTTGGGACGTTATGTATTTTGTGACTTAATTAATTTTTGTGACGTCATTTATTTTTGTGACGTTATGTATTTTGTGACTTAATTAATTTTGTGACGTCATTTATTTTTGTGACGTTATGTATTTTGTGACGTCATTTATTTTTGTGACGTTATGTATTTTGTGACGCTATTTATTTTTGTGACGTTATGAATTTTGTGACGTCATTAATGTTTGGGACGTTATGTATTTTGTGAGGTCATTTATTTTTGTGACATTATGTATTTTGTGACGTAATTAATTTTTGTGACGTCATTTATTTTTGTGAAGTTATGTATTTTGTGACTTAATTAATTTTTGTGACGTCATTTATTTTTGTGACGTTATGTATTTTGTGACGTCATTTATTTTTGTGACGTTATGTATTTTGTGACGTCATTTATTTTTGTGACGTTATGTATTTTGTGACGTCATTTATTTTTGTGACGTTATGTATTTTGTGACGTCATTTATTTTTGTGACGTTATGTATTTTGTGACGTCATTTATTTTTTTGACGTTATGTATTTTGTGACGCCATTTATTTTTGTGACGTTATGTATTTTGTGACGTTATGTATTTTGTGACGTAATTTATTTTTGTGACGTTATGTATTTTGTGACTTAATTAATTTTTGTGACGTCATTTATTTTTGTGACGTTATGTATTTTGTGACGTCATTTATTTTTGTGACGTTATGTATTTTGTGACGTCATTTATTTTTGTGACGTTATGCATTTTTTGACGTCATTTATTTTTGTGATGTTATGCATTTTGTGACTTAATTAATTTTTGTGACGTCATTTATTTTTGTGACGTTATGTATTTTGTGACGTCATTTATTTTTGTGACGTTATGTATTTTGTGACGTCATTTTTTTTGTGACGTCATTTATTTTTGTGACGTCATTTATTTTTGTGACGTTATGTATTTTGTGACGTCATTTATTTTTGAAACGTTATGTATTTTGTAACGTCATTTATTTTTGTGACGTTATGTTTTTGTGACGTTATGTATTTTGTGACGTCATTTATTTTTGTGACGTTATGTATTTTATGACGTAATTAATATTTTGTGACGTCATTTATTTTTGTGACGTTATGTATTTCGTGACGTCTTTTTTTTGTGACGTTATATATTTTTTGACGTCATTTTTTTGACGTTATGTATTTTGTGACGTCATTTATTTTTGTGACGTTATGTATTTTGTGACGTCATTTATTTTTGTGACGTTATGTATTTTGTGACGTCATTTATTTTTTTGACGTTATGTATTTTGTGACTTAATTAATTTTTGTGACGTCATTTATTTTTGTGACGTTTTGTATTTTGTGACGTCATTTATTTTTGTGACGTTATGTATTTTGTGACGTCATTTATTTTTGTGACGTTATGTATTTTGTGACTTCATTTTTTTTGACGTTATGTATTTTGTGACGCCATTTATTTTTGTGATGTTATGCATTTTGTGACGTGATTAATATTTTGTGACGTCATTTATTTTTGTGACGTTATGTATTTTGTGACGTAAATTATATTTTGTGACGTCATTTATTTTTGTGACGTTATGTATTTTGTGACGTCATTTATTTTTGTGACGTTATGTATTTTGTGACGTCATTTATTTTTGTGACGTTATGTATTTTGTGACGTCATTTATTTTTGTGACGTTATGTATTTTGTGACGTCATTTATTTTTGTGACGATATGTATTTTGTGACGTCATTTATTTTTGTGACGTTAAGTATTTTGTGACGTCATTTATTTTTGTGACGTTATGTATTTTGTGACTTAATTAATTTTTGACGTCATTTATTTTTGTGACGTCATTTATTTTTGTGACGTTTTTATTTTGTGACGTCATTTATTTTTGTGACGATATGTATTTTGTGACGTCTTTTTTTGTGACGTTATGTATTTTGTGACGTCATTTATTTTTGTGACGTTATGTATTTTGTGACGTCATTTATTTTTGTGACGTTATGTATTTTGTGACGTCATTTATTTTTTTGACGTTATGTATTTTGTGACGTCATTTATTTTTGTGACGTTATGTATTTTTTGACGTCATTTATTTTTTTGACGTTATGTATTTTGTGACGCCATTTATTTTTGTGACGTTATGTATTTTGTGACGTTATGTATTTTGTGACGTAATTTATTTTTGTGACGTTATGTATTTTGTGACTTAATTAATTTTTGTGACGTCATTTATTTTTGTGACGTTATGTATTTTGTGACGTCATTTATTTTTGTGACGTTATGTATTTTGTGACGTCATTTATTTTTGTGACGTTATGTATTTTTTGACGTCATTTATTTTTGTGATGTTATGCATTTTGTGACTTAATTAATTTTTGTGACGTCATTTATTTTTGTGACGTTATGTATTTTGTGACGTCATTTATTTTTGTGACGTTATGTATTTTGTGACGTCATTTTTTTTGTGACGTCATTTATTTTTGTGACGTCATTTATTTTTGTGATGTTATGTATTTTGTGACGTCATTTATTTTTGAAACGTTATGTATTTTGTAACGTCATTTATTTTTGTGACGTTATGTATTTTGTGACGTCATTTATTTTTGTGACGTTATGTTTTTGTGACGTTATGTATTTTGTGACGTCATTTATTTTTGTGACGTTATGTATTTTGTGACGTAATTAATATTTTGTGACGTCATTTATTTTTGTGACGTTATGTATTTCGTGACGTCTTTTTTTTGTGACGTTATGTATTTTGTGACGTCATTTTTTTGACGTTATGTATTTTGTGACGTCATTTATTTTTGTGACGTTATGTATTTTGTGACGTCATTTATTTTTGTGACGTTATGTATTTTGTGACAACATTTATTTTTGTGACGTTAAGTATTTTGTGACGTCATTTATTTTTGTGACGTTATGTATTTTGTTACGTCATTTATTTTTGTGACGTTATGTATTTTGTGACGTTTTGTATTTTGTGACGTCATTTATTTTTGTGACGTTATGTATTTTGTGACGTCATTTATTTTTGTGACGTTATGTATTTTGTGACTTCATTTTTTTTGACGTTATGTATTTTGTGACGCCATTTATTTTTGTGATGTTATGCATTTTGTGACGTGATTAATATTTTGTGACGTCATTTATTTTTGTGACGTTATGTATTTTGTGACGTAAATTATATTTTGTGACGTCATTTATTTTTGTGACGTTATGTATTTTGTGACGTCATTTATTTTTGTGACGTTATGTATTTTGTGACGTCATTTATTTTTGTGACGTTATGTATTTTGTGACGTCATTTATTTTTGTGACGTTATGTATTTTGTGACGTCATTTATTTTTGTGACGTTATGTATTTTGTGACAACATTTATTTTTGTGACGTTAAGTATTTTGTGACGTCATTTATTTTTGTGACGTTATGTATTTTGTTACGTCATTTATTTTTGTGACGTTATGTATTTTGTGACGTTTTGTATTTTGTGACGTCATTTATTTTTGTGACGTTATGTATTTTGTGACGTCATTTATTTTTGTGACGTTATGTATTTTGTGACGTCATTTATTTTTGTGACGTTATGTATTTTGTGACGTCATTTATTTTTGTGACGTTAAGTATTTTGTGACGTCATATATTTTTGTGACGATATGTATTTTGTGACGTCATTTTTTTGTGACGTTATGTATTTTGTGACGTAATTTTTTTTGTGACGCTATGTATTTTGTGACGTCATTTTTTTATGACGTTATGTATTTTGTGACGTCATTTATTTTTGTGACGCTATGTATTTTGTGACGTCATTTTTTTTGACGTTTTGTATTTTGTGACGCCATTTATTTTTGTGACGTTATGTATTTTGTGACGTTATGTATTTTGTGACGTAATTTATTTTTGTGACGTTATGTATTTTGTGACTTAATTAATTTTTTGACGTCATTTATTTTTGTGACGTTATGCATTTTGTGACGTGATTAATATTTTGTGACGTCATTTATTATTGTGACGTTATGTATTTTGTGATGTAATTAATATTTTGTGACGTCATTTATTTTTGTGACGTTATGTATTTTGTGACGTAATTAATATTTTGTGACGTCATTTATTTTTGTGACGTTATGTATTTTGTGACGTCTTTTTTTGTGACGTTATGTATTTTGTGACGTCATTTTTTTGTGACGTTATGTATTTTTTGACGTCATTTATTTTTGTTACGTTATGTATTTTGTGACTTAATTAATTTTTGTGACGTCATTTATTTTTGTGACGTTATGTATTTTGTGACGTCATTTATTTTTGTGACGTTATGTATTTTGTGACGTCATTTGTTTTTGTGACGTTATGTATTTTGTGACGTCATTTATTTTTTTGACGTTATGTATTTTGTGACGCCGTTTATTTTTGTGACGTTATGTATTTTGTGACGTTATGTATTTTGTGACGTTATTTATTTTGTGACGTAATTCATTTTTGTGACGTTATGTATTTTGTGACTTAATTAATTTTTGTGACGTCATTTATTTTTGTGACGTTATGTATTTTGTGACGTCATTTATTTTAGTGACGTTATATATTTTGTGACGTCATTTATTTTTTGACGTTATGTATTTTGTGACGTCATTTATTTTTTTGACGTTATGTATTTTGTGACGTCATTTATTTTGGTGACGTTATGTATTTTGTGACGTCATTTATTTTTGTGACGTTATGTATTTTTTGATGTCATTTATTTTGTGACGTTATGCATTTTGTGACGTGATTAATATTTTGTGACTTCATTTATTTTTGTGACGTTATGTATTTTGTGACGTAAATTATATTTTGTGACGTCATTTATTTTTGTGACGTTATGTATTTTGTGACGTCATTTATTTTTGTGACGTTATGTATTTTGTGACGTCATTTATTTTTGTGACGTTATGTATTTTGTGACGTCATTTATTTTTGTGACGTTATGTATATTGTGACGTCATTTATTTTTGTGACGTTAAGTATTTTGTGACGTCATTTATTTTTGTGACGTTATGTATTTTATGACGTCATTTATTTTTGTGACGTTATGTATTTTGTGACGTAAATTATATTTTGTGACGTCATTTATTTTTGTGACGTTATGTATTTTGTGACGTCATTTATTTTTGTGACGTTAAGTATTTAGTGACGTCATTTATTTTTGTGACGTTATGTATTTTGTGACGATTTTTTTTGTGACTTTATGTATTTTGTGACGTCATTTTTTGTGACGTTATGTATTTTGTGACGTCATTTATTTTTGTGAAGTTATGTATTTTGTGACGTCATTTATTTTTGTGACGTTATGTATTTTGTGACGTCATTTATTTTTTTGACGTTATGTATTTTGTGACTTAATTAATTTTTGTGACGTCATTTATTTTTGTGACGTTATGTATTTTGTGACGTCATTTATTTTTGTGACGTTATGTATTTTGTGACGTCATTTATTTTTGTGACGTTATGTATTTTGTGACGTCATTTTTTGACGTTATGTATTTTGTGACGCCATTTATTTTTGTGACGTTATGTATTTTGTGACGTTATGTATTTTGTGACGTAATTTATTTTTGTGACGTTATGTATTTTGTGACTTAATTAATTTTTGTGACGTCATTTATTTTTGTGACGTTATGTATTTTTTGACGTCATTTATTTCTGTGACGTTATGCATTTTGTGACGTGATTAATATTTTGTGACGTCATTTATTTTTCTGACGTTATGTATTATGTGACGTAATTAATTTTTGTGACGTCATTTATTTTTGTGAAGTTATGTATTTTGTGACTTAATTAATTTTTGTGACGTCATTTATTTTTGTGACGTTATGTATTTTGTGACGTCATTTATTTTTGTGACGTTATGTATTTTGTGACGTCATTTATTTTTGTGACGTTATGTATTTTTTGACGTCATTTATTTTTGTGACGTTATGTATTTTGTGACGTCATTTATTTTTGTGACGTTATGTATTTTGTGACGTCATTTATTTTTTTGACGTTATGTATTTTGTGACGCCATTTATTTTTGTGACGTTATGTATTTTGTGACGTTATGTATTTTGTGACGTAATTTATTTTTGTGACGTTATGTATTTTGTGACTTAATTAATTTTTGTGACGTCATTTATTTTTGTGACGTTATGTATTTTGTGACGTCATTTATTTTTGTGACGTTATGTATTTTGTGACGTCATTTATTTTTGTGACGTTATGCATTTTTTGACGTCATTTATTTTTGTGATGTTATGCATTTTGTGACTTAATTAATTTTTGTGACGTCATTTATTTTTGTGACGTTATGTATTTTGTGACGTCATTTATTTTTGTGACGTTATGTATTTTGTGACGTCATTTTTTTGTGATGTCATTTATTTTTGTGACGTCATTTATTTTTGTGACGTTATGTATTTTGTGACGTCATTTATTTTTGAAACGTTATGTATTTTGTAACGTCATTTATTTTTGTGAAGTTATGTTTTTGTGACGTTATGTATTTTGTGACGTCATTTATTTTTGTGACGTTATGTATTTTGTGACGTAATTAATATTTTGTGACGTCATTTATTTTTGTGACGTTATGTATTTCGTGACGTCTTTTTTTTGTGACGTTATGTATTTTTTGACGTCATTTTTTTGACGTTATGTATTTTGTGACGTCATTTATTTTTGTGACGTTTTGTATTTTGTGACGTCATTTATTTTTGTGACGTTATGTATTTTGTGACGTCATTTATTTTTGTGACGTTATGTATTTTGTGACTTCATTTTTTTTGACGTTATGTATTTTGTGACGCCATTTATTTTTGTGATGTTATGCATTTTGTGACGTGATTAATATTTTGTGACGTCATTTATTTTTGTGACGTTATGTATTTTGTGACGTAAATTATATTTTGTGACGTCATTTATTTTTGTGACGTTATGTATTTTGTGACGTCATTTATTTTTGTGACGTTATGTATTTTGTGACGTCATTTATTTTTGTGACGTTATGTATTTTGTGACGTCATTTATTTTTGTGACGTTATGTATTTTGTGACGTCATTTATTTTTGTGACGTTATGTATTTTGTGACGTCATTTATTTTTGTGACGTTAAGTATTTTGTGACGTCATTTATTTTTGTGACGTTATGTATTTTGTGACTTAATTAATTTTTGACGTCATTTATATTTGTGACGTCATTTATTTTTGTGACGTTTTGTATTTTGTGACGTCATTTATTTTTGTGACGATATGTATTTTGTGACGTCATTTATTTTTATGACGTTATGTATTTTGTGACGTCATTTATTTTTGTGACGTTATGTATTTTGTGACGTCATTTATTTTTGTGACGTTATGTTTTTGTGACTTTATGTATTTTGTGACGTCATTTATTTTTGTGACGTTATGTATTTTGTGACGTAATAAATAATTTGTGACGTCATTTTTTGTGACGTTATGTATTTTGTGACGTAATTTTTTTTGTGACGTTATGTATTTTGTGACGTCATTTATTTTTGTGACGTTATGTATTTTGTGACGTAAATTATATTTTGTGACGTCATTTATTTTTGTGACGTTATGTATTTTGTGACGTCATTTATTTTTATGACGTTATGTATTTTGTGACGTCATTTATTTTTGTGACGTTATGTATTTTGTGACGTCATTTATTTTTGTGACGTTATGTTTTTGTGACTTTATGTATTTTGTGACGTCATTTATTTTTGTGACGTTATGTATTTTGTGACGTAATAAATAATTTGTGACGTCATTTATTTTTGTGACGTTATGTATTTTGTGACGTCTTTTTTTGTGACGTTATGTAATTTGTGACGTCATTTTTTTGTGACGTTATGTATTTTGTGACGTCATTTATTTTTGTGACGTTATGTATTTTGTGACGTCATTAATGTTTGGGACGTTATGTATTTTGTGACGCTATTTATTTTTGTGACGTTATGTATTTTGTGACGTCATTTTTTTTTGTGACGTTATGTATTTTGTGACGCTATTTATTTTTGTGACGTTATGTATTTTGTGACGTCATTTTTTTGTGACGTCATTTATTTTTGTGACGTCATTTATTTTTGTGACTTAATTAATTTTGTGACGTCATTTATTTTTTTGACGTTATGTATTTTGTGACGTCATTTATTTTTGTGACGTTATGTATTTTGTGACGCTATTTATTTTTGTGACGTTATGTATTTTGTGACGTCATTTTTTGTGACGTCAATTATTTTTGTGACGTCATTTATTTTTGTGACGTTATGTATTTTGTGACGTCATTTATTTTTGAAACGTTATGTATTTTGTAACGTCATTTATTTTTGTGACGTTATGTTTTTTGTGACGTCATTTATTTTTGTGACGTTATGTTTTTGTGACGTTATGTATTTTGTGACGTCATTTATTTTTGTGACGTTATGTATTTTGTGACGTAATTAATATTTTGTGACGTCATTTATTTTTGTGACGTTATGTATTTCGTGACGTCTTTTTTTTGTGACGTAATGTATTTTGTGACGTCATTTTTTTGAAGTTATGTATTTTGTGACGTCATTTATTTTTGTGACGTTATGTATTTTGTGACGTCATTTATTTTTGTGACGTTATGTATTTTGTGACGTCATTTATTTTTTTGACGTTATGTATTTTGTGACTTAATTAATTTTTGTGACGTCATTTATTTTGTGACGTTTTGTATTTTGTGACGTCATTTATTTTTGTGACGTTATGTATTTTGTGACGTCATTTATTTTTGTGACGTTATGTATTTTGTGACTTCATTTTTTTTGACGTTATGTATTTTGTGACGCCATTTATTTTTGTGATGTTATGCATTTTTAGACGTGATTAATATTTTGTGACGTCATTTATTTTTGTGACGTTATGTATTTTGTGACGTAAATTATATTTTGTGACGTCATTTATTTTTGTGACGTTATGTATTTTGTGACGTCATTTATTTTTGTGACGTTATGTATTTTGTGACGTCATTTATTTTTGTGACGTTATGTATTTTGTGACGTCATTTATTTTTGTGACGTTATGTATTTTGTGACGTCATTTATTTTTGTGACGTTATGTATTTTGTGACGTCATTTATTTTTGTGACGTTAAGTATTTTGTGACGTCATTTATTTTTGTGACGTTATGTATTTTGTTACGTCATTTATTTTTGTGACGTTATGTATTTTGTGACGTTTTGTATTTTGTGACGTCATTTATTTTTGTGACGTTATGTATTTTGTGACGTCATTTATTTTTGTGACGTTATGTATTTTGTGACGTCATTTATTTTTGTGACGTTATGTATTTTGTGACGTCATTTATTTTTGTGACGTTAAGTATTTTGTGACGTCATTTATTTTTGTGACGATATGTATTTTGTGACGTCATTTTTTTGTGACGTTATGTATTTTGTGACGTAATTTTTTTGTGACGTTATGTATTTTGTGACGTCATTTTTTTATGACGTTATGTATTTTGTGACGTCATTTATTTTTGTGACGCTATGTATTTTGTGACGTCATTTTTTTGACGTTTTGTATTTTGTGACGCCATTTATTTTTGTGACGTTATGTATTTTGTGACGTTATGTATTTTGTGACGTAATTTATTTTTGTGACGTTATGTATTTTGTGACTTAATTAATTTTCTGACGTCATTTATGTTTGTGACGTTATGCATTTTGTGACGTGATTAATATTTTGTGACGTCATTTATTTTTGTGACGTTATGTATTTTGTGACGTCATTTATTTTTGTGACGTTATGTATTTTGTGATGTAATTAATATTTTGTGACGTCATTTATTTTTGTGACGTTATGTATTTTGTGACGTAATTAATATTTTGTGACGTCATTTATTTTTGTGACGTTATGTATTTTGTGACGTCTTTTTTTTGTGACGTTATGTATTTTGTGACGTCATTTTTTTGTGACGTTATGTATTTTTTGACGTCATTTATTTTTGTTACGTTATGTATTTTGTGACTTAATTAATTTTTGTGACGTCATTTATTTTTGTGACGTTATGTATTTTGTGACGTCATTTATTTTTGTGACGTTATGTATTTTGTGACGTCATTTGTTTTTGTGACGTTATGTATTTTGTGACGTAATTTATTTTTTTGACGTTATGTATTTTGTGACGCCGTTTATTTTTGTGACGTTATGTATTTTGTGACGTTATGTATTTTGTGACGTTATGTATTTTGTGACGTAATTCATTTTTGTGACGTTATGTATTTTGTGACTTAATTCATTTTTGTGACGTCATTTATTTTTGTGACGTTATGTATTTTGTGACGTCATTTATTTTAGTGACGTTATGTATTTTGTGACGTCATTTATTTTTGTGACGTTATGTATTTTGTGACGTCATTTATTTTTTTGACGTTATGTATTTTGTGACGTCATTTATTTTTGTGACGTTATGTATTTTGTGACGTCATTTATTTTTGTGACGTTATGTATTTTTTGATGTTATTTATTTTGTGACGTTATGCATTTTGTGACGTGATTAATATTTTGTGACGTCATTTATTTTTGTGACGTTATGTATTTTGTGACGTAAATTATATTTTGTGACGTCATTTATTTTTGTGACGTTATGTATTTTGTGACGTCATTTATTTTTGTGACGTTATGTATTTTGTGACGTCATTTATTTTTGTGACGTTATGTATTTTGTGACGTCATTTATTTTTGTGACGTTATGTATTTTGTGACGTCATTTATTTTTGTGACGTTATGTATTTTGTGACGTCATTTATTTTTGTGACGTTAAGTATTTTGTGACGTCATTTATTTTTGTGACGTTATGTATTTTGTGACGTAAATTATATTTTGTGACGTCATTTATTTTTGTGACGTTATGTTTTTGTGACGTTATGTATTTTGTGACGTCATTTATTTTTGTGACGTTATGTATTTTGTGACGTAATAAATAATTTGTGACGTCATTTATTTTTGTGACGTTATGTATTTTGTGACGTCTTTTTTTGTGACGTTATGTAATTTGTGACGTCATTTTTTTGTGACGTTATGTATTTTGTGACGTCATTTATTTTTGTGACGTTATGTATTTTGTGACGTCATTAATGTTTGGGACGTTATGTATTTTGTGACGCTATTTATTTTTGTGACGTTATGTATTTTGTGACGTCATTTTTTTTGTGACGTTATGTATTTTGTGACGCTATTTATTTTTGTGACGTTATGTATTTTGTGACGTCATTTTTTTGTGACGTCATTTATTTTTGTGACGTCATTTATTTTTGTGACTTAATTAATTTTGTGACGTCATTTATTTTTTTGACGTTATGTATTTTGTGACGTCATTTATTTTTGTGACGTTATGTATTTTGTGACGCTATTTATTTTTGTGACGTTATGTATTTTGTGACGTCATTTTTTGTGACGTCAATTATTTTTGTGACGTCATTTATTTTTGTGACGTTATGTATTTTGTGACGTCATTTATTTTTGAAACGTTATGTATTTTGTAACGTCATTTATTTTTGTGACGTTATGTTTTTTGTGACGTCATTTATTTTTGTGACGTTATGTTTTTGTGACGTTATGTATTTTGTGACGTCATTTATTTTTGTGACGTTATGTATTTTGTGACGTAATTAATATTTTGTGACGTCATTTATTTTTGTGACGTTATGTATTTCGTGACGTCTTTTTTTTGTGACGTAATGTATTTTGTGACGTCATTTTTTTGAAGTTATGTATTTTGTGACGTCATTTATTTTTGTGACGTTATGTATTTTGTGACGTCATTTATTTTTGTGACGTTATGTATTTTGTGACGTCATTTATTTTTTTGACGTTATGTATTTTGTGACTTAATTAATTTTTGTGACGTCATTTATTTTTGTGACGTTTTGTATTTTGTGACGTCATTTATTTTTGTGACGTTATGTATTTTGTGACGTCATTTATTTTTGTGACGTTATGTATTTTGTGACTTCATTTTTTTTGACGTTATGTATTTTGTGACGCCATTTATTTTTGTGATGTTATGCATTTTGTGACGTGATTAATATTTTGTGACGTCATTTATTTTTGTGACGTTATGTATTTTGTGACGTAAATTATATTTTGTGACGTCATTTATTTTTGTGACGTTATGTATTTTGTGACGTCATTTATTTTTGTGACGTTATGTATTTTGTGACGTCATTTATTTTTGTGACGTTATGTATTTTGTGACGTCATTTATTTTTGTGACGTTATGTATTTTGTGACGTCATTTATTTTTGTGACGTTATGTATTTTGTGACGTCATTTATTTTTGTGACGTTAAGTATTTTGTGACGTCATTTATTTTTGTGACGTTATGTATTTTGTTACGTCATTTATTTTTGTGACGTTATGTATTTTGTGACGTTTTGTATTTTGTGACGTCATTTATTTTTGTGACGTTATGTATTTTGTGACGTCATTTATTTTTGTGACGTTATGTATTTTGTGACGTCATTTATTTTTGTGACGTTATGTATTTTGTGACGTCATTTATTTTTGTGACGTTAAGTATTTTGTTACGTCATTTATTTTTGTGACGATATGTATTTTGTGACGTCATTTTTTTGTGACGTTATGTATTTTGTGACGTAATTTTTTTTGTGACGTTATGTATTTTGTGACGTCATTTTTTTATGACGTTATGTATTTTGTGACGTCATTTATTTTTGTGACGCTATGTATTTTGTGACGTCATTTTTTTGACGTTTTGTATTTTGTGACGCCATTTATTTTTGTGACGTTATGTATTTTGTGACGTTATGTATTTTGTGACGTAATTTATTTTTGTGACGTTATGTATTTTGTGACTTAATTAATTTTCTGACGTCATTTATGTTTGTGACGTTATGCATTTTGTGACGTGATTAATATTTTGTGACGTCATTTATTTTTGTGACGTTATGTATTTTGTGACGTCATTTATTTTTGTGACGTTATGTATTTTGTGATGTAATTAATTTTTTGTGACGTCATTTATTTTTGTGACGTTATGTATTTTGTGACGTAATTAATATTTTGTGACGTCATTTATTTTTGTGACGTTATGTATTTTGTGACGTCTTTTTTTTGTGACGTTATGTATTTTGTGACGTCATTTTTTTGTAACGTTATGTATTTTTTGACGTCATTTATTTTTGTTACGTTATGTATTTTGTGACTTAATTAATTTTTGTGACGTCATTTATTTTTGTGACGTTATGTATTTTGTGACGTCATTTATTTTTGTGACGTTATGTATTTTGTGACGTCATTTGTTTTTGTGACGTTATGTATTTTGTGACGTCATTTATTTTTTTGACGTTATGTATTTTGTGACGCCGTTTATTTTTGTGACGTTATGTATTTTGTGACGTTATGTATTTTGTGACGTTATGTATTTTGTGACGTTATGTATTTTGTGACGTAATTCATTTTTGTGACGTTATGTATTTTGTGACTTAATTCATTTTTGTGACGTCATTTATTTTTGTGACGTTATGTATTTTGTGACGTCATTTATTTTAGTGACGTTATGTATTTTGTGACGTCATTTATTTTTGTGACGTTATGTATTTTGTGACGTCATTTATTTTTTTGACGTTATGTATTTTGTGACGTCATTTATTTTTGTGACGTTATGTATTTTGTGACGTCATTTATTTTTGTGACGTTATGTATTTTTTGATGTTATTTATTTTGTGACGTTATGCATTTTGTGACGTGATTAATATTTTGTGACGTCATTTATTTTTGTGACGTTATGTATTTTGTGACGTAAATTATATTTTGTGACGTCATTTATTTTTGTGACGTTATGTATTTTGTGACGTCATTTATTTTTGTGACGTTATGTATTTTGTGACGTCATTTATTTTTGTGACGTTATGTATTTTGTGACGTCATTTATTTTTGTGACGTTATGTATTTTGTGACGTCATTTATTTTTGTGACGTTATGTATTTTGTGACGTCATTTATTTTTGTGACGTTAAGTATTTTGTGACGTCATTTATTTTTGTGACGTTATGTATTTTATGACGTCATTTATTTTTGTGACGTTATGTATTTTGTGACGTAAATTATATTTTGTGACGTCATTTATTTTTGTGACGTTATGTATTTTGTGACGTCATTTATTTTTGTGACGTTATGTATTTTGTGACGTAATTTATTTTTGTGACGTTATGTATTTTGTGACGATTTTTTTTGTGACTTTATGTATTTTCTGACGTCATTTTTTGTGACGTTATGTATTTTGTGACGTCATTTATTTTTTTGACGTTATGTATTTTGTGACGCCGTTTATTTTTGTGACGTTATGTATTTTGTGACGTTATGTATTTTGTGACTTAATTAATTTTTGTGACGTCATTTATTTTTGTGACTTTATGTATTTTGTGACGTCATTTATTTTTGTGACGTTTTGTATTTTGTGACGTCATTTATTTTTGTGACGATATGTTTTTTGTGACGTCATTTTTTTGTGACGTTATGTATTTTGTGACGTCATTTTTTTGTGACGTTATGTATTTTTTGACGTCATTTATTTTTGTTACGTTATGTATTTTGTGACTTAATTAATTTTTGTGACGTCATTTATTTTTGTGACGTTATGTATTTTGTGACGTCATTTATTTTTGTGACGTTATGTATTTTGTGACGTCATTTGTTTTTGTGACGTTATGTATTTTGTGACGTCATTTATTTTTTTGACGTTATGTATTTTGTGACGCCGTTTATTTTTGTGACGTTATGTATTTTGTGACGTTATGTATTTTGTGACGTTATGTATTTTGTGACGTAATTCATTTTTGTGACGTTATGTATTTTGTGACTTAATTCATTTTTGTGACGTCATTTATTTTTGTTATGTATTTTGTGACGTCATTTATTTTTGTGACGTTATGTATTTTGTGACGTCATTTATTTTTTTGACGTTATGTATTTTGTGACTTAATTAATTTTTGTGACGTCATTTATTTTTGTGACGTTATGTATTTTGTGACGTCATTTATTTTTGTGACGTTATGTATTTTGTGACGTCATTTATTTTTGTGACGTTATGTATTTTGTGACGTCATTTTTTTGACGTTATGTATTTTGTCACGCCATTTATTTTTGTGACGTTATGTATTTTGTGACGTTATGTATTTTGTGACGTAATTTATTTTTGTGACGTTATGTATTTTGTGACTTAATTAATTTTTGTGACGTCATTTATTTTTGTGACGTTATGTATTTTTTGACGTCATTTATTTTTGTGACGTTATGCATTTTGTGACGTGATTAATATTTTGTGACGTCATTTATTTTTCTGACGTTATGTATTTTGTGACGTCATTTATTTTTGTGACGTTATGTATTTTGTGACGTCATTTATTTTTGTGACGTTATGTATTTTGTGACGTCATTTATTTTTGTGACGTTATGTATTTTGTGACGTCATTTATTTTTGTGACGTTATGTATTTTGTGACGTCATTTATTTTTGTGACGTTATGTATTTTGTGACGTCATTTATTTTTGTGACGTTATGTATTTTGTGACGTTATTTATTTTATGACGTCATTTATTTTTGTGACGTTATGTATTATGTGACTTAATTATTTTTGTGACGTCATTTATTTTTGTGACGTTATGTATTTTGTGACTTAATTAATTTTTGTGACGCCATTTATTTTTGTGACGTTATGTATTTCGTGACGTCATTTTTTTTGTGACGTTATGTATTTTGTGACGCTATTTATTTTTGTGACGTTATGTATTTTGTGACGTCATTTATTTTTGTGACGTTATGTATTTTGTGACGTCATTTATTTTTGTGACGTTATGTATTTTGTGACGTCATTTATTTTTGTGACGTTAAGTATTTTGTGACGTCATTTATTTTTGTGACGTTATGTATTTTGTGACGTCATTTATTTTTGTGACGTTATATATTTTGTGACGTTATTTATTTTATGACGTCATTTATTTTTGTGACGTTATGTATTATGTGACTTAATTATTTTTGTGACGTCATTTATTTTTGTGACGTTATGTATTTTGTGACGTTATGAATTTTGTGACGTCATTAATGTTTGTGACGTTATGTATTTTGTATCGTCATTTATTTTTAGTACATTATGTATTTTGTGACGTAATTAATTTTTGTAAAGTCATTTACTTTTGTGAAGTTATGTATTTTATGACTCCATTTATTTTTGTGACGTTATGTATTTTGTGACGTCATTTATTTTTGTGACGTTATGTATTTTGTGACGTCATTTATTTTTGTGACGTTATGTATTTTGTGACGTCATTTATTTTTGTGACGTTATGTATTTTGTGACGTCATTTATTTTTGTGACGTTAAGTATTTTGTGACGTCATTTATTTTTGTGACGTTATGTATTTTATGACGTCATTTATTTTTGTGACGTTATGTATTTTGTGACGTAAATTATATTTTGTGACGTCATTTATTTTTGTGACGTTATGTATTTTGTGACGTCATTTATTTTTGTGACGTTATGTATTTTGTGACGTCATTTATTTTTGTGACGTTATGTATTTTGTGACGATTTTTTTTGTGACTTTATGTATTTTCTGACGTCATTTTTTGTGACGTTATGTATTTTGTGACGTCATTAATTTTTTTGACGTTATGTATTTTGTGACGCCGTTTATTTTTGTGACGTTATGTATTTTGTGACGTTATGTATTTTGTGACTTAATTAATTTTTGTGACGTCATTTATTTTTGTGACTTTATGTATTTTGTGACGTCATTTATTTTTGTGACGTTTTGTATTTTGTGACGTCATTTATTTTTGTGACGATATGTTTTTTGTGACGTCATTTTTTTGTGACGTTATGTATTTTGTGACGTCATTTTTTTGTGACGTTATGTATTTTTTGACGTCATTTATTTTTGTTACGTTATGTATTTTGTGACTTAATTAATTTTTGTGACGTCATTTATTTTTGTGACGTTATGTATTTTGTGACGTCATTTATTTTTGTGACGTTATGTATTTTGTGACGTCATTTGTTTTTGTGACGTTATGTATTTTGTGACGTCATTTATTTTTTTGACGTTATGTATTTTGTGACGCCGTTTATTTTTGTGACGTTATGTATTTTGTGACGTTATGTATTTTGTGACGTTATGTATTTTGTGACGTAATTCATTTTTGTGACGTTATGTATTTTGTGACTTAATTCATTTTTGTGACGTCATTTATTTTTGTTATGTATTTTGTGACGTCATTTATTTTTGTGACGTTATGTATTTTGTGACGTCATTTATTTTTTTGACGTTATGTATTTTGTGACTTAATTAATTTTTGTGACGTCATTTATTTTTGTGACGTTATGTATTTTGTGACGTCATTTATTTTTGTGACGTTATGTATTTTGTGACGTCATTTATTTTTGTGACGTTATGTATTTTGTGACGTCATTTTTTTGACGTTATGTATTTTGTGACGCCATTTATTTTTGTGACGTTATGTATTTTGTGACGTTATGTATTTTGTGACGTAATTTATTTTTGTGACGTTATGTATTTTGTGACTTAATTAATTTTTGTGACGTCATTTATTTTTGTGACGTTATGTATTTTTTGACGTCATTTATTTTTGTGACGTTATGCATTTTGTGACGTGATTAATATTTTGTGACGTCATTTATTTTTCTGACGTTATGTATTTTGTGACGTCATTTATTTTTGTGACGTTATGTATTTTGTGACGTCATTTATTTTTGTGACGTTATGTATTTTGTGACGTCATTTATTTTTGTGACGTTATGTATTTTGTGACGTCATTTATTTTTGTGACGTTATGTATTTTGTGACGTCATTTATTTTTGTGACGTTATGTATTTTGTGACGTCATTTATTTTTGTGACGTTATGTATTTTGTGACGTTATTTATTTTATGACGTCATTTATTTTTGTGACGTTATGTATTATGTGACTTAATTATTTTTGTGACGTCATTTATTTTTGTGACGTTATGTATTTTGTGACTTAATTAATTTTTGTGACGCCATTTATTTTTGTGACGTTATGTATTTCGTGACGTCATTTTTTTTGTGACGTTATGTATTTTGTGACGCTATTTATTTTTGTGACGTTATGTATTTTGTGACGTCATTTATTTTTGTGACGTTATGTATTTTGTGACGTCATTTATTTTTGTGACGTTATGTATTTTGTGACGTCATTTATTTTTGTGACGTTAAGTATTTTGTGACGTCATTTATTTTTGTGACGTTATGTATTTTGTGACGTCATTTATTTTTGTGACGTTATATATTTTGTGACGTTATTTATTTTATGACGTCATTTATTTTTGTGACGTTATGTATTATGTGACTTAATTATTTTTGTGACGTCATTTATTTTTGTGACGTTATGTATTTTGTGACGTTATGAATTTTGTGACGTCATTAATGTTTGTGACGTTATGTATTTTGTATCGTCATTTATTTTTAGTACATTATGTATTTTGTGACGTAATTAATTTTTGTAAAGTCATTTACTTTTGTGAAGTTATGTATTTTATGACTCCATTTATTTTTGTGACGTTATGTATTTTGTGACGTCATTTATTTTTGTGACGTTATGTATTTTGTGACGTCATTTATTTTTGTGACGTTATGTATCTTGTAACGTCATTTTTTGTGACGTTATGTATTTTGTGACGTAATTAATATTTTGTGACGTCATTTATTTTTGTGACGTTATGTATTTTGTGACGTCATTTATTTTTGTGACGTAATGTATTTTGTGACGTCATTTATTTTTGTGACGTTATGTATTTTGTGACGTCATTTTTTTTTGTGACGTTATGTATTTTGTGACGTCATTTATTTTTGTGACGTTATGTTTTTGTGACGTCATTTATTTTTGTGACGTTATGTATTTTGTGACGTCATTTATTTTTGTGACGTTAAGTATTTTGTGACGTCATTTATTTTTTTGACGTTATGTATTTTGTTACGTCATTTATTTTTGTGACGTTATGTATTTTGTGACGTTTTGTATTTTGTGACGTCATTTATTTTTGTGACGTTATGTATTTTGTGACGACATTTTTTTGTGACGTTATGTATTTTGTGACGTAATTAATATTTTGTGACGTCATTTATTTTTGTGACGTTATGTATTTTGTGACGTCATTTATTTTTGTGACGTTATGTATTTTGTGACGTCATTTTTTTGACGTTATGTATTTTGTGACGCCATTTATTTTTGTGAAGTTATGTATTTTGTGACGTTATGTATTTTGTGACGTAATTTATTTTTGTGACTTAATTAATTTTTGTGACGTCATTTATTTTTGTGACGTCATTTATTTTTGTGACGTTATTTATTTTTTGACGTCATTTATTTTTGTGACGTTATGCATTTTGTGACGTGATTAATATTTTGTGACGTCATTTATTTTTCTGACGTTATGTATTTTGTGACGTAATTAATATTTTGTGACGTCATTTATTTTTGTAACGTTATGTATTTTGTGACGTCATTTATTTTTGTGACGTTATGTATTTTGTGACGTCATTTATTTTTGTGACGTTATGTATTTTGTGACGTCATTTATTTTTGTGACGTTATGTATTTTGTGACGTCATTTATTTTTGTGACGTTAAGTATTTTGTGACGTCATTTATTTTTGTGACGTTATGTATTTTGTGACATCATTTATTTTTGTGACGTTATGTATTTTGTGACGTTATGTATTTTATGACGTCATTTATTTTTGTGACGTTATGTATTTTGTGACGTCATTTATTTTTGTGACGTTATGTATTTTGTGACGTCATTTATTTTTGTGACGTTATGTATTTTGTGACGTTATGTATTTTGTAACGTCATTTATTTTTGTGACGTTATGTATTTTGTGACGTAATTTATATTTTGTGACGTCATTTATTTTTGTGATGTTATGTATTTTGTGACGTCATTTATTTTTGTGACGTTATGTATCTTGTGACGTCATTTATTTTTGTGACGTTATGTATTTTGTGACGTCATTTATTTTTGTGACGTTATGTATTTTGTGACGTAATTAATAATTTGTGACGTCATTTATTTTTGTGACGTTATGTATTTTGTGACGTCTTTTTTTGTGACGTTATGTATTTTGTGACGTCATTTTTTGTGACGTTATGTATTTTGTGACGTCATTTATTTTTGTGACGTTATGTATTTTGTTACGTCATTTATTTTTGTGACGTTATGTATTTTGTGACGTCATTTATGTTTGTGACTTTATGTATTTTGTGACGTAATTAATTTTTGTGACGTCATTTATTTTTGTGAATTTATGTATTTTGTGACGTCATTTATTTTTGTGACGTTATGTATTTTGTGACGCTATTTATTTTTGTGACGTTATGAATTTTGTGACGTCATTAATGTTTGTGACGTTATGTATTTTGTGACGTCATTTATTTTTAGTACATTATGTATTTTGTGACGTAATTAATTTTTGTGACGTCATTTACTTTTCTGAAGTTATGTATTTTATGACTCCATTTATTTTTGTGACGTTATGTATTTTGTGACGTCATTTATTTTTGTGACGTTATGTATTTTGTGACGTCATTTATTTTTGTGACGTTATGTATTTTGTGACGTCATTTATTGTTGTGACGTTATGTATTTTGTAACGTCATTTTTTGTGACGTTATGTATTTTGTGACGTAATTAATATTTTGTGACGTCATTTATTTTTGTGACGTTATGTATTTTGTGACGTCATTTATTTTTGTGACGTAATGTATTTTGTGACGTCATTTATTTTTGTGACGTTATGTATTTTGTGACTTAATTAATTTTTGTGACGTCATTTATTTTTGTGACGTTATGTATTTTGTGACGTCATTTATTTTTGTGACGTTATGTATTTTGTGACGTTATGTATTTTATGACGTCATTTATTTTTGTGACGTTATGTATTTTGTGACGTCATTTATTTTTGTGACGTTATGTATTTTGTGACGTCATTTATTTTTGTGACGTTATGTATTTTGTGACGTTATGTATTTTGTGACGTCATTTATTTTTGTGACGTTATGTATTTTGTGACGTAATTTATATTTTGTGACGTCATTTATTTTTGTGATGTTATGTATTTTGTGACGTCATTTATTTTTGTGACGTTATGTATCTTGTGACGTCATTTATTTTTGTGACGTTATGTATTTTGTGACGTCATTTATTTTTGTGACGTTATGTATTTTGTGACGTAATTAATAATTTGTGACGTCATTTATTTTTGTGACGTTATGTATTTTGTGACGTCTTTTTTTGTGACGTTATGTATTTTGTGACGTCATTTTTTTGTGACGTTATGTATTTTGTGACGTCATTTATTTTTGTGACGTTATGTATTTTGTTACGTCATTTATTTTTGTGACGTTATGTATTTTGTGACGTCATTTATGTTTGTGACTTTATGTATTTTGTGACGTAATTAATTTTTGTGACGTCATTTATTTTTGTGAATTTATGTATTTTGTGACGTCATTTATTTTTGTGACGTTATGTATTTTGTGACGCTATTTATTTTTGTGACGTTATGAATTTTGTGACGTCATTAATGTTTGTGACGTTATGTATTTTGTGACGTCATTTATTTTTAGTACATTATGTATTTTGTGACGTAATTAATTTTTTTGACGTCATTTACTTTTCTGAAGTTATGTATTTTATGACTCCATTTATTTTTGTGACGTTATGTATTTTGTGACGTCATTTATTTTTGTGACGTTATGTATTTTGTGACGTCATTTATTTTTGTGACGTTATGTATTTTGTAACGTCATTTTTTGTGACGTTATGTATTTTGTGACGTAATTAATATTTTGTGACGTCATTTATTTTTGTGACGTTATGTATTTTGTGACGTCATTTATTTTTGTGACGTAATGTATTTTGTGACGTCATTTATTTTTGTGACGTTATGTATTTTGTGACTTAATTAATTTTTGTGACGTCATTTATTTTTGTGACGTTATGTATTTTGTGACGTCATTTATTTTTGTGACGTTTTGTATTTTGTGACGTCATTTATTTTTGTGACGATATGTATTTTGTGACGTCATTTTTTTGTGACGTTATGTATTTTGTGACGTCATTTATTTTTGTGACGTTATGTATTTTGTGACGTCATTTATTTTTGTGACGTTAAGTATTTTGTGACGTCATTTATTTTTGTGACGTTATGTATTTTGTGACGTCATTTATTTTTGTGACGTTATGTATTTTGTGACGTTATGTATTTTATGACGTCATTTATTTTTGTGACGTTATGTATTTTGTGACGTCATTTATTTTTGTGACGTTATGTATTTTGTGACGTCATTTATTTTTGTGACGTTATGTATTTTGTGACGTTATGTATTTTGTGACGTCATTTATTTTTGTGACGTTATGTATTTTGTGACGTAATTTATATTTTGTGACGTCATTTATTTTTGTGATGTTATGTATTTTGTGACGTCATTTATTTTTGTGACGTTATGTATTTTGTGACGTCATTTATTTTTGTGACGTTATGTATTTTGTGACGTAATTAATAATTTGTGACGTCATTTATTTTTGTGACGTTATGTATTTTGTGACGTCTTTTTTTGTGACGTTATGTATTTTGTGACGTCATTTTTTTGTGACGTTATGTATTTTGTGACGTCATTTATTTTTGTGACGTTATGTATTTTGTTACGTCATTTATTTTTGTGACGTTATGTATTTTGTGACGTCATTTATTTTTGTGACTTTATGTATTTTGTGACGTAATTAATTTTTGTGACGTCATTTATTTTTGTGAATTTATGTATTTTGTGACTTAATTATTTTTGTGACGTCATTTATTTTTGTGACGTTTTGTATTTTGTGACTTAATTAATTTTTGTGACTCCATTTATTTTTGTGACGTTATGTATTTTGTGACGTCATTAATTTTTGTGACGTTATGTATTTTGTGACGCTATTTATTTTTGTGACGTTATGAATTTTGTGACGTCATTAATGTTTGTGACGTTATGTATTTTGTGACGTCATTTATTTTTTATACATTATGTATTTTGTGAAGTAATTAATTTTTGTGACGTCATTTACTTTTGTGAAGTTATGTATTTTATGATTCCATTTATTTTTGTGACGTTATGTATTTTGTGACGTCATTTATTTTTGTGACGTTATGTATTTTTTGACGTCATTTATTTTTGTGACGTTATGTATTTTGTAACGTCATTTTTTGTGACGTTATGTATTTTGTGACGTAATTAATATTTTGTGACGTCATTTATTTTTGTGACGTTATGTATTTTGTGACGTCATTTATTTTTATGACGTAATGTATTTTGTGACGTAATTTATTTTTGTGACGTTATGTATTTTGTGACTTAATTAATTTTTGTGACGTCATTTATTTTTGTGACGTTATGTATTTTGTGACGTCATTTATTTTTGTGACGTTTTTTATTTTGTGACGTCATTTATTTTTGTGACGATATGTATTTTGTGACGTCATTTTTTTGTGACGTTATGTATTTTGTGACGTAATTTTTTTTGTGACGTTATGTATTTTGTGACGTCATTTATTTTTGTGACGTTATGTATTTTGTGACGTTATGTATTTTGTGACGTCATTTTTTTTTGTGACGATATGTATTTTGTGACGTTATGTATTTTTTGACGTCATTAATTTTTGTGACGTTATGTATTTTTTGACGTCATTAATTTTTGTGACGTTATGTATTTTGTGACTTAATTAATTTTTGTGACGTCATTTATTTTTGTGACGTTATGTATTTTGTGACGTCATTAATTTTTGTGACGTTAAGTATTTTGTGACGTCATTTATTTTTGTGACGTTATGTATTTTGTGACGTCATTTATTTTTGTGACGTTATGTATTTTGTGACGTTTTGTATTTTATGACGTCATTTATTTTTGTGACGTTATGTATTTTGTGACGTCATTTATTTTTGTGACGTTATGTATTTTGTGACGTTATGTATTTTGTGACGTCATTTATTTTTGTGACGTTATGTATTTTGTGACGAAATTAATATTTTGTGACGTCATTTATTTATGTGACGTTATGTATTTTGTGACGTCATTTATTTTTGTGACGTTATGTATTTTGTGATGTCATTTATTTTTGTGACGTTATGTATTTTGTGACGTCATTTATTTTTGTGACGTTTTGTATTTTGTGACGTCATTTATTTTTGTGACGATATGTATTTTGTGACGTCATTTTTTTGTGACGTTATGTATTTTGTGACGTAATTTTTTTCGTGACGTTATGTATTTTGTGACGTAATTAATATTTTGTGACGTCATTTTTTTGTGACGTTATGTATTTTGTGACGTCATTTATTTTTGTAACGTTATGTATTTTGTTACGTCATTTATTTTTGATACGTTATGTATTTTTTGACGTCATTTATTTTTGTGACTTTATGTATTTTGTGACTTAATTAATTTTTGTGACGCCATTTATTTTTGTGACGTTATGTATTTTGTGACGTCATTTATTTTTGTGACGTTATGTATTTTGTGACGCTATTTATTTTTGTGACGTTATGAATTTTGTGACGTCATTAATGTTTGTGACGTTATGTATTTTGTGACGTCATTTATTTTTAGTACATTATGTATTTTGTGACGTAATTAATTTTTGTGACGTCATTTATTTTTGTGAAGTTATGTATTTTGTGACTCCATTTATTTTTGTGACGTTATGTATTTTGTGACGTCATTTATTTTTGTGACGATATGTATTTTGTGACGTCATTTATTTTTGTGACGTTATGTATTTTGTAACGTCATTTTTTTGTGACGTTATGTTTTTTGTGTCGTAATTAATATTTTGTGACGTCATTTATTTTTGTGACGTTATGTATTTTTTGACGTCATTGATTTTTGTGACGTTATGTATTTTGTGACGTCATTTATTTTTGTGACGTTTTGTATTTTGTGACGTCATTTATTTTTGTGACGATATGTATTTTGTGACGTCATTTTTTTGTGACGTTATGTATTTTGTGACGTAATTTTTTTGTGACGTAATTAATATTTTGTGACGTCATTTATTTTTGTGACGTTATGTATTTTGTGACGTCATTTATTTTTGTGACGTTACGTATTTTGTGACGTCATTTATTTTTGTGACGTTTTGTATTTTGTGACGTCATTTATTTTTGTGACGATATGTATTTTGTGACGTCATTTTTTTGTGACGTTATGTATTTTGTGACGTAATTTTTTTGTGACGTTATGTATTTTGTGACGTAATTTTTTTGTGACGTAATTAATATTTTGTGACGTCATTTATTTTTGTGACGTTATGTATTTTGTGACGTCATTTATTTTTGTGACGTTACGTATTTTGTGACGTCATTTATTTTTGTGACGTTTTGTATTTTGTGACGTCATTTATTTTTGTGACGATATGTATTTTGTGACGTCATTTTTTTGTGACGTTATGTATTTTGTGACGTAAATTTTTTGTGACGTTATGTATTTTGTGACGTAATTTTTTTGTGACGTAATTAATATTTTGTGACGTCATTTATTTTTGTGACGTTATGTTTTTTGTGTCGTAATTAATATTTTGTGACGTCATTTATTTTTGTGACGTTATGTATTTTGTGACGTCATTTATTTTTGTGACGTTTTGTATTTTGTGACGTCATTTATTTTTGTGACGATATGTATTTTGTCACGTCATTTTTTTGTGACGTTATGTATTTTGTGACGTAATTTTTTTGTGACGTAATTAATATTTTGTGACGTCATTTATTTTTGTGACGTTATGTATTTTGTGACGTCATTTATTTTTGTGACGTTACGTATTTTGTGACGTCATTTATTTTTGTGACGTTTTGTATTTTGTGACGTCATTTATTTTTGTGACGATATGTATTTTGTGACGTCATTTTTTTGTGACGTTATGTATTTTGTGACGTAATTTTTTTGTGACGTTATGTATTTTGTGACGTCATTTATTTTTGTGACGTTATGTATTTTGTGACGTTATGTATTTTGTGACGTCATTTATTTTTGTGACGTTAGGTATTTTGTGACGTCATTAATTTTTGTGACGTTAAGTATTTTGTGACGTCATTTATTTTTGTGACGTTATGTATTTTGTGACGTTATGTATTTTGTGACGTTATGTATTTTGTGACGTCTTTTTTGGTGGCATTATGTATTTTGTGACGTCATTAATTTTTGTGACGTTAAGTATTTTGTGACGTCATTTATTTTTGTGACGTTATGTATTTTGTGACGTCATTTATTTTTGTGACGTTATGTATTTTGTGACGTCATTAATTTTTGTGACGTTAAGTATTTTGTGACGTCATTTATTTTTGTGACGTTATGTATTTTGTGACGTTATGTATTTTGTGACGTTATGTATTTTGTGACGTTATGTATTTTTTGACGTCTTTTTTGGTGACATTATGTATTTTGTGACGTCATTTATTTTTGTGACGTTATGTATTTTGTGACGTCATTTATTTTTGTGACGTTATGTTTTTGTGACGTTATGTATTTTGTGACGTCATTTATTTTTGTGACGTTATGTATTTTGTGACGTAATTAATAATTTGTGACGTCATTTATTTTTGTGACGTTATGTATTTTGTGACGTCTTTTTTTGTGACGTTATGTATTTTGTGACGTCATTTATTTTTGTGACGTTATGTATTTTGTTACGTCATTTATTTTTGTGACGTTATGTATTTTGTGACGTAATTTATTTTTGTGACGTTATGTATTTTGTGACGTAATTAATTTTTTGACGTCATTTATTTTTGTGAAGTTATGTATTTTGTGACTTAATTAATTTTTGTGACGTCATTTATTTTTGTGACGTTATGTATTTTGTGACTTAATTAATTTTTGTGACGCCATTTATTTTTGTGACGTTATGTATTTTGTGACGTCATTTATTTTTGTGACGTTATGTATTTTGTGACGTCATTTATTTTTGTGACGTTATGTATTTTGTGACGTTATGTATTTTGTGACGTTAAGTATTTTGTGACGTCATTTATTTTTGTGACGTTATGTATTTTGTTACGTCATTTATTTTTGTGACGTTATGTATTTTGTGACGTTTTGTATTTTGTGACGTCATTTATTTTTGTGACGTTATGTATTTTGTGACGTCATTTTTTTGTGACGTTATGTATTTTGTGACGTAATTAATATTTTGTGATGTCATTTATTTTTGTGACGTTATGTATTTTGTGACGACTTTTTTTTGTGACTTAATGTATTTTGTGACGTCATTTTTTGTGACGTTATGTATTTTGTGACGTCATTTATTTTTGTGAAGTTATGTATTTTGTGACGTCATGTATTTTTGTGACGTTATGTATTTTGTGACGTCATTTATTTTTTTGACGTTATGTATTTTGTGACTTAATTAATTTTTGTGACGTCATTTATTTTTGTGACGTTATGTATTTTGTGACGTCATTTATTTTTGTGACGTTATGTATTTTGTGACATCATTTATTTTTGTGACGTTATGTATTTTGTGACGTCATTTTTTTGACGTTATGTATTTTGTGACGCCATTTATTTTTGTGACGTTATGTATTTTGTGACGTTATGTATTTTGTGACGTTATGTATTTTGTGACGTAATTTATTTTTGTGACGTTATGTATTTTGTGACTTAATTAATTTTTGTGACGTCATTTATTTTTGTGACGTTATGTATTTTTTGACGTCATTTATTTTTGTGACGTTATGTATTTTGTGACGTAATTTTTTTGTGACGTAATTAATATTTTGTGACGTCATTTATTTTTGTGACGTTATGTATTTTGTGACGTCATTTATTTTTGTGACGTTACGTATTTTGTGACGTCATTTATTTTTGTGACGTTTTGTATTTTGTGACGTCATTTATTTTTGTGACGATATGTATTTTGTGACGTCATTTTTTTGTGACGTTATGTATTTTGTGACGTAATTTTTTTGTGACGTTATGTATTTTGTGACGTCATTTATTTTTGTGACGTTATGTATTTTGTGACGTTATGTATTTTGTGACGTCATTTATTTTTGTGACGTTAGGTATTTTGTGACGTCATTAATTTTTGTGACGTTAAGTATTTTGTGACGTCATTTATTTTTGTGACGTTATGTATTTTGTGACGTTATGTATTTTGTGACGTTATGTATTTTGTGACGTCTTTTTTGGTGGCATTATGTATTTTGTGACGTCATTAATTTTTGTGACGTTAAGTATTTTGTGACGTCATTTATTTTTGTGACGTTATGTATTTTGTGACGTCATTTATTTTTGTGACGTTATGTATTTTGTGACGTCATTAATTTTTGTGACGTTAAGTATTTTGTGACGTCATTTATTTTTGTGACGTTATGTATTTTGTGACGTTATGTATTTTGTGACGTTATGTATTTTGTGACGTTATGTATTTTGTGACGTCTTTTTTGGCGACATTATGTATTTTGTGACGTCATTTATTTTTGTGACGTTATGTATTTTGTGACGTCATTTATTTTTGTGACGTTATGTTTTTGTGACGTTATGTATTTTGTGACGTCATTTATTTTTGTGACGTTATGTATTTTGTGACGTAATTAATAATTTGTGACGTCATTTATTTTTGTGACGTTATGTATTTTGTGACGTCTTTTTTTGTGACGTTATGTATTTTGTGACGTCATTTATTTTTGTGACGTTATGTATTTTGTTACGTCATTTATTTTTGTGACGTTATGTATTTTGTGACGTAATTTATTTTTGTGACGTTATGTATTTTGTGACGTAATTAATTTTTTGACGTCATTTATTTTTGTGAAGTTATGTATTTTGTGACTTAATTAATTTTTGTGACGTCATTTATTTTTGTGACGTTATGTATTTTGTGACTTAATTAATTTTTGTGACGCCATTTATTTTTGTGACGTTATGTATTTTGTGACGTCATTTATTTTTGTGACGTTATGTATTTTGTGACGTCATTTATTTTTGTGACGTTATGTATTTTGTGACGTTATGTATTTTGTGACGTTAAGTATTTTGTGACGTCATTTATTTTTGTGACGTTATGTATTTTGTTACGTCATTTATTTTTGTGACGTTATGTATTTTGTGACGTTTTGTATTTTGTGACGTCATTTTTTTTTGTGACGTTATGTATTTTGTGACGTCATTTTTTTGTGACGTTATGTATTTTGTGACGTAATTAATATTTTGTGATGTCATTTATTTTTGTGACGTTATGTATTTTGTGACGACTTTTTTTTGTGACTTAATGTATTTTGTGACGTCATTTTTTGTGACGTTATGTATTTTGTGACGTCATTTATTTTTGTGAAGTTATGTATTTTGTGACGTCATGTATTTTTGTGACGTTATGTATTTTGTGACGTCATTTATTTTTTTGACGTTATGTATTTTGTGACTTAATTAATTTTTGTGACGTCATTTATTTTTGTGACGTTATGTATTTTGTGACGTCATTTATTTTTGTGACGTTATGTATTTTGTGACATCATTTATTTTTGTGACGTTATGTATTTTGTGACGTCATTTTTTTGACGTTATGTATTTTGTGACGCCATTTATTTTTGTGACGTTATGTATTTTGTGACGTTATGTATTTTGTGACGTTATGTATTTTGTGACGTAATTTATTTTTGTGACGTTATGTATTTTGTGACTTAATTAATTTTTGTGACGTCATTTATTTTTGTGACGTTATGTATTTTTTGACGTCATTTATTTTTGTGACGTTATGCATTTTGTGACGTGATTAATATTTTGTGACGTCATTTATTTTTCTGACGTTATGTATTTTGTGACGTAATTAATATTTTGTGACGTCATTTATTTTTGTAACGTTATGTATTTTGTGACGTCATTTATTTTTGTGACGTTATTTATTTTGTGACGTCATTTATTTTTGTGACGTTATGTATTTTGTGACGTCATTTATTTTTGTGACGTTATGTATTTTGTGACGTCATTTATTTTTGTGACGTTATGTATTTTGTGACGTCATTAATTTTTGTGACGTTAAGTATTTTGTGACGTCATTTATTTTTGTGACGTTATGTATTTTGTGACGTTATGTATTTTGTGACGTTATGTATTTTGTGACGTCATTAATTTTTGTGACGTTAAGTATTTTGTGACGTCATTTATTTTTGTGACGTTATGTATTTTGTGACGTCATTTATTTTTGTGACGTTATGTATTTTGTGACGTCATTAATTTTTGTAACGTTAAGTATTTTGTGACGTCATTTATTTTTGTGACGTTATGTATTTTGTGACGTTATGTATTTTGTGACGTTATGTATTTTGTGACGTTATGTATTTTGTGACGTCTTTTTTGGTGACATTATGTATTTTGTGACGTCATTTATTTTTGTGACGTTATGTATTTTGTGACGTCATTTATTTTTGTGACGTTATGTATTTTGTGACGTCATTTATTTTTGTGACGTTAAGTATTTTGTGACGTTATGTATTTTGTGACGTCATTTATTTTTGTGACGTTATGTATTTTGTGACGTAATTAATAATTTGTTACGTCATTTATTTTTGTGACGTTATATATTTTGTGACGTCTTTTTTTGTGACGTTATGTATTTTGTGACGTCATTTATTTTTGTGACGTTATGTATTTTGTTACGTCATTTATTTTTGTGACGTTATGTATTTTGTGACGTCATTTATTTTTGTGACGTTATGTATTTTGTGACGTAATTAATTTTTTGACGTCATTTATTTTTGTGAAGTTATGTATTTTGTGACTTAATTAATTTTTGTGACGTCATTTATTTTTGTGACGTTATGTATTTTGTGACTTAATTAATTTTTGTGACGCCATTTATTTTTGTGACGTTATGTATTTTGTGACGTCATTTATTTTTGTGACGTTATGTATTTTGTGACGTCATTTATTTTTGTGACGTTATGTATTTTGTGACGTCATTTATTTTTGTGACGTTAAGTATTTTGTGACGTCATTTATTTTTGTGACGTTATGTATTTTGTTACGTCATTTATTTTTGTGACGTTATGTATTTTGTGACGTTTTGTATTTTGTGACGTCATTTATTTTTGTGACGTTATGTATTTTGTGACGTCATTTTTTTGTCACGTTATGTATTTTGTGACGTAATTAATATTTTGTGACGTCATTTATTTTTGTGACGTTATGTATTTTGTGACGACTTTTTTTGTGACTTAATGTATTTTGTGACGTCATTTTTTGTGACGTTATGTATTTTGTGACGTCATTTATTTTTGTGAAGTTATGTATTTTGTGACGTCATTTATTTTTGTGACGTTATGTATTTTTAGACGTCATTTATTTTTTTGACGTTATGTATTTTGTGACTTAATTAATTTTTGTGACGTCATTTATTTTTGTGACGTTATGTATTTTGTGACGTCATTGATTTTCGTGACGTTATGTATTTTGTGACGTCATTTATTTTTGTGACGTTATGTATTTTGTGACGTCATTTTTTTGACGTTATGTATTTTGTGACGCCATTTATTTTTGTGACGTTATGTATTTTGTGACGTTATGTATTTTGTGACGTAATTTATTTTTGTGACGTTATGTATTTTGTGACTTAATTAATTTTTGTGACGTCATTTATTTTTGTGACGTTATGTATTTTTTGACGTCATTTATTTTTGTGACGTTATGCATTTTGTGACGTGATTAATATTTTGTGACGTCATTTATTTTTCTGACGTTATGTATTTTGTGACGTAATTAATATTTTGTGACGTCATTTATTTTTGTAACGTTATGTATTTTGTGACGTCATTTATTTTTGTGACGTTATGTATTTTGTGACGTCATTTATTTTTGTGACGTTATGTATTTTGTGACGTCATTTATTTTTGTGGCGTTATGTATTTTGTGACGTCATTTATTTTTGTGACGTTAAGTATTTTGTGACGTCATTTATTTTTGTGACGTTATGTATTTTGTGACGTCATTTATTTTTGTGACGTTATGTATTTTGTGACGTTATTTATTTTATGACGTCATTTATTTTTGTGACGTTATGTATTATGTGACTTAATTATTTTTGTGACGTCATTTATTTTTGTGACGTTATGTATTTTGTGACTTAATTAATTTTTGTGACGCCATTTATTTTTGTGACGTTATGTATTTCGTGACGTCATTTTTTTTTGTGACGTTATGTATTTTGTGACGCTATTTATTTTTGTGACGTTATGAATTTTGTGACGTCATTAATGTTTGTGGCGTTATGTATTTTGTGACGTCATTATTTTTAGTACATTATGTATTTTGTGACGTAATTAATTTTTGTGACGTCATTTACTTTTGGGAAGTTATGTATTTTATGACTCCATTTATTTTTGTGACGTTATATATTTTCTGACGTCATTTATTTTTGTGACGTTATGTATTTTGTGACGTCATTTATTTTTGTGACGTTAT
This sequence comes from Flexamia atlantica, assembly GCA_035578135.1. NCBI lineage: Eukaryota > Metazoa > Arthropoda > Insecta > Hemiptera > Cicadellidae > Flexamia > Flexamia atlantica. The sequence continues at coordinate 360,691 of JAQJVK010000115.1, read as the reverse complement.
GTATTTTGTAACGTCATTTTTTTGTGACGTTATGTATTTTGTGACGTAACTAATATTTTGTGACGTCATTTATTTTTGTGACGTTATGTATTTTGTGACGTCATTTATTTTTGTGACGTAATGTATTTTGTGACGTCATTTATTTTTGTGACGTTATGTATTTTGTGACGTCATTTATTTTTGTGACGTTTTGTATTTTGTGACGTCATTTATTTTTGTGACGATATGTATTTTGTGACGTCATTTTTTTGTGACGTTATGTATTTTGTGACGTAATTTTTTTTGTGACGTTATGTATTTTGTGTCGTAATTTATTTTTGTGACGTTATGTATTTTGTGACGTTATGTATTTTGTGACGTCATTTATTTTTGTGACGATATGTATTTTGTGACGTTATGTATTTTTTGACGTCATTAATTTTGTGACGTTATGTATTTTGTGACTTAATTAATTTTTGTGACGTCATTTATTTTTGTGACGTTATGTATTTTTTGACGTCATTAATTTTTGTGACGTTAAGTATTTTGTGACGTCATTTATTTTTGTGACGTTATGTATTTTGTGACGTCATTTATTTTTGTGACGTTATGTATTTTGTGACGTTATGTATTTTGTGACGTCATTTATTTTTGTGACGATATGTATTTTGTGACGTTATGTATTTTTTGACGTCATTAATTTTGTGACGTTATGTATTTTGTGACTTAATTAATTTTTGTGACGTCATTTATTTTTGTGACGTTATGTATTTTTTGACGTCATTAATTTTTGTGACGTTAAGTATTTTGTGACGTCATTTATTTTTGTGACGTTATGTATTTTGTGACGTCATTTATTTTTGTGACGTTATGTATTTTGTGACGTCATTTATTTTTGTGACGTTATGTATTTTGTGACGTTATGTATTTTGTGACGTCATTTATTTTTGTGACGTTAGGTATTTTGTGACGTCATTAATTTTTGTGACGTTAAGTATTTTGTGACGTCATTTATTTTTGTGACGTTATGTATTTTGTGACGTTATGTATTTTGTGACGTCTTTTTTGGTGGCATTATGTATTTTGTGACGTCATTAATTTTTGTGACGTTAAGTATTTTGTGACGTCATTTATTTTTGTGACGTTATGTATTTTGTGACGTCATTTATTTTTGTGACGTTATGTATTTTGTGACGTCATTAATTTTTGTGACGTTAAGTATTTTGTGACGTCATTTATTTTTGTGACGTTATGTATTTTGTGACGTTATGTATTTTGTGACGTTATGTATTTTGTGACGTTATGTATTTTGTGACGTCTTTTTTGGTGACATTATGTATTTTGTGACGTCATTTATTTTTGTGACGTTATGTATTTTGTGACGTCATTTATTTTTGTGACGTTATGTTTTTGTGACGTTATGTATTTTGTGACGTCATTTATTTTTGTGACGTTATGTATTTTGTGACGTAATTAATAATTTGTGACGTCATTTATTTTTGTGACGTTATGTATTTTGTGACGTCTTTTTTTGTGACGTTATGTATTTTGTGACGTCATTTATTTTTGTGACGTTATGTATTTTGTTACGTCATTTATTTTTGTGACGTTATGTATTTTGTGACGTCATTTATTTTTGTGACTTTATGTATTTTGTGACGTAATTAATTTTTTGACGTCATTTATTTTTGTGAAGTTATGTATTTTGTGACTTAATTAATTTTTGTGACGTCATTAATTTTTGTGACGTTATGTATTTTGTGACTTAATTAATTTTTGTGACGCCATTTATTTTTGTGACGTTATGTATTTTGTGACGTCATTTATTTTTGTGACGTTATGTATTTTGTGACGTCATTTATTTTTGTGACGTTATGTATTTTGTGACGTTATGTATTTTGTGACGTTAAGTATTTTGTGACGTCATTTATTTTTGTGACGTTATGTATTTTGTTACGTCATTTATTTTTGTGACGTTATGTATTTTGTGACGTTTTGTATTTTGTGACGTCATTTATTTTTGTGACGTTATGTATTTTGTGACGTCATTTTTTTGTGACGTTATGTATTTTGTGACGTAATTAATATTTTGTGATGTCATTTATTTTTGTGACGTTATGTATTTTGTGACGACTTTTTTTTGTGACTTAATGTATTTTGTGACGTCATTTTTTGTGACGTTATGTATTTTGTGACGTCATTTATTTTTGTGAAGTTATGTATTTTGTGACGTCATGTATTTTTGTGACGTTATGTATTTTGTGACGTCATTTATTTTTTTGACGTTATGTATTTTGTGACTTAATTAATTTTTGTGACGTCATTTATTTTTGTGACGTTATGTATTTTGTGACGTCATTTATTTTTGTGACGTTATGTATTTTGTGACATCATTTATTTTTGTGACGTTATGTATTTTGTGACGTCATTTTTTTGACGTTATGTATTTTGTGACGCCATTTATTTTTGTGACGTTATGTATTTTGTGACGTTATGTATTTTGTGACGTTATGTATTTTGTGACGTAATTTATTTTTGTGACGTTATGTATTTTGTGACTTAATTAATTTTTGTGACGTCATTTATTTTTGTGACGTTATGTATTTTTTGACGTCATTTATTTTTGTGACGTTATGCATTTTGTGACGTGATTAATATTTTGTGACGTCATTTATTTTTGTGACGTTATGTATTTTGTGACGTCATTTATTTTTGTGACGTTATGTATTTTGTGACGTCATTAATTTTTGTGACGTTAAGTATTTTGTGACGTCATTTATTTTTGTGACGTTATGTATTTTGTGACGTTATGTATTTTGTGACGTTATGTATTTTGTGACGTCATTAATTTTTGTGACGTTAAGTATTTTGTGACGTCATTTATTTTTGTGACGTTATGTATTTTGTGACGTCATTTATTTTTGTGACGTTATGTATTTTGTGACGTCATTAATTTTTGTAACGTTAAGTATTTTGTGACGTCATTTATTTTTGTGACGTTATGTATTTTGTGACGTTATGTATTTTGTGACGTTATGTATTTTGTGACGTCTTTTTTGGTGACATTATGTATTTTGTGACGTCATTCATTTTTGTGACGTTATGTATTTTGTGACGTCATTTATTTTTGTGACGTTATGTATTTTGTGACGTCATTTATTTTTGTGACGTTAAGTATTTTGTGACGTTATGTATTTTGTGACGTCATTTATTTTTGTGACGTTATGTATTTTGTGACGTAATTAATAATTTGTTACGTCATTTATTTTTGTGACGTTATGTATTTTGTGACGTCTTTTTTTGTGACGTTTTGTATTTTGTGACGTCATTTATTTTTGTGACGTTATGTATTTTGTTACGTCATTTATTTTTGTGACGTTATGTATTTTGTGACGTCATTTATTTTTGTGACGTTATGTATTTTGTGACGTAATTAATTTTTTGACGTCATTTATTTTTGTGAAGTTATGTATTTTGTGACTTAATTAATTTTTGTGACGTCATTTATTTTTGTGACGTTATGTATTTTGTGACTTAATTAATTTTTGTGACGCCATTTATTTTTGTGACGTTATGTATTTTGTGACGTCATTTATTTTTGTGACGTTATGTATTTTGTGACGTCATTTATTTTTGTGACGTTATGTATTTTGTGACGTCATTTATTTTTGTGACGTTAAGTATTTTGTGACGTCATTTATTTTTGTGACGTTATGTATTTTGTTACGTCATTTATTTTTGTGACGTTATGTATTTTGTGACGTTTTGTATTTTGTGACGTCATTTATTTTTGTGACGTTATGTATTTTGTGACGTCATTTTTTTGTCACGTTATGTATTTTGTGACGTAATTAATATTTTGTGACGTCATTTATTTTTGTGACGTTATGTATTTTGTGACGCCTTTTTTTGTGACTTAATGTATTTTGTGACGTCATTTTTTGTGACGTTATGTATTTTGTGACGTCATTTATTTTTGTGAAGTTATGTATTTTGTGACGTCATTTATTTTTGTGACGTTATGTATTTTTAGACGTCATTTATTTTTTTGACGTTATGTATTTTGTGACTTAATTAATTTTTGTGACGTCATTTATTTTTGTGACGTTATGTATTTTGTGACGTCATTTATTTTCGTGACGTTATGTATTTTGTGACGTCATTTATTTTTGTGACGTTATGTATTTTGTGACGTCATTTTTTTGACGTTATGTATTTTGTGACGCCATTTATTTTTGTGACGTTATGTATTTTGTGACGTTATGTATTTTGTGACGTAATTTATTTTTGTGACGTTATGTATTTTGTGACTTAATTAATTTTTGTGACGTCATTTATTTTTGTGACGTTATGTATTTTTTGACGTCATTTATTTTTGTGACGTTATGCATTTTGTGACGTGATTAATATTTTGTGACGTCATTTATTTTTCTGACGTTATGTATTTTGTGACGTAATTAATATTTTGTGACGTAATTTATTTTTGTAACGTTATGTATTTTGTGACGTCATTTATTTTTGTGACGTTATGTATTTTGTGACGTCATTTATTTTTGTGACGTTATGTATTTTTTGACGTCATTTATTTTTGTGGCGTTATGTATTTTGTGACGTCATTTATTTTTGTGACGTTAAGTATTTTGTGACGTCATTTATTTTTGTGACGTTATGTATTTTGTGACGTCATTTATTTTTGTGACGTTATGTATTTTGTGACGTTATTTATTTTATGACGTCATTTATTTTTGTGACGTTATGTATTATGTGACTTAATTATTTTTGTGACGTCATTTATTTTTGTGACGTTATGTATTTTGTGACTTAATTAATTTTTGTGACGCCATTTATTTTTGTGACGTTATGTATTTCGTGACGTCATTTTTTTTGTGACGTTATGTATTTTGTGACGCTATTTATTTTTGTGACGTTATGAATTTTGTGACGTCATTAATGTTTGTGGCGTTATGTATTTTGTGACGTCATTATTTTTAGTACATTATGTATTTTGTGACGTAATTAATTTTTGTGACGTCATTTACTTTTGGGAAGTTATGTATTTTATGACTCCATTTATTTTTGTGACGTTATATATTTTCTGACGTCATTTATTTTTGTGACGTTATGTATTTTGTGACGTCATTTATTTTTGTGACGTTATGTATTTTGTAACGTCATTTTTTTGTGACGTTATGTATTTTGTGACGTAATTAATATTTTGTGACGTCATTTATTTTTGTGACGTTATGTATTTTGTGACGTCATTTATTTTTGTGACGTAATGTATTTTGTGACGTCATTTATTTTTGTGACGTTATGTATTTTGTGACGTCATTTATTTTTGTGACGTTTTGTATTTTGTGACGTCATTTATTTTTGTGACGATATGTATTTTGTGACGTCATTTTTTTGTGTCGTTATGTATTTTGTGACGTAATTTTTTTTGTGACGTTATGTATTTTGTGTCGTCATTTATTTTTGTGACGTTATGTATTTTGTGACGTTATGTATTTTGTGACGTCATTTATTTTTGTGACGATATGTATTTTGTGACGTTATGTATTTTTTGACGTCATTAATTTTGTGACGTTATGTATTTTGTGACTTAATTAATTTTTGTGACGTCATTTATTTTTGTGACGTTATGTATTTTTTGACGTCATTAATTTTTGTGACGTTAAGTATTTTGTGACGTCATTTATTTTTGTGACGTTATGTATTTTGTGACGTCATTTATTTTTGTGACGTTATGTATTTTGTGACGTTATGTATTTTGTGACGTCATTTATTTTTGTGACGATATGTATTTTGTGACGTTATGTATTTTTTGACGTCATTAATTTTGTGACGTTATGTATTTTGTGACTTAATTAATTTTTGTGACGTCATTTATTTTTGTGACGTTATGTATTTTTTGACGTCATTAATTTTTGTGACGTTAAGTATTTTGTGACGTCATTTATTTTTGTGACGTTATGTATTTTGTGACGTCATTTATTTTTGTGACGTTATGTATTTTGTGACGTCATTTATTTTTGTAACGTTATGTATTTTGTGACGTCATTTATTTTTGTGACGATATGTATTTTGTGACGTTATGTATTTTTTGACCTCATTAATTTTGTGACGTTATGTATTTTGTGACTTAATTAATTTTTGTGACGTTATGTATTTTGTGACGTCATTTATTTTTGTGACGTTATGTATTTTGTGACGTTATGTATTTTGTGACCTAATTTTTTTTGTGACGTTATGTATTTTGTGACGTCATTTATTTTTGTGACGTTATGTATTTTGTGACGTCATTTATTTTTGTGACGTTATGTATTTTTTGACGTCATTTATTTTGTGACGTTATGCATTTTGTGACGTGATTAATATTTTGTGACGTCATTTATTTTTGTGAAGTTATGTATTTTGTGACGTAAATTATATTTTGTGACGTCATTTATTTTTGTGACGTTATGTATTTTGTGACGTCATTTATTTTTGTGACGTTATGTATTTTGTGACGTTATGTATTTTGTGACGTCATTTATTTTTGTGACGTTATGTATTTTGTGACGTCATTTATTTTTGTGACGTTATGTATTTTGTGACGTCATTTATTTTTTTGACGTTATGTATTTTGTGACGTCATTTATTTTTGTGACGTTATGTATTTTGTGACGTCATTTATTTTTGTGACGTTATGTATTTTTTGACGTCATTTATTTTGTGACGTTATGCATTTTGTGACGTGATTAATATTTTGTGACGTCATTTATTTTTGTGACGTTATGTATTTTTTGACGTAAATTATATTTTGTGACGTCATTTATTTTTGTGACGTTATGTATTTTGTGACATCATTTATTTTTGTGACGTTATGTATTTTGTGACGTCATTTATTTTTGTGACGTTATGTATTTTGTGACGTCATTTATTTTTGTGACGTTAAGTATTTTGTGACGTCATTTATTTTTGTGACGTTATGTATTTTGTTACGTCATTTATTTTTGTGACGTTATGTATTTTGTGACGTTTTGTATTTTGTGACGTCATTTATTTTTGTGACGTTATGTATTTTGTGACGTCATTTTTTTTGTGACGTTATGTATTTTGTGACGTAATTAATATTTTGTGACGTCATTTATTTTTGTGACGTTATGTATTTTGTGACGTCATTTATTTTTGTGACGTTATGTATTTTGTGACGTCATTTATTTTTGTGACGTTATGTATTTTGTGACGTCACTTATTTTTGTGACGTTATGTATTTTGTGACGTCATTTATTTTTGTGACGTTATGTATTTTGTGACGTCATTTTTTTGACGTTATGTATTTTGTGACGCCATTTATTTTTGTGAAGTTATGTATTTTGTGACGTTATGTATTTTGTGACGTAATTTATTTTTGTGACTTAATTAATTTTTGTGACGTCATTTATTTTTGTGACGTTATGTATTTTTTGACGTCATTTATTTTTGTGACGTTATGTATTTTGTGACGTCATTTATTTTTGTGACGTTATGTATTTTGTGACGTCATTTATTTTTGTGACGTTATGTATTTTGTGACGTCATTTATTTTTGTGACGTTATGTATTTTGTGACGTCATTTATTTTTGTGACGTTATGTATTTTGTGACGTCATTTATTTTTGTGACGTTAAGTATTTTGTGACGTCATTTATTTTTGTGACGTTATGTATTTTGTGACGTCATTTATTTTTGTGACGTTATGTATTTTGTGACGTTATGTATTTTATGACGTCATTTATTTTTGTGACGTTATGTATTTTGTGACGTCATTTATTTTTGTGACGTTATGTATTTTGTGACGTCATTTATTTTTGTGACGTTATGTATTTTGTGACGTCATTTATTTTTGTGACGTTATGTATTTTGTGACGTCATTTATTTTTGTGACGTTATGTATTTTGTGACGTAATTTATATTTTGTGACGTCATTTATTTTTGTGATGTTATGTATTTTGGGACGTCATTTATTTTTGTGACGTTATGTATTTTGTGACCTCATTTATTTTTGTGACGTTATGTATTTTGTGACGTCATTTATTTTTGTGACGTTATGTTTTTGTGACGTTATGTATTTTGTGACGTCATTTATTTTTGTGACGTTATGTATTTTGTGACGTAATTAATAATTTGTGACGTCATTTATTTTTGTGACGTTATGTATTTTGTGACGTCTTTTTTTGTGACGTTATGTATTTTGTGACGTCATTTTTTGTGACGTTATGTATTTTGTGACGTCATTTATTTTTGTGACGTTATGTTTTTGTGACGTTATGTATTTTGTGACGTCATTTATTTTTGTGATGTTATGTATTTTGTGACGTAATTAATAATTTGTGACGTCATTTATTTTTGTTACGTTATGTATTTTGTGACGTCTTTTTTTGTGACGTTTTGTATTTTGTGACGTCATTTTTTGTGACGTTATGTATTTTGTGACTTCATTTATTTTTGTGACGTTATGTATTTTGTTACGTCATTTATTTTTGTGACGTTATGTATTTTGTGACGTCATTTATTTTTGTGACTTTATGTATTTTGTGACGTAATTAATTTTTGTGACGTCATTTATTTTTGTGAATTTATGTATTTTGTGACTTAATTATTTTTGTGACGTCATTTATTTTTGTGACGTTATGTATTTTGTGACTTAATTAATTTTTGTGACGCCATTTATTTTTGTGACGTTATGTATTTTGTGACGTCATTTATTTTTGTGACGTTATGTATTTTGTGACGCTATTTATTTTTGTGACGTTATTTATTTTTGTGACGTTATGTATTTTGTGACGTCATTTTTTTGTGACGTTATGTATTTTGTGACGTCATTTATTTTTGTGACGCTATGTATTTTGTGACGTCATTTTTTTTGACGTTTTGTATTTTGTGACGCCATTTATTTTTGTGACGTTATGTATTTTGTGACGTTATGTATTTTGTGACGTAATTTATTTTTGTGACGTTATGTAATTTGTGACTTAATTAATTTTTTGACGTCATTTATTTTTGTGACGTTATGCATTTTGTGACGTGATTAATATTTTGTGACGTCATTTATTTTTGTGACGTTATGTATTTTGTGACGTCATTTATTTTTGTGACGTTATGTATTTTGTGATGTAATTAATATTTTGTGACGTCATTTATTTTTGTGACTTTATGTATTTTGTGACGTAATTAATATTTTGTGACGTCATTTATTTTTGTGACGTTATGTATTTTGTGACGTCTTTTTTTTGTGACGTTATGTATTGTGTGACGTCATTTTTTTGTGACGTTATGTATTTTGTGACGTCATTTATTTTTGTTACGTTATGTATTTTGTGACTTAATTAATTTTTGTGACGTCATTTATTTTTGTGACGTTATGTATTTTGTGACGTCATTTATTTTTGTGACTTAATGTATTTTGTGACGTCATTTTTTGTGACGTTATGTATTTTGTGACGTCATTTATTTTTGTGAAGTTATGTATTTTGTGACGTCATTTATTTTTGTGACGTTATGTATTTTGTGACGTCATTTATTTTTTTGACGTTATGTAATTTGTGACTTAATTAATTTTTGTGACGTCATTAATTTTTGTGACGTTATGTATTTTGTGACGTCATTTATTTTTGTGACGTTATGTATTTTGTGACGTCATTTATTTTTGTGACGTTATGTATTTTGTGACGTCATTTTTTTGACGTTATGTATTTTGTGACGCCATTTATTTTTGTGACGTTATGTATTTTGTGACGTTATGTATTTTGTGACGTTATGTATTTTGTGACGTAATTTATTTTTGTGACGTTATGTATTTTGTGACTTAATTAATTTTTGTGACGTCATTTATTTTTGTGACGTTATGTATTTTTTGACGTCATTTATTTTTGTGACGTTATGCATTTTGTGACGTGATTAATATTTTGTGACGTCATTTATTTTTCTGACGTTATGTATTTTGTGACGTAATTAATATTTTGTGACGTCATTTATTTTTGTAACGTTATGTATTTTGTGACGTCATTTATTTTTGTGACGTTATGTATTTTGTGACGTCATTTATTTTTGTGACGTTATGTATTTTGTAACGTCATTTTTTTGTGACGTTATGTATTTTGTGACGTCATTTATTTTTGTGAAGTTATGTATTTTGTGACGTCATTTATTTTTGTGACGTTATGAATTTTGTGACGTCATTAATGTTTGTGGCGTTATGTATTTTGTGACGTCATTATTTTTAGTACATTATGTATTTTGTGACGTAATTAATTTTTGTGACGTCATTTACTTTTGTGAAGTTATGTATTTTATGACTCCATTTATTTTTGTGACGTTATATATTTTCTGACGTCATTTATTTTTGTGACGTTATGTATTTTGTGACGTCATTTATTTTTGTGACGTTATGTATTTTGTAACGTCAATTTTTTGTGACGTTATGTATTTTGTGACGTAATTAATATTTTGTGACGTCATTTATTTTTGTGACGTTATGTATTTTGTGACGTCATTTATTTTTGTGACGTAATGTATTTTGTGACGTCATTTATTTTTGTGACGTTATGTATTTTGTGACGTCATTTATTTTTGTGACGTTTTGTATTTTGTGACGTCATTTATTTTTGTGACGATATGTATTTTGTGACGTCATTTTTTTGTGACGTTATGTATTTTGTGACGTATTTTTTTTTGTGACGTTATGTATTTTGTGACGTCATTTATTTTTGTGACGTTATGTATTTTGTGACGTTATGTATTTTGTGACGTCATTTATTTTTGTGACGATATGTATTTTGTGACGTTATGTATTTTTTTGACGTCATTAATTTTGTGACGTTATGTATTTTGTGACTTAATTAATTTTTGTGACGTCATTTATTTTTGTGACGTTATGTATTTTTTGACGTCATTAATTTTTGTGACGTTAAGTATTTTGTGACGTCATTTATTTTTGTGACGTTATGTATTTTGTGACGTCATTTATTTTTGTGACGTTATGTATTTTGTGACGTTATGTATTTTGTGACGTCATTTATTTTTGTGACGATATGTATTTTGTGACGTTATGTATTTTTTGACGTCATTAATTTTGTGACGTTATGTATTTTGTGACTTAATTAATTTTTGTGACGTTATGTATTTTGTGACGTCATTTATTTTTGTGACGTTATGTATTTTGTGACGTTATGTATTTTGTGACGTCATTTTTTTTGTGACGTTATGTATTTTGTGACGTCATTTATTTTTGTGACGTTATGTATTTTGTGACGTCATTTATTTTTGTGACGTTATGTATTTTGTGACGTTATGTATTTTGTGACGTCATTTATTTTTGTGACGTTATGTATTTTGTGACGTCATTTATTTTTGTGACGTTATGTATTTTGTGACGTCATTTATTTTTTTGACGTTATGTATTTTGTGACGTCATTTATTTTTGTGACGTTATGTATTTTGTGACGTCATTTATTTTTGTGACGTTATGTATTTTTTGACGTCATTTATTTTGTGACGTTATGCATTTTGTGACGTGATTAATATTTTGTGACGTCATTTATTTTTGTGACGTTATGTATTTTGTGACGTAAATTATATTTTGTGACGTCATTTATTTTTGTGACGTTATGTATTTTGTGACATCATTTATTTTTGTGACGTTATGTATTTTGTGACGTCATTTATTTTTGTGACGTTATGTATTTTGTGACGTCATTTATTTTTGTGACGTTAAGTATTTTGTGACGTCATTTATTTTTGTGACGTTATGTATTTTGTTACGTCATTTATTTTTGTGACGATATGTATTTTGTGACGTTTTGTATTTTGTGACGTCATTTATTTTTGTGACGTTATGTATTTTGTGACGTCATTTTTTTTGTGACGTTATGTATTTTGTGACGTAATTAATATTTTGTGACGTCATTTATTTTTGTGACGTTATGTATTTTGTGACGTCATTTATTTTTGTGACGTTATGTATTTTGTGACGTCATTTATTTTTGTGACGTTATGTATTTTGTGACGTCATTTATTTTTGTGACGTTATGTATTTTGTGACGTCATTTATTTTTGTGACGTTATGTATTTTGTGACGTCATTTATTTTTGTGACGTTATGTATTTTGTGACGTCATTTTTTTGACGTTATGTATTTTGTGACGCCATTTATTTTTGTGAAGTTATGTATTTTGTGACGTTATGTATTTTGTGACGTAATTTATTTTTGTGACTTAATTAATTTTTGTGACGTCATTTATTTTTGTGACATTATGTATTTTTTGACGTCATTTATTTTTGTGACGTTATGTATTTTGTGACGTAATTTATTTTTGTGACGTTATGTATTTTGTGACGTCATTTATTTTTGTGACGTTATGTATTTTGTGACGTCATTTATTTTTGTGACGTTATGTATTTTGTGACGTCATTTATTTTTGTGACGTTATGTATTTTGTGACGTCATTTATTTTTGTGACGTTATGTATTTTGTGACGTCATTTATTTTTGTGACGTTAAGTATTTTGTGACGTCATTTATTTTTGTGACGTTATGTATTTTGTGACGTCATTTATTTTTGTGACGTTATGTATTTTGTGACGTTATGTATTTTATGACGTCATTTATTTTTGTGACGTTATGTATTTTGTGACGTCATTTATTTTTGTGACGTTATGTATTTTGTGACGTCATTTATTTTTGTGACGTTATGTATTTTGTGACGTCATTTATTTTTGTGACGTTATGTATTTTGTGACGTCATTTATTTTTGTGACGTTATGTATTTTGTGACGTAATTTATATTTTGTGACGTCATTTATTTTTGTGATGTTATGTATTTTGTGACGTCATTTATTTTTGTGACGTTATGTATTTTGTGACGTCATTTATTTTTGTGACGTTATGTATTTTGTGACGTCATTTATTTTTGTGACGTTATGTTTTTGTGACGTTATGTATTTTGTGACGTCATTTATTTTTGTGACGTTATGTATTTTGTGACGTAATTAATAATTTGTGACGTCATTTATTTTTGTGACGTTATGGATTTTGTGACGTCTTTTTTTGTGACGTTATGTATTTTGTGACGTCATTTTTTTGTGACGTTATGTATTTTGTGACGTCATTTATTTTTGTGACGTTATGTTTTTGTGACGTTATGTATTTTGTGACGTCATTTATTTTTGTGACGTTATGTATTTTGTGACGTAATTAATAATTTGTGACGTCATTTATTTTTGTGACGTTATGTATTTTGTGACGTCATTTATTTTTGTGACGTTATGTATTTTGTGACGTCATTTATTTTTGTGACGTTATGTATTTTGTGACGTCATTTATTTTTGTGACGTTATGTATTTTGTGACGTCATTAATTTTTGTGACGTTATGTATTTTGTGACGTCATTTATTTTTGTGACGTTATGTATTTTGTGACGTCATTTATTTTTGTGACGTTAAGTATTTTGTGACGTCATTTATTTTTGTGACGTTATGTATTTTGTGACGTCATTTATTTTTGTGACGTTATGTATTTTGTGACGTTATGTATTTTATGACGTCATTTATTTTTGTGACGTTATGTATTTTGTGACGTCATTTATTTTTGTGACGTTATGTATTTTGTGACGTCATTTATTTTTGTGACGTTATGTATTTTGTGACGTCATTTATTTTTGTGACGTTATGTATTTTGTGACGTCATTTATTTTTGTGACGTTATGTATTTTGTGACGTAATTTATATTTTGTGACGTCATTTATTTTTGTGATGTTATGTATTTTGTGACGTCATTTATTTTTGTGACGTTATGTATTTTGTGACGTCATTTATTTTTGTGACGTTATGTATTTTGTGACGTCATTTATTTTTGTGACGTTATGTTTTTGTGACGTTATGTATTTTGTGACGTCATTTATTTTTGTGACGTTATGTATTTTGTGACGTAATTAATAATTTGTGACGTCATTTATTTTTGTGACGTTATGGATTTTGTGACGTCTTTTTTTGTGACGTTATGTATTTTGTGACGTCATTTTTTTGTGACGTTATGTATTTTGTGACGTCATTTATTTTTGTGACGTTATGTTTTTGTGACGTTATGTATTTTGTGACGTCATTTATTTTTGTGACGTTATGTATTTTGTGACGTAATTAATAATTTGTGACGTCATTTATTTTTGTGACGTTATGTATTTTGTGACGTCTTTTTTTGTGACGTTATGTATTTTGTGACGTCATTTTTTTGTGACGTTATGTATTTTGTGACTTCATTTATTTTTGTGACGTTATGTATTTTGTTACGTCATTTATTTTTGTGACGTTATGTATTTTGTGACGTCATTTATTTTTGTGACTTTATGTATTTTGTGACGTAATTAATTTTTGTGACGTCATTTATTTTTGTGAATTTATGTATTTTGTGACTTAATTATTTTTGTGACTTCATTTATTTTTGTGACGTTATGTATTTTGTTACGTCATTTATTTTTGTGACGTTATGTATTTTGTGACGTCATTTTTTTTGTGACGTTATGTATTTTGTGACGTCATTTATTTTTGTGACGCTATGTATTTTGTGACGTCATTTTTTTGACGTTTTGTATTTTGTGACGCCATTTATTTTTGTGACGTTATGTATTTTGTGACGTTATGTATTTTGTGACGTAATTTATTTTTGTGACGTTATGTAATTTGTGACTTAATTAATTTTTTGACGTCATTTATTTTTGTGACGTTATGCATTTTGTGACGTGATTAATATTTTGTGACGTCATTTATTTTTGTGACGTTATGTGTTTTGTGACGTCATTTATTTTTGTGACGTTATGTATTTTGTGATGTAATTAATATTTTGTGACGTCATTTATTTTTGTGACGTTATGTATTTTGTGACGTAATTAATATTTTGTGACGTCATTTATTTTTGTGACGTTATTTTTTTTGTGACGTCTTTTTTTTGTGACGTTATGTATTGTGTGACGTCATTTTTTTGTGACGTTATGTATTTTGTGACGTCATTTATTTTTGTTACGTTATGTATTTTGTGACTTAATTAATTTTTGTGACGTCATTTATTTTTGTGACGTTATGTATTTTGTGACGTCATTTATTTTTGTGACTTAATGTATTTTGTGACGTCATTTTTTGTGACGTTATGTATTTTGTGACGTCATTTATTTTTGTGAAGTTATGTATTTTGTGACGTCATTTATTTTTGTGACGTTATGTATTTTGTGACGTCATTAATTTTTTTGACGTTATGTATTTTGTGACTTAATTAATTTTTGTGACGTCATTAATTTTTGTGACGTTATGTATTTTGTGACGTCATTTATTTTTGTGACGTTATGTATTTTGTGACGTCATTTATTTTTGTGACGTTATGTTTTTTGTGACGTTATGTATTTTGTGACGTAATTTATTTTTGTGACGTTATGTATTTTGTGACTTAAATAATTTTTGTGACGTCATTTATTTTTGTGACGTTATGTATTTTGTGACGTCATTTATTTTTGTGACGTTATGTATTTTGTGACGTCATTTATTTTTGTGACGTTATGTATTTTGTGACGTAATTTATATTTTGTGACGTCATTTATTTTTGTGATGTTATGTATTTTGTGACGTCATTTATTTTTTTGACGTTATGTATTTTGTGACGTCATTTATTTTTGTGACGTTATGTATTTTGTGACGTCATTTATTTTTGTGACGTTATGTTTTTGTGACGTTATGTATTTTGTGTCGTCATTTATTTTTGTGACGTTATGTATTTTGTGACGTAATTAATAATTTGTGACGTCATTTATTTTTGTGACGTTATGTATTTTGTGACGTCTTTTTTTGTGACGTTATGTATTTTGTGACGTCATTTTTTTGTGACGTTTTGTATTTTGTGACGTCATTTATTTTTGTGACGTTATGTTTTTGTGACGTTATGTATTTTGTGACGTCATTTATTTTTGTGACGTTATGTATTTTGTGACGTAATTAATAATTTGTGACGTCATTTATTTTTGTGACGTTATGTATTTTGTGACGTCTTTTTTTGTGACGTTATGTATTTTGTGACGTCATTTTTTTGTGACGTTATGTATTTTGTGACTTCATTTATTTTTTGACGTTATGTATTTTGTTACGTCATTTATTTTTGTGACGTTATGTATTTTGTGACGTCATTTATTTTTGTGACTTTATGTATTTTGTGACGTAATTAATTTTTGTGACGTCATTTATTTTTGTGAATTTATGTATTTTGTGACTTAATTATTTTTGTGACGTCATTTATTTTTGTGACGTTATGTATTTTGTGACTTAATTAATTTTTGTGACGCCATTTATTTTTGTGACGTTATGTATTTTGTGACGTCATTTATTTTTGTGACGTTATGTATTTTGTGACGCTATTTATTTTTGTGACGTTATTTATTTTTGTGACGTTATGTATTTTGTGACGTCATTTTTTTTGTGACGTTATGTATTTTGTGACGTCATTTATTTTTGTGACGCTATGTATTTTGTGACGTCATTTTTTTGACGTTTTGTATTTTGTGACGCCATTTATTTTTGTGACGTTATGTATTTTGTGACGTTATGTATTTTGTGACGTAATTTATTTTTGTGACGTTATGTAATTTGTGACTTAATTAATTTTTTGACGTCATTTATTTTTGTGACGTTATGCATTTTGTGACGTGATTAATATTTTGTGACGTCATTTATTTTTGTGACGTTATGTATTTTGTGACGTCATTTATTTTTGTGACGTTATGTATTTTGTGATGTAATTAATATTTTGTGACGTCATTTATTTTTGTGACGTTATGTATTTTGTGACGTAATTAATATTTTGTGACGTCATTTATTTTTGTGACGTTATGTATTTTGTGACGTCTTTTTTTTGTGACGTTATGTATTGTGTGACGTCATTTTTTGTGACGTTATGTATTTTGTGACGTCATTTATTTTTGTTACGTTATGTATTTTGTGACTTAATTAATTTTTGTGACGTCATTTATTTTTGTGACGTTATGTATTTTGTGACGTCATTTATTTTTGTGACGTTATGTATTTTGTGACGTCATTTGTTTTTGTGACGTTATGTATTTTGTGACGTCATTTATTTTTTTGACGTTATGTATTTTGTGACGCCATTTATTTTTGTGACGTTATGTATTTTGTGACGTTATGTATTTTGTGACGTTATGTATTTTGTGACGTAATTCATTTTTGTGACGTTATGTATTTTGTGACTTAATTAATTTTTGTGACGTCATTTATTTTTAAGACGTTATGTATTTTGTGACGTCATTTATTTTTGTGACGTTATGTATTTTGTGACGTCATTTATTTTTTTGACGTTATGTATTTTGTGACGTCATTTATTTTTGTGACGTTATGTATTTTGTGACGTCATTTATTTTTGTGACGTTATGTATTTTTTCATGTCATATATTTTGTGACGTTATGCATTTTGTGACGTGATTAATATTTTGTGACGTCATTTATTTTTGTGACGTTATGTATTTTGTGACGTAAATTATATTTTGTGACGTCATTTATTTTTGTGACGTTGTGTATTTTGTGACGTCATTTATTTTTGTGACGTTATGTATTTTGTGACGTCATTTATTTTTGTGACGTTATGTATTTTGTGACGTCATTTATTTTTGTGACGTTATGTATTTTGTGACGTCATTTATTTTTGTGACGTTATGTATTTTGTGACGTCATTTATTTTTGTGACGTTAAGTATTTTGTGACGTCATTTATTTTTGTGACGTTATGTATTTTGTGACGTCATTTATTTTTGTGACGTTATGTATTTTGTGACGTAAATTATATTTTGTGACGTCATTTATTTTTGTGACGTTATGTATTTTGTGACGTCATTTATTTTTGTGACGTTATGTTTTTGTGACGTTATGTATTTTGTGTCGTCATTTATTTTTGTGACGTTATGTATTTTGTGACGTAATTAATAATTTGTGACGTCATTTATTTTTGTGACGTTATGTATTTTGTGACGTCTTTTTTTGTGACGTTATGTATTTTGTGACGTCATTTTTTTGTGACGTTTTGTATTTTGTGACGTCATTTATTTTTGTGACGTTATGTTTTTGTGACGTTATGTATTTTGTGACGTCATTTATTTTTGTGACGTTATGTATTTTGTGACGTAATTAATAATTTGTGACGTCATTTATTTTTGTGACGTTATGTATTTTGTGACGTCTTTTTTTGTGACGTTATGTATTTTGTGACGTCATTTTTTTGTGACGTTATGTATTTTGTGACTTCATTTATTTTTTGACGTTATGTATTTTGTTACGTCATTTATTTTTGTGACGTTATGTATTTTGTGACGTCATTTATTTTTGTGACTTTATGTATTTTGTGACGTAATTAATTTTTGTGACGTCATTTATTTTTGTGAATTTATGTATTTTGTGACTTAATTATTTTTGTGACGTCATTTATTTTTGTGACGTTATGTATTTTGTGACTTAATTAATTTTTGTGACGCCATTTATTTTTGTGACGTTATGTATTTTGTGACGTCATTTATTTTTGTGACGTTATGTATTTTGTGACGCTATTTATTTTTGTGACGTTATTTATTTTTGTGACGTTATGTATTTTGTGACGTCATTTTTTTTGTGACGTTATGTATTTTGTGACGTCATTTATTTTTGTGACGCTATGTATTTTGTGACGTCATTTTTTTGACGTTTTGTATTTTGTGACGCCATTTATTTTTGTGACGTTATGTATTTTGTGACGTTATGTATTTTGTGACGTAATTTATTTTTGTGACGTTATGTAATTTGTGACTTAATTAATTTTTTGACGTCATTTATTTTTGTGACGTTATGCATTTTGTGACGTGATTAATATTTTGTGACGTCATTTATTTTTGTGACGTTATGTATTTTGTGACGTCATTTATTTTTGTGACGTTATGTATTTTGTGATGTAATTAATATTTTGTGACGTCATTTATTTTTGTGACGTTATGTATTTTGTGACGTAATTAATATTTTGTGACGTCATTTATTTTTGTGACGTTATGTATTTTGTGACGTCTTTTTTTTGTGACGTTATGTATTGTGTGACGTCATTTTTTGTGACGTTATGTATTTTGTGACGTCATTTATTTTTGTTACGTTATGTATTTTGTGACTTAATTAATTTTTGTGACGTCATTTATTTTTGTGACGTTATGTATTTTGTGACGTCATTTATTTTTGTGACGTTATGTATTTTGTGACGTCATTTGTTTTTGTGACGTTATGTATTTTGTGACGTCATTTATTTTTTTGACGTTATGTATTTTGTGACGCCATTTATTTTTGTGACGTTATGTATTTTGTGACGTTATGTATTTTGTGACGTTATGTATTTTGTGACGTAATTCATTTTTGTGACGTTATGTATTTTGTGACTTAATTAATTTTTGTGACGTCATTTATTTTTAAGACGTTATGTATTTTGTGACGTCATTTATTTTTGAGACGTTATGTATTTTGTGACGTCATTTATTTTTTTGACGTTATGTATTTTGTGACGTCATTTATTTTTGTGACGTTATGTATTTTGTGACGTCATTTATTTTTGTGACGTTATGTATTTTTTCATGTCATATATTTTGTGACGTTATGCATTTTGTGACGTGATTAATATTTTGTGACGTCATTTATTTTTGTGACGTTATGTATTTTGTGACGTAAATTATATTTTGTGACGTCATTTATTTTTGTGACGTTGTGTATTTTGTGACGTCATTTATTTTTGTGACGTTATGTATTTTGTGACGTCATTTATTTTTGTGACGTTATGTATTTTGTGACGTCATTTATTTTTGTGACGTTATGTATTTTGTGACGTCATTTATTTTTGTGACGTTATGTATTTTGTGACGTTATTTATTTTTGTGACGTTAAGTATTTTGTGACGTCATTTATTTTTGTGACGTTATGTATTTTGTGACGTCATTTATTTTTGTGACGTTATGTATTTTGTGACGTAAATTATATTTTGTGACGTCATTTATTTTTGTGACGTTATGTATTTTGTGACGTCATTTATTTTTGTGACGTTATGTATTTTGTGACGTCATTTATTTTTGTGACGTTATGTATTTTGTGACGACTTTTTTTTGTGACTTTATGTATTTTGTGACGTCATTTTTTGTGACGTTATGTATTTTGTGACGTCATTTATTTTTGTGAAGTTATGTATTTTGTGACGTCATTTATTTTTGTGACGTTATGTATTTTGTGACGTCATTTATTTTTGTGACGTTATGTATTTTGTGACGTTATTTTTTTGACGTTATGTATTTTGTGACGCCATTTATTTTTGTGACGTTATGTATTTTGTGACGTAATTTATTTTTGTGACGTTATGTATTTTGTGACTTAATTAATTTTTGTGACGTCATTTATTTTTGTGACGTTATGTATTTTTTGACGTCATTTATTTTTGTGACGTGATTAATATTTTGTGACGTCATTTATTTTTCTGACGTTATGTATTTTGTGACGTCATTTATTTTTGTGACGTTATGTATTTTGTGACGTCATTTATTTTTGTGACGTTATGTATTTTGTGACGTTATTTTTTTGACGTTATGTATTTTGTGACGCCATTTATTTTTGTGACGTTATGTATTTTGTGACGTAATTTATTTTTGTGACGTTATGTATTTTGTGACTTAATTAATTTTTGTGACGTCATTTATTTTTGTGACGTTATGTATTTTTTGACGTCATTTATTTTTGTGACGTGATTAATATTTTGTGACGTCATTTATTTTTCTGACGTTATGTATTTTGTGACGTCATTTATTTTTGTGACGTTATGTATTTTGTGACGTCATTTATTTTTGTGACGTTATGTATTTTGTGACGTCATTTATTTTTGTGACGTTATGTATTTTGTGACGTCATTTATTTTTGTGACGTTATGTATTTTGTGACGTCATTTATTTTTGTGACGTTATGTATTTTGTGACGTCATTTATTTTTGTGACGTTAAGTATTTTGTGACGTCATTTATTTTTGTGACGTTATGTATTTTGTGACGTTATTTATTTTATGACGTCATTTATTTTTGTGACGTTATGTATTATGTGACTTAATTATTTTTGTGACGTCATTTATTTTTGTGACGTTATGTATTTTGTGACTTAATTAATTTTTGTGACGCCATTTATTTTTGTGACGTTATGTATTTCGTGACGTCATTTTTTTTGTGACGTTATGTATTTTGTGACGCTATTTATTTTTGTGACGTTATGAATTTTGTGACGTCATCAATGTTTGTGGCGTTATGTATTTTGTGACGTCAATATTTTTAGTACATTATGTATTTTGTGACGTAATTAATTTTTGTGACGTCATTTACTTTTGTGAAGTTATGTATTTTATGACTCCATTTATTTTTGTGACGTTATATATTTTGTGACGTCATTTATTTTTGTGACGTTATGTATTTTGTGACGTCATTTATTTTTGTGACGTTATGTATTTTGTAACGTCATTTTTTGTGACGTTATGTATTTTGTGACGTAATTAATATTTTGTGACGTCATTTATTTTTGTGACGTTATGTATTTTGTGACGTCATTTATTTTTGTGACGTAATGTATTTTGTGACGTCATTTATTTTTGTGACGTTATGTATTTTGTGACGTCATTTTTTTGACGTTTTGTATTTTGTGACGCCATTTATTTTTGTGACGTTATGTATTTTGTGACGTTATGTATTTTGTGACGTAATTTATTTTTGTGACGTTATGTAATTTGTGACTTAATTAATTTTTTGACGTCATTTATTTTTGTGACGTTATGCATTTTATGACGTGATTAATATTTTGTGACGTCATTTATTTTTGTGACGTTATGTGTTTTGTGACGTCATTTATTTTTGTGACGTTATGTATTTTGTGACGTCATTTATTTTTGTGACGTTATGTATTTTGTGATGTAATTAATATTTTGTGACGTCATTTATTTTTGTGACGTTATGTATTTTGTGACGTAATTAATATTTTGTGACGTCATTTATTTTTGTGACGTTATGTATTTTGTGACGTCTTTTTTTTGTGACGTTATGTATTGTGTGACGTCATTTTTTGTGACGTTATGTATTTTGTGACGTCATTTATTTTTGTTACGTTATGTATTTTGTGACTTAATTAATTTTTGTGACGTCATTTATTTTTGTGACGTTATGTATTTTGTGACGTCATTTATTTTTGTGACGTTATGTATTTTGTGACGTCATTTGTTTTTGTGACGTTATGTATTTTGTGACGTCATTTATTTTTTTGACGTTATGTATTTTGTGACGCCATTTATTTTTGTGACGTTATGTATTTTGTGACGTTATGTATTTTGTGACGTTATGTATTTTGTGACGTAATTCATTTTTGTGACGTTATGTATTTTGTGACTTAATTAATTTTTGTGACGTCATTTATTTTTAAGACGTTATGTATTTTGTGACGTCATTTATTTTTGTGACGTTATGTATTTTGTGACGTCATTTATTTTTTTGACGTTATGTATTTTGTGACGTCATTTATTTTTGTGACGTTATGTATTTTGTGACGTCATTTATTTTTGTGACGTTATGTATTTTTTCATGTCATATATTTTGTGACGTTATGCATTTTGTGACGTGATTAATATTTTGTGACGTCATTTATTTTTGTGACGTTATGTATTTTGTGACGTAAATTATATTTTGTGACGTCATTTATTTTTGTGACGTTGTGTATTTTGTGACGTCATTTATTTTTGTGACGTTATGTATTTTGTGACGTCATTTATTTTTGTGACGTTATGTATTTTGTGACGTCATTTATTTTTGTGACGTTATGTATTTTGTGACGTCATTTATTTTTGTGACGTTATGTATTTTGTGACGTCATTTATTTTTGTGACGTTAAGTATTTTGTGACGTCATTTATTTTTGTGACGTTATGTATTTTGTGACGTCATTTATTTTTGTGACGTTATGTATTTTGTGACGTAAATTATATTTTGTGACGTCATTTATTTTTGTGACGTTATGTATTTTGTGACGTCATTTATTTTTGTGACGTTATGTATTTTGTGACGTCATTTATTTTTGTGACGTTATGTATTTTGTGACGACTTTTTTTGTGACTTTATGTATTTTGTGACGTCATTTTTTGTGACGTTATGTATTTTGTGACGTCATTTATTTTTGTGAAGTTATGTATTTTGTGACGTCATTTATTTTTGTGACGTTATGTATTTTGTGACGTCATTTATTTTTGTGACGTTATGTATTTTGTGACGTTATTTTTTTGACGTTATGTATTTTGTGACGCCATTTATTTTTGTGACGTTATGTATTTTGTGACGTAATTTATTTTTGTGACGTTATGTATTTTGTGACTTAATTAATTTTTGTGACGTCATTTATTTTTGTGACGTTATGTATTTTTTGACGTCATTTATTTTTGTGACGTGATTAATATTTTGTGACGTCATTTATTTTTCTGACGTTATGTATTTTGTGACGTCATTTATTTTTGTGACGTTATGTATTTTGTGACGTCATTTATTTTTGTGACGTTATGTATTTTGTGACGTTATTTTTTTGACGTTATGTATTTTGTGACGCCATTTATTTTTGTGACGTTATGTATTTTGTGACGTCATTTATTTTTGTGACGTTATGTATTTTGTGACTTAATTAATTTTTGTGACGTCATTTATTTTTGTGACGTTATGTATTTTTTGACGTCATTTATTTTTGTGACGTGATTAATATTTTGTGACGTCATTTATTTTTCTGACGTTATGTATTTTGTGACGTCATTTATTTTTGTGACGTTATGTATTTTGTGACGTCATTTATTTTTGTGACGTTATGTATTTTGTGACGTCATTTATTTTTGTGACGTTATGTATTTTGTGACGTCATTTATTTTTGTGACGTTATGTATTTTGTGACGTCATTTATTTTTGTGACGTTAAGTATTTTGTGACGTCATTTATTTTTGTGACGTTATGTATTTTGTGACGTCATTTATTTTTGTGACGTTATGTATTTTGTGACGTTATTTATTTTATGACGTCATTTATTTTTGTGACGTTATGTATTATGTGACTTAATTATTTTTGTGACGTCATTTATTTTTGTGACGTTATGTATTTTGTGACTTAATTAATTTTTGTGACGCCATTTATTTTTGTGACGTTATGTATTTCGTGACGTCATTTTTTTGTGACGTTATGTATTTTGTGACGCTATTTATTTTTGTGACGTTATGTATTTTGTGACGTCATTTATTTTTGTGACGTTATGTATTTTGTGACGTCATTTATTTTTGTGACGTTATGTATTTTGTGACGTCATTTATTTTTGTGACGTTAAGTATTTTGTGACGTCATTTATTTTTGTGACGTTATGTATTTTGTGACGTCATTTATTTTTGTGACGTTATGTATTTTGTGACGTTATTTATTTTATGACGTCATTTATTTTTGTGACGTTATGTATTATGTGACTTAATTATTTTTGTGACGTCATTTATTTTTGTGACGTTATGTATTTTGTGACTTAATTAATTTTTGTGACGTCATTTATTTTTGTGACGTTATGTATTTTGTGACGTCATTTATTTTTGTGACGTTATGTATTTTGTGACGACTTTTTTTTGTGACTTTATGTATTTTGTGACGTCATTTTTTGTGACGTTATGTATTTTGTGACGTCATTTATTTTTGTGAAGTTATGTATTTTGTGACGTCATTTATTTTTGTGACGTTATGTATTTTGTGACGTCATTTATTTTTGTGACGTTATGTATTTTGTGACGTTATTTTTTTGACGTTATGTATTTTGTGACGCCATTTATTTTTGTGACGTTATGTATTTTGTGACGTAATTTATTTTTGTGACGTTATGTATTTTGTGACTTAATTAATTTTTGTGACGTCATTTATTTTTGTGACGTTATGTATTTTTTGACGTCATTTATTTTTGTGACGTGATTAATATTTTGTGACGTCATTTATTTTTCTGACGTTATGTATTTTGTGACGTCATTTATTTTTGTGACGTTATGTATTTTGTGACGTCATTTATTTTTGTGACGTTATGTATTTTGTGACGTTATTTTTTTGACGTTATGTATTTTGTGACGCCATTTATTTTTGTGACGTTATGTATTTTGTGACGTAATTTATTTTTGTGACGTTATGTATTTTGTGACTTAATTAATTTTTGTGACGTCATTTATTTTTGTGACGTTATGTATTTTTTGACGTCATTTATTTTTGTGACGTGATTAATATTTTGTGACGTCATTTATTTTTCTGACGTTATGTATTTTGTGACGTCATTTATTTTTGTGACGTTATGTATTTTGTGACGTCATTTATTTTTGTGACGTTATGTATTTTGTGACGTCATTTATTTTTGTGACGTTATGTATTTTGTGACGTCATTTATTTTTGTGACGTTATGTATTTTGTGACGTCATTTATTTTTGTGACGTTATGTATTTTGTGACGTCATTTATTTTTGTGACGTTAAGTATTTTGTGACGTCATTTATTTTTGTGACGTTATGTATTTTGTGACGTTATTTATTTTATGACGTCATTTATTTTTGTGACGTTATGTATTATGTGACTTAATTATTTTTGTGACGTCATTTATTTTTGTGACGTTATGTATTTTGTGACTTAATTAATTTTTGTGACGCCATTTATTTTTGTGACGTTATGTATTTCGTGACGTCATTTTTTTTGTGACGTTATGTATTTTGTGACGCTATTTATTTTTGTGACGTTATGAATTTTGTGACGTCATCAATGTTTGTGGCGTTATGTATTTTGTGACGTAATTTATTTTTGTGACGTTATGTATTTTGTGACTTAATTAATTTTTGTGACGTCATTTATTTTTGTGACGTTATGTATTTTTTGACGTCATTTATTTTTGTGACGTGATTAATATTTTGTGACGTCATTTATTTTTCTGACGTTATGTATTTTGTGACGTCATTTATTTTTGTGACGTTATGTATTTTGTGACGTCATTTATTTTTGTGACGTTATGTATTTTGTGACGTTATTTTTTTGACGTTATGTATTTTGTGACGCCATTTATTTTTGTGACGTTATGTATTTTGTGACGTAATTTATTTTTGTGACGTTATGTATTTTGTGACTTAATTAATTTTTGTGACGTCATTTATTTTTGTGACGTTATGTATTTTTTGACGTCATTTATTTTTGTGACGTTATGTATTTTGTGACGTCATTTATTTTTGTGACGTTAAGTATTTTGTGACGTCATTTATTTTTGTGACGTTATGTATTTTGTGACGTTATTTATTTTATGACGTCATTTATTTTTGTGACGTTATGTATTATGTGACTTAATTATTTTTGTGACGTCATTTATTTTTGTGACGTTATGTATTTTGTGACTTAATTAATTTTTGTGACGCCATTTATTTTTGTGACGTTATGTATTTCGTGACGTCATTTTTTTTGTGACGTTATGTATTTTGTGACGCTATTTATTTTTGTGACGTTATGAATTTTGTGACGTCATCAATGTTTGTGGCGTTATGTATTTTGTGACGTCAATATTTTTAGTACATTATGTATTTTGTGACGTAATTAATTTTTGTGACGTCATTTACTTTTGTGAAGTTATGTATTTTATGACTCCATTTATTTTTGTGACGTTATATATTTTGTGACGTCATTTATTTTTGTGACGTTATGTATTTTGTGACGTCATTTATTTTTGTGACGTTATGTATTTTGTAACGTCATTTTTTGTGACGTTATGTATTTTGTGACGTAATTAATATTTTGTGACGTCATTTATTTTTGTGACGTTATGTATTTTGTGACGTCATTTATTTTTGTGACGTAATGTATTTTGTGACGTCATTTATTTTTGTGACGTTATGTATTTTGTGACGTCATTTTTTTGACGTTTTGTATTTTGTGACGCCATTTATTTTTGTGACGTTATGTATTTTGTGACGTTATGTATTTTGTGACGTAATTTATTTTTGTGACGTTATGTAATTTGTGACTTAATTAATTTTTTGACGTCATTTATTTTTGTGACGTTATGCATTTTATGACGTGATTAATATTTTGTGACGTCATTTATTTTTGTGACGTTATGTGTTTTGTGACGTCATTTATTTTTGTGACGTTATGTATTTTGTGACGTCATTTATTTTTGTGACGTTATGTATTTTGTGATGTAATTAATATTTTGTGACGTCATTTATTTTTGTGACGTTATGTATTTTGTGACGTAATTAATATTTTGTGACGTCATTTATTTTTGTGACGTTATGTATTTTGTGACGTCTTTTTTTTGTGACGTTATGTATTGTGTGACGTCATTTTTTGTGACGTTATGTATTTTGTGACGTCATTTATTTTTGTTACGTTATGTATTTTGTGACTTAATTAATTTTTGTGACGTCATTTATTTTTGTGACGTTATGTATTTTGTGACGTCATTTATTTTTGTGACGTTATGTATTTTGTGACGTCATTTGTTTTTGTGACGTTATGTATTTTGTGACGTCATTTATTTTTTTGACGTTATGTATTTTGTGACGCCATTTATTTTTGTGACGTTATGTATTTTGTGACGTTATGTATTTTGTGACGTTATGTATTTTGTGACGTAATTCATTTTTGTGACGTTATGTATTTTGTGACTTAATTAATTTTTGTGACGTCATTTATTTTTAAGACGTTATGTATTTTGTGACGTCATTTATTTTTGTGACGTTATGTATTTTGTGACGTCATTTATTTTTTTGACGTTATGTATTTTGTGACGTCATTTATTTTTGTGACGTTATGTATTTTGTGACGTCATTTATTTTTGTGACGTTATGTATTTTTTCATGTCATATATTTTGTGACGTTATGCATTTTGTGACGTGATTAATATTTTGTGACGTCATTTATTTTTGTGACGTTATGTATTTTGTGACGTAAATTATATTTTGTGACGTCATTTATTTTTGTGACGTTGTGTATTTTGTGACGTCATTTATTTTTGTGACGTTATGTATTTTGTGACGTCATTTATTTTTGTGACGTTATGTATTTTGTGACGTCATTTATTTTTGTGACGTTATGTATTTTGTGACGTCATTTATTTTTGTGACGTTATGTATTTTGTGACGTCATTTATTTTTGTGACGTTAAGTATTTTGTGACGTCATTTATTTTTGTGACGTTATGTATTTTGTGACGTCATTTATTTTTGTGACGTTATGTATTTTGTGACGTAAATTATATTTTGTGACGTCATTTATTTTTGTGACGTTATGTATTTTGTGACGTCATTTATTTTTGTGACGTTATGTATTTTGTGACGTCATTTATTTTTGTGACGTTATGTATTTTGTGACGACTTTTTTTGTGACTTTATGTATTTTGTGACGTCATTTTTTGTGACGTTATGTATTTTGTGACGTCATTTATTTTTGTGAAGTTATGTATTTTGTGACGTCATTTATTTTTGTGACGTTATGTATTTTGTGACGTCATTTATTTTTGTGACGTTATGTATTTTGTGACGTTATTTTTTTGACGTTATGTATTTTGTGACGCCATTTATTTTTGTGACGTTATGTATTTTGTGACGTAATTTATTTTTGTGACGTTATGTATTTTGTGACTTAATTAATTTTTGTGACGTCATTTATTTTTGTGACGTTATGTATTTTTTGACGTCATTTATTTTTGTGACGTGATTAATATTTTGTGACGTCATTTATTTTTCTGACGTTATGTATTTTGTGACGTCATTTATTTTTGTGACGTTATGTATTTTGTGACGTCATTTATTTTTGTGACGTTATGTATTTTGTGACGTTATTTTTTTGACGTTATGTATTTTGTGACGCCATTTATTTTTGTGACGTTATGTATTTTGTGACGTCATTTATTTTTGTGACGTTATGTATTTTGTGACTTAATTAATTTTTGTGACGTCATTTATTTTTGTGACGTTATGTATTTTTTGACGTCATTTATTTTTGTGACGTGATTAATATTTTGTGACGTCATTTATTTTTCTGACGTTATGTATTTTGTGACGTCATTTATTTTTGTGACGTTATGTATTTTGTGACGTCATTTATTTTTGTGACGTTATGTATTTTGTGACGTCATTTATTTTTGTGACGTTATGTATTTTGTGACGTCATTTATTTTTGTGACGTTATGTATTTTGTGACGTCATTTATTTTTGTGACGTTAAGTATTTTGTGACGTCATTTATTTTTGTGACGTTATGTATTTTGTGACGTCATTTATTTTTGTGACGTTATGTATTTTGTGACGTTATTTATTTTATGACGTCATTTATTTTTGTGACGTTATGTATTATGTGACTTAATTATTTTTGTGACGTCATTTATTTTTGTGACGTTATGTATTTTGTGACTTAATTAATTTTTGTGACGCCATTTATTTTTGTGACGTTATGTATTTCGTGACGTCATTTTTTTGTGACGTTATGTATTTTGTGACGCTATTTATTTTTGTGACGTTATGTATTTTGTGACGTCATTTATTTTTGTGACGTTATGTATTTTGTGACGTCATTTATTTTTGTGACGTTATGTATTTTGTGACGTCATTTATTTTTGTGACGTTAAGTATTTTGTGACGTCATTTATTTTTGTGACGTTATGTATTTTGTGACGTCATTTATTTTTGTGACGTTATGTATTTTGTGACGTTATTTATTTTATGACGTCATTTATTTTTGTGACGTTATGTATTATGTGACTTAATTATTTTTGTGACGTCATTTATTTTTGTGACGTTATGTATTTTGTGACTTAATTAATTTTTGTGACGCCATTTATTTTTGTGACGTTATGTATTTCGTGACGTCATTTTTTTTGTGACGTTATGTATTTTGTGACGCTATTTATTTTTGTGACGTTATGAATTTTGTGACGTCATCAATGTTTGTGGCGTTATGTATTTTGTGACGTCAATATTTTTAGTACATTATGTATTTTGTGACGTAATTAATTTTTGTGACGTCATTTACTTTTGTGAAGTTATGTATTTTATGACTCCATTTATTTTTGTGACGTTATATATTTTGTGACGTCATTTATTTTTGTGACGTTATGTATTTTGTGACGTCATTTATTTTTGTGACGTTATGTATTTTGTAACGTCATTTTTTGTGACGTTATGTATTTTGTGACGTAATTAATATTTTGTGACGTCATTTATTTTTGTGACGTTATGTATTTTGTGACGTCATTTATTTTTGTGACGTAATGTATTTTGTGACGTCATTTATTTTTGTGACGTTATGTATTTTGTGACGTCATTTTTTTGACGTTTTGTATTTTGTGACGCCATTTATTTTTGTGACGTTATGTATTTTGTGACGTTATGTATTTTGTGACGTAATTTATTTTTGTGACGTTATGTAATTTGTGACTTAATTAATTTTTTGACGTCATTTATTTTTGTGACGTTATGCATTTTGTGACGTGATTAATATTTTGTGACGTCATTTATTTTTGTGACGTTATGTGTTTTGTGACGTCATTTATTTTTGTGACGTTATGTATTTTGTGATGTAATTAATATTTTGTGACGTCATTTATTTTTGTGACGTTATGTATTTTGTGACGTAATTAATATTTTGTGACGTCATTTATTTTTGTGACGTTATTTTTTTTGTGACGTCTTTTTTTTGTGACGTTATGTATTTTGTGACGTCATTTATTTTTGTTACGTTATGTATTTTGTGACTTAATTAATTTTTGTGACGTCATTTATTTTTGTGACGTTATGTATTTTGTGACGTCATTTATTTTTGTGACTTAATGTATTTTGTGACGTCATTTTTTGTGACGTTATGTATTTTGTGACGTCATTTATTTTTGTGAAGTTATGTATTTTGTGACGTCATTTATTTTTGTGACGTTATGTATTTTGTGACGTCATTAATTTTTTTGACGTTATGTATTTTGTGACTTAATTAATTTTTGTGACGTCATTAATTTTTGTGACGTTATGTATTTTGTGACGTCATTTATTTTTGTGACGTTATGTATTTTGTGACGTCATTTATTTTTGTGACGTTATGTATTTTGTGACGTTATGTATTTTGTGACGTAATTTATTTTTGTGACGTTATGTATTTTGTGACTTAAATAATTTTTGTGACGTCATTTATTTTTGTGACGTTATGTATTTTGTGACGTCATTTATTTTTGTGACGTTATGTATTTTGTGACGTCATTTATTTTTGTGACGTTATGTATTTTGTGACGTAATTTATATTTTGTGACGTCATTTATTTTTGTGATGTTATGTATTTTGTGACGTCATTTATTTTTTTGACGTTATGTATTTTGTGACGTCTTTTATTTTTGTGACGTTATGTATTTTGTGACGTCATTTATTTTTGTGACGTTATGTTTTTGTGACGTTATGTATTTTGTGACGTCATTTATTTTTGTGACGTTATGTATTTTGTGACGTAATTAATAATTTGTGACGTCATTTATTTTTGTGACGTTATGTATTTTGTGACGTCTTTTTTTGTGACGTTATGTATTTTGTGACGTCATTTTTTTGTGACGTTATGTATTTTGTGACGTCATTTATTTTTGTGACGTTATGTTTTTGTGACGTTATGTATTTTGTGACGTAATTAATAATTTGTGACGTCATTTATTTTTGTGACGTTATGTATTTTGTGACGTCTTTTTTTGTGACGTTATGTATTTTGTGACGTCATTTTTTTGTGACGTTATGTATTTTGTGACTTCATTTATTTTTTGACGTTATGTATTTTGTTACGTCATTTATTTTTGTGACGTTATGTATTTTGTGACGTCATTTATTTTTGTGACTTTATGTATTTTGTGACGTAATTAATTTTTGTGACGTCATTTATTTTTGTGAATTTATGTATTTTGTGACTTAATTATTTTTGTGACGTCATTTATTTTTGTGACGTTATGTATTTTGTGACTTAATTAATTTTTGTGACGCCATTTATTTTTGTGACGTTATGTATTTTGTGACGTCATTTATTTTTGTGACGTTATGTATTTTGTGACGCTATTTATTTTTGTGACGTTATTTATTTTTGTGACGTTATGTATTTTGTGACGTCATTTTTTTTGTGACGTTATGTATTTTGTGACGTCATTTATTTTTGTGACGCTATGTATTTTGTGACGTCATTTTTTTGACGTTTTGTATTTTGTGACGCCATTTATTTTTGTGACGTTATGTATTTTGTGACGTTATGTATTTTGTGACGTAATTTATTTTTGTGACGTTATGTAATTTGTGACTTAATTAATTTTTTGACGTCATTTATTTTTGTGACGTTATGCATTTTGTGACGTGATTAATATTTTGTGACGTCATTTATTTTTGTGACGTTATGTATTTTGTGACGTCATTTATTTTTGTGACGTTATGTATTTTGTGATGTAATTAATATTTTGTGACGTCATTTATTTTTGTGACGTTATGTATTTTGTGACGTAATTAATATTTTGTGACGTCATTTATTTTTGTGACGTTATGTATTTTGTGACGTCTTTTTTTTGTGACGTTATGTATTGTGTGACGTCATTTTTTGTGACGTTATGTATTTTGTGACGTCATTTATTTTTGTTACGTTATGTATTTTGTGACTTAATTAATTTTTGTGACGTCATTTATTTTTGTGACGTTATGTATTTTGTGACGTCATTTATTTTTGTGACGTTATGTATTTTGTGACGTCATTTGTTTTTGTGACGTTATGTATTTTGTGACGTCATTTATTTTTTGACGTTATGTATTTTGTGACGCCATTTATTTTTGTGACGTTATGTATTTTGTGACGTTATGTATTTTGTGACGTTATGTATTTTGTGACGTAATTCATTTTTGTGACGTTATGTATTTTGTGACTTAATTAATTTTTGTGACGTCATTTATTTTTAAGACGTTATGTATTTTGTGACGTCATTTATTTTTGTGACGTTATGTATTTTGTGACGTCATTTATTTTTTTGACGTTATGTATTTTGTGACGTCATTTATTTTTGTGACGTTATGTATTTTGTGACGTCATTTATTTTTGTGACGTTATGTATTTTTTCATGTCATATATTTTGTGACGTTATGCATTTTGTGACGTGATTAATATTTTGTGACGTCATTTATTTTTGTGACGTTATGTATTTTGTGACGTAAATTATATTTTGTGACGTCATTTATTTTTGTGACGTTGTGTATTTTGTGACGTCATTTATTTTTGTGACGTTATGTATTTTGTGACGTCATTTATTTTTGTGACGTTATGTATTTTGTGACGTCATTTATTTTTGTGACGTTATGTATTTTGTGACGTCATTTATTTTTGTGACGTTATGTATTTTGTGACGTCATTTATTTTTGTGACGTTAAGTATTTTGTGACGTCATTTATTTTTGTGACGTTATGTATTTTGTGACGTCATTTATTTTTGTGACGTTATGTATTTTGTGACGTAAATTATATTTTGTGACGTCATTTATTTTTGTGACGTTATGTATTTTGTGACGTCATTTATTTTTGTGACGTTATGTATTTTGTGACGTCATTTATTTTTGTGACGTTATGTATTTTGTGACGACTTTTTTTTGTGACTTTATGTATTTTGTGACGTCATTTTTTGTGACGTTATGTATTTTGTGACGTCATTTATTTTTGTGAAGTTATGTATTTTGTGACGTCATTTATTTTTGTGACGTTATGTATTTTGTGACGTCATTTATTTTTGTGACGTTATGTATTTTGTGACTTAATTAATTTTTGTGACGTCATTTATTTTTGTGACGTTATGTATTTTGTGACGTCATTTATTTTTGTGAAGTTATGTATTTTGTGACGTCATTTATTTTTGTGACGTTATGTATTTTGTGACGTTATTTTTTTGACGTTATGTATTTTGTGACGCCATTTATTTTTGTGACGTTATGTATTTTGTGACGTAATTTATTTTTGTGACGTTATGTATTTTGTGACTTAATTAATTTTTGTGACGTCATTTATTTTTGTGACGTTATGTATTTTTTGACGTCATTTATTTTTGTGACGTGATTAATATTTTGTGACGTCATTTATTTTTCTGACGTTATGTATTTTGTGACGTCATTTATTTTTGTGACGTTATGTATTTTGTGACGTCATTTATTTTTGTGACGTTATGTATTTTGTGACGTTATTTATTTTATGACGTCATTTATTTTTGTGACGTTATGTATTATGTGACTTAATTATTTTTGTGACGTCATTTATTTTTGTGACGTTATGTATTTTGTGACTTAATTAATTTTTGTGACGCCATTTATTTTTGTGACGTTATGTATTTCGTGACGTCATTTTTTTGTGACGTTATGTATTTTGTGACGCTATTTATTTTTGTGACGTTATGTATTTTGTGACGTCATTTATTTTTGTGACGTTATGTATTTTGTGACGTCATTTATTTTTGTGACGTTATGTATTTTGTGACGTCATTTATTTTTGTGACGTTAAGTATTTTGTGACGTCATTTATTTTTGTGACGTTATGTATTTTGTGACGTCATTTATTTTTGTGACGTTATGTATTTTGTGACGTTATTTATTTTATGACGTCATTTATTTTTGTGACGTTATGTATTATGTGACTTAATTATTTTTGTGACGTCATTTATTTTTGTGACGTTATGTATTTTGTGACTTAATTAATTTTTGTGACGCCATTTATTTTTGTGACGTTATGTATTTCGTGACGTCATTTTTTTTGTGACGTTATGTATTTTGTGACGCTATTTATTTTTGTGACGTTATGAATTTTGTGACGTCATCAATGTTTGTGGCGTTATGTATTTTGTGACGTCAATATTTTTAGTACATTATGTATTTTGTGACGTAATTAATTTTTGTGACGTCATTTACTTTTGTGAAGTTATGTATTTTATGACTCCATTTATTTTTGTGACGTTATATATTTTGTGACGTCATTTATTTTTGTGACGTTATGTATTTTGTGACGTCATTTATTTTTGTGACGTTATGTATTTTGTAACGTCATTTTTTGTGACGTTATGTATTTTGTGACGTAATTAATATTTTGTGACGTCATTTATTTTTGTGACGTTATGTATTTTGTGACGTCATTTATTTTTGTGACGTAATGTATTTTGTGACGTCATTTATTTTTGTGACGTTATGTATTTTGTGACGTCATTTATTTTTGTGACGTTTTGTATTTTGTGACGTCATTTATTTTTGTGACGATATGTATTTTGTGACGTCGTTTTTTTGTGACGTTATGTATTTTGTGACGTAATTTTTTTTGTGACGTTATGTATTTTGTGACGTCATTTATTTTTGTGACGTTATGTATTTTGTGACGTTATGTATTTTGTGACGTCATTTATTTTTGTGACGATATGTATTTTGTGACGTTATGTATTTTTTGACGTCATTAATTTTGTGACGTTATGTATTTTGTGACTTAATTAATTTTTGTGACGTCATTTATTTTTGTGACGTTATGTATTTTTTGACGTCATTAATTTTTGTGACGTTAAGTATTTTGTGACGTCATTTATTTTTGTGACGTTATGTATTTTGTGACGTCATTTATTTTTGTGACGTTATGTATTTTGTGACGTCATTTATTTTTGTAACGTTATGTATTTTGTGACGTCATTTATTTTTGTGACGATATGTATTTTGTGACGTTATGTATTTTTTGACCTCATTAATTTTGTGACGTTATGTATTTTGTGACTTAATTAATTTTTGTGACGTTATGTATTTTGTGACGTCATTTATTTTTGTGACGTTATGTATTTTGTGACGTTATGTATTTTGTGACGTCATTTTTTTTGTGACGTTATGTATTTTGTGACGTCATTTATTTTTGTGACGTTATGTATTTTGTGACGTCATTTATTTTTGTGACGTTATGTATTTTTTGACGTCATTTATTTTGTGACGTTATGCATTTTGTGACGTGATTAATATTTTGTGACGTCATTTATTTTTGTGAAGTTATGTATTTTGTGACGTAAATTAAATTTTGTGACGTCATTTATTTTTGTGACGTTATGTATTTTGTGACGTCATTTATTTTTGTGACGTTATGTATTTTGTGACGTTATGTATTTTGTGACGTCATTTATTTTTGTGACGTTATGTATTTTGTGACGTCATTTATTTTTGTGACGTTATGTATTTTGTGACGTCATTTATTTTTTTGACGTTATGTATTTTGTGACGTCATTTATTTTTGTGACGTTATGTATTTTGTGACGTCATTTATTTTTGTGACGTTATGTATTTTTTGACGTCATTTATTTTGTGACGTTATGCATTTTGTGACGTGATTAATATTTTGTGACGTCATTTATTTTTGTGACGTTATGTATTTTGTGACGTAAATTATATTTTGTGACGTCATTTATTTTTGTGACGTTATGTATTTTG
Organism: Flexamia atlantica; assembly: GCA_035578135.1. NCBI lineage: Eukaryota > Metazoa > Arthropoda > Insecta > Hemiptera > Cicadellidae > Flexamia > Flexamia atlantica. The sequence goes on along the minus strand of JAQJVK010000115.1, from coordinate 324,151 downwards.
TGACATCATTTATTTTTGTGACGTTATGTATTTTGTGACGTCATTTATTTTTGTGACGTTATGTATTTTGTGACGTCATTTATTTTTAAGACGTTATGTATTTTGTGACGTCATTTATTTTTGTGACGTTATGTATTTTGTGACGTCATTTATTTTTGTGACGTTATGTTTTTGTGACGTTATGTATTTTGTGACGTTATGTATTTTATGACGTCATTTATTTTTGTGACGTTATGTATTTTGTGACGTCATTTATTTTTGTGACGTTATGTATTTTGTGACGTCATTTATTTTTGTGACGTTATGTATTTTGTGACGTCATTTATTTTTGTGACGTTATGTATTTTGTGACGTCATTTATTTTTGTGACGTTATGTATTTTGTGACGTAATTTATATTTTGTGACGTCATTTATTTTTGTGATGTTATGTATTTTGTGACGTCATTTATTTTTGTGACGTTATGTATTTTGTGACGTCATTTATTTTTGTGACGTTATGTATTTTGTGACGTCATTTATTTTTGTGACGTTATGTTTTTGTGACGTTATGTATTTTGTGACGTCATTTATTTTTGTGACGTTATGTATTTTGTGACGTAAATAATAATTTGTGACGTCATTTATTTTTGTGACGTTATGTATTTTGTGACGTCTTTTTTTGTGACGTTATGTATTTTGTGACGTCATTTTTTTGTGACGTTATGTATTTTGTGACGTCATTTATTTTCGTGACGTTATGTTTTTGTGACGTTATGTATTTTGTGACGTCATTTATTTTTGTGACGTTATGTATTTTGTGACGTAATTAATAATTTGTGACGTCATTTATTTTTGTGACGTTATGTATTTTGTGACGTCTTTTTTTGTGACGTTATGTATTTTGTGACGTCATTTTTTTGTGACGTTATGTATTTTGTGACTTCATTTATTTTTGTGACGTTATGTATTTTGTTACGTCATTTATTTTTGTGACGTTATGTATTTTGTGACGTCATTTATTTTTGTGACTTTATGTATTTTGTGACGTAATTAATTTTTGTGACGTCATTTATTTTTGTGAATTTATGTATTTTGTGACTTAATTATTTTTGTGACGTCATTTATTTTTGTGACGTTATGTATTTTGTGACTTAATTAATTTTTGTGACGCCATTTATTTTTGTGACGTTATGTATTTTGTGACGTCATTTATTTTTGTGACGTTATGTATTTTGTGACGCTATTTATTTTTGTGACGTTATTTATTTTTGTGACGTTATGTATTTTGTGACGTCATTTTTTTTGTGACGTTATGTATTTTGTGACGTCATTTATTTTTGTGACGCTATGTATTTTGTGACGTCATTTTTTTTGACGTTTTGTATTTTGTGACGCCATTTATTTTTGTGACGTTATGTATTTTGTGACGTTATGTATTTTGTGACGTAATTTATTTTTGTGACGTTATGTAATTTGTGACTTAATTAATTTTTTGACGTCATTTATTTTTGTGACGTTATGCATTTTGTGACGTGATTAATATTTTGTGACGTCATTTATTTTTGTGACGTTATGTATTTTGTGACGTCATTTATTTTTGTGACGTTATGTATTTTGTGATGTAATTAATATTTTGTGACGTCATTTATTTTTGTGACGTTATGTATTTTGTGACGTAATAAATATTTTGTGACGTCATTTATTTTTGTGACGTTATGTATTTTGTGACGTCATTTATTTTTGTGACGTTATGTATTTTGTGACGTCATTTATTTTTGTGACGTTATGTATTTTGTGACGTCATTTATTTTTGTGACGTTATGTATTTTGTGACGTCATTTATTTTTGTGACGTTATGTATTTTGTGACGTCATTTATTTTTGTGACGTTAAGTATTTTGTGACGTCATTTATTTTTGTGACGTTATGTATTTTGTGACGTCATTTATTTTTGTGACGTTATGTATTTTGTGACGTTATTTATTTTATGATGTCATTTATTTTTGTGACGTTATGTATTATGTGACTTAATTATTTTTGTGACGTCATTTATTTTTGTGACGTTATGTATTTTGTGACTTAATTAATTTTTGTGACGCCATTTATTTTTGTGACGTTATGTATTTCGTGACGTCATTTTTTTGTGACGTTATGTATTTTGTGACGCTATTTATTTTTGTGACGTTATGTATTTTGTGACGTCATTTATTTTTGTGACGTTATGTATTTTGTGACGTCATTTATTTTTGTGACGTTATGTATTTTGTGACGTCATTTATTTTTGTGACGTTAAGTATTTTGTGACGTCATTTATTTTTGTGACGTTATGTATTTTGTGACGTCATTTATTTTTGTGACGTTATGTATTTTGTGACGTTATTTATTTTATGACGTCATTTATTTTTGTGACGTTATGTATTATGTGACTTAATTATTTTTGTGACGTCATTTATTTTTGTGACGTTATGTATTTTGTGACTTAATTAATTTTTGTGACGCCATTTATTTTTGTGACGTTATGTATTTCGTGACGTCATTTTTTTTGTGACGTTATGTATTTTGTGACGCTATTTATTTTTGTGACGTTATGAATTTTGTGACGTCATCAATGTTTGTGGCGTTATGTATTTTGTGACGTCAATATTTTTAGTACATTATGTATTTTGTGACGTAATTAATTTTTGTGACGTCATTTACGTTTGTGAAGTTATGTATTTTATGACTCCATTTATTTTTGTGACGTTATATATTTTGTGACGTCATTTATTTTTGTGACGTTATGTATTTTGTGACGTCATTTATTTTTGTGACGTTATGTATTTTGTAACGTCATTTTTTGTGACGTTATGTATTTTGTGACGTAATTAATATTTTGTGACGTCATTTATTTTTGTGACGTTATGTATTTTGTGACGTCATTTATTTTTGTGACGTAATGTATTTTGTGACGTCATTTATTTTTGTGACGTTATGTATTTTGTGACGTCATTTATTTTTGTGACGTTTTGTATTTTGTGACGTCATTTATTTTTGTGACGATATGTATTTTGTGACGTCGTTTTTTTGTGACGTTATGTATTTTGTGACGTAATTTTTTTTGTGACGTTATGTATTTTGTGACGTCATTTATTTTTGTGACGTTATGTATTTTGTGACGTTATGTATTTTGTGACGTCATTTATTTTTGTGACGATATGTATTTTGTGGCGTTATGTATTTTTTGACGTCATTAATTTTGTGACGTTATGTATTTTGTGACTTAATTAATTTTTGTGACGTCATTTATTTTTGTGACGTTATGTATTTTTTGACGTCATTAATTTTTGTGACGTTAAGTATTTTGTGACGTCATTTATTTTTGTGACGTTATGTATTTTGTGACGTCATTTATTTTTGTGACGTTATGTATTTTGTGACGTCATTTATTTTTGTAACGTTATGTATTTTGTGACGTCATTTATTTTTGTGACGATATGTATTTTGTGACGTTATGTATTTTTTGACCTCATTAATTTTGTGACGTTATGTATTTTGTGACTTAATTAATTTTTGTGACGTTATGTATTTTGTGACGTCATTTATTTTTGTGACGTTATGTATTTTGTGACTTAATTAATTTTTGTGACGCCATTTATTTTTGTGACGTTATGTATTTTGTGACGTCATTTATTTTTGTGACGTTATGTATTTTGTGACGCTATTTATTTTTGTGACGTTATTTATTTTTGTGACGTTATGTATTTTGTGACGTCATTTTTTTTGTGACGTTATGTATTTTGTGACGTCATTTATTTTTGTGACGCTATGTATTTTGTGACGTCATTTTTTTTGACGTTTTGTATTTTGTGACGCCATTTATTTTTGTGACGTTATGTATTTTGTGACGTTATGTATTTTGTGACGTAATTTATTTTTGTGACGTTATGCATTTTGTGACGTGATTAATATTTTGTGACGTCATTTATTTTTGTGACGTTATGTATTTTGTGACGTCATTTATTTTTCTGACGTTATGTATTTTGTGATGTAATTAATATTTTGTGACGTCATTTATTTTTGTGACGTTATGTATTTTGTGACGTAATTAATATTTTGTGACGTCATTTATTTTTGTGACGTTATGTATTTTGTGACGTCATTTATTTTTGTGACGTTATGTATTTTGTGACGTCATTTATTTTTGTGACGTTATGTATTTTGTGACGTCATTTATTTTTGTGACGTTATGTATTTTGTGACGTCATTTATTTTTGTGACGTTATGTATTTTGTGACGTCATTTATTTTTGTGACGTTAAGTATTTTGTGACGTCATTTATTTTTGTGACGTTATGTATTTTGTGACGTCATTTAGTTTTGTGACGTTATGTATTTTGTGACGTTATTTATTTTATGACGTCATTTATTTTTGTGACGTTATGTATTATGTGACTTAATTATTTTTGTGACGTCATTTATTTTTGTGACGTTATGTATTTTGTGACTTAATTAATTTTTGTGACGCCATTTATTTTTGTGACGTTATGTATTTCGTGACGTCATTTTTTTTGTGACGTTATGTATTTTGTGACGCTATTTATTTTTGTGACGTTATGTATTTTGTGACGTCATTTATTTTTGTGACGTTATGTATTTTGTGACGTCATTTATTTTTGTGACGTTATGTATTTTGTGACGTCATTTATTTTTGTGACGTTAAGTATTTTGTGACGTCATTTATTTTTGTGACGTTATGTATTTTGTGACGTCATTTATTTTTGTGACGTTATGTATTTTCTGACGTTATTTATTTTATGACGTCATTTATTTTTGTGACGTTATGTATTATGTGACTTAATTATTTTTGTGACGTCATTTATTTTTGTGACGTTATGTATTTTGTGACTTAATTAATTTTTGTGACGCCATTTATTTTTGTGACGTTATGTATTTCGTGACGTCATTTTTTTTGTGACGTTATGTATTTTGTGACGCTATTTATTTTTGTGACGTTATGAATTTTGTGACGTCATCAATGTTTGTGGCGTTATGTATTTTGTGACGTCAATATTTTTAGTACATTATGTATTTTGTGACGTAATTAATTTTTGTGACGTCATTTACTTTTGTGAAGTTATGTATTTTATGACTCCATTTATTTTTGTGACGTTATATATTTTGTGACGTCATTTATTTTTGTGACGTTATGTATTTTGTGACGTCATTTATTTTTGTGACGTTATGTATTTTGTAACGTCATTTTTTGTGACGTTATGTATTTTGTGACGTAATTAATATTTTGTGACGTCATTTATTTTTGTGACGTTATGTATTTTGTGACGTCATTTATTTTTGTGACGTAATGTATTTTGTGACGTCATTTATTTTTGTGACGTTATGTATTTTGTGACGTCATTTATTTTTGTGACGTTTTGTATTTTGTGACGTCATTTATTTTTGTGACGATATGTATTTTGTGACGTCGTTTTTTTGTGACGTTATGTATTTTGTGACGTAATTTTTTTTGTGACGTTATGTATTTTGTGACGTCATTTATTTTTGTGACGTTATGTATTTTGTGACGTTATGTATTTTGTGACGTCATTTATTTTTGTGACGATCTGTATTTTGTGACGTTATGTATTTTTTGACGTCATTAATTTTGTGACGTTATGTATTTTGTGACTTAATTAATTTTTGTGACGTCATTTATTTTTGTGACGTTATGTATTTTTTGACGTCATTAATTTTTGTGACGTTAAGTATTTTGTGACGTCATTTATTTTTGTGACGTTATGTATTTTGTGACGTCATTTATTTTTGTGACGTTATGTATTTTGTGACGTCATTTATTTTTGTAACGTTATGTATTTTGTGACGTCATTTATTTTTGTGACGATATGTATTTTGTGACGTTATGTATTTTTTGACCTCATTAATTTTGTGACGTTATGTATTTTGTGACTTAATTAATTTTTGTGACGTTATGTATTTTGTGACGTCATTTATTTTTGTGACGTTATGTATTTTGTGACGTTATGTATTTTGTGACGTCATTTTTTTTGTGACGTTATGTATTTTGTGACGTCATTTATTTTTGTGACGTTATGTATTTTGTGACGTCATTTATTTTTGTGACGTTATGTATTTTTTGACGTCATTTATTTTGTGACGTTATGCATTTTGTGACGTGATTAATATTTTGTGACGTCATTTATTTTTGTGAAGTTATGTATTTTGTGACGTAAATTATATTTTGTGGCGTCATTTATTTTTGTGACGTTATGTATTTTGTGACGTCATTTATTTTTGTGACGTTATGTATTTTGTGACGTTATGTATTTTGTGACGTCATTTATTTTTGTGACGTTATGTATTTTGTGACGTCATTTATTTTTGTGACGTTATGTATTTTGTGACGTCATTTATTTTTTTGACGTTATGTATTTTGTGACGTCATTTATTTTTGTGACGTTATGTATTTTGTGACGTCATTTATTTTTGTGACGTTATGTATTTTTTGACGTCATTTATTTTGTGACGTTATGCATTTTGTGACGTGATTAATATTTTGTGACGTCATTTATTTTTGTGACGTTATGTATTTTGTGACGTCATTTATTTTTGTGACGTTATGTATTTTGTGACGTCATTTATTTTTGTGACGTTATGTATTTTGTGACGTCATTTATTTTTGTGACGTTATGTATTTTGTGACGTCATTTATTTTTTTGACGTTATGTTTTTGTGACGTTATGTATTTTGTGACGTTATGTATTTTATGACGTCATTTATTTTTGTGACGTTATGTATTTTGTGACGTCATTTATTTTTGTGACGTTATGTATTTTGTGACGTCATTTATTTTTGTGACGTTATGTATTTTGTGACGTCATTTATTTTTGTGACGTTATGTATTTTGTGACGTCATTTATTTTTGTGACGTTATGTATTTTGTGACGTAATTTATATTTTGTGACGTCATTTATTTTTGTGATGTTATGTATTTTGTGACGTCATTTATTTTTGTGACGTTATGTATTTTGTGACGTCATTTATTTTTGTGACGTTATGTATTTTGTGACGTCATTTATTTTTGTGACGTTATGTTTTTGTGACGTTATGTATTTTGTGACGTCATTTATTTTTGTGACGTTATGTATTTTGTGACGTAATTAATAATTTGTGACGTCATTTATTTTTGTGACGTTATGTATTTTGTGACGTCTTTTTTTGTGACGTTATGTATTTTGTGACGTCATTTTTTTGTGACGTTATGTATTTTGTGACGTCATTTATTTTTGTGACGTTATGTTTTTGTGACGTTATGTATTTTGTGACGTCATTTATTTTTGTGACGTTATGTATTTTGTGACGTAATTAATAATTTGTGACGTCATTTATTTTTGTGACGTTATGTATTTTGTGACGTCTTTTTTTGTGACGTTATGTATTTTGTGACGTCATTTTTTTGTGACGTTATGTATTTTGTGACTTCATTTATTTTTGTGACGTTATGTATTTTGTTACGTCATTTATTTTTGTGACGTTATGTATTTTGTGACGTCATTTATTTTTGTGACTTTATGTATTTTGTGACGTAATTAATTTTTGTGACGTCATTTATTTTTGTGAATTTATGTATTTTGTGACTTAATTATTTTTGTGACGTCATTTATTTTTGTGACGTTATGTATTTTGTGACTTAATTAATTTTTGTGACACCATTTATTTTTGTGACGTTATGTATTTTGTGACGTCATTTATTTTTGTGACGTTATGTATTTTGTGACGCTATTTATTTTTGTGACGTTATTTATTTTTGTGACGTTATGTATTTTGTGACGTCATTTTTTTTGTGACGTTATGTATTTTGTGACGTCATTTATTTTTGTGACGCTATGTATTTTGTGACGTCATTTTTTTTGACGTTTTGTATTTTGTGACGCCATTTATTTTTGTGACGTTATGTATTTTGTGACGTTATGTATTTTGTGACGTAATTTATTTTTGTGACGTTATGTAATTTGTGACTTAATTAATTTTTTGACGTCATTTATTTTTGTGACGTTCTGCATTTTGTGACGTGATTAATATTTTGTGACGTCATTTATTTTTGTGACGTTATGTATTTTGTGACGTCATTTATTTTTGTGACGTTATGTATTTTGTGATGTAATTAATATTTTGTGACGTCATTTATTTTTGTGACGTTATGTATTTTGTGACGTAATTAATATTTTGTGACGTCATTTATTTTTGTGACGTTATGTATTTTGTGACGTCTTTTTTTTGTGACGTTATGTATTGTGTGACGTCATTTTTTTGTGACGTTATGAATTTTGTGACGTCATTTATTTTTGTTACGTTATGTATTTTGTGACTTAATTAATTTTTGTGACGTCATTTATTTTTGTGACGTTATGTATTTTGTGACGTCATTTATTTTTGTGACGTTATGTATTTTGTGACGTCATTTGTTTTTGTGACGTTATGTATTTTGTGACGTCATTTATTTTTTTGACGTTATGTATTTTGTGACGCCATTTATTTTTGTGACGTTACGTATTTTGTGACGTTATGTATTTTGTGACGTTATGTATTTTGTGACGTAATTCATTTTTGTGACGTTATGTATTTTGTGACTTAATTAATTTTTGTGACGTCATTTATTTTTGTGACGTTATGTATTTTTTGACGTCATTAATTTTTGTGACGTTAAGTATTTTGTGACGTCATTTATTTTTGTGACGTTATGTATTTTGTGACGTCATTTCTTTTTGTGACGTTATGTATTTTGTGACGTCATATATTTTTGTGACGTTATGTATTTTGTGACGTCATTTATTTTTGTGACGATATGTATTTTGTGACGTTATGTATTTTTTGACCTCATTAATTTTGTGACGTTATGTATTTTGTGACTTAATTAATTTTTGTGACGTTATGTATTTTTTGACGTCATTTATTTTGTGACGTTATGCATTTTGTGACGTGATTAATATTTTGTGACGTCATTTATTTTTGTGACGTTATGTATTTTGTGACGTAAATTATATTTTGTGACGTCATTTATTTTTGTGACGTTATGTATTTTGTGACATCATTTATTTTTGTGACGTTATGTATTTTGTGACGTCATTTATTTTTGTGACGTTATGTATTTTGTGACGTCATTTATTTTTGTGACGTTAAGTATTTTGTGACGTCATTTATTTTTGTGACGTTATGTATTTTGTTACGTCATTTATTTTTGTGACGTTATGTATTTTGTGACGTTTTGTATTTTGTGACGTCATTTATTTTTGTGACGTTATGTATTTTGTGACGTCATTTATTTTTGTGACGTTATGTATTTTTTGATGTCATATATTTTGTGACGTTATGCATTTTGTGACGTGATTAATATTTTGTGACGTCATTTATTTTTGTGACGTTATGTATTTTGTGACGTAAATTATATTTTGTGACGTCATTTATTTTTGTGACGTTGTGTATTTTGTGACGTCATTTATTTTTGTGACGTTATGTATTTTGTGACGTCATTTATTTTTGTGACGTTATGTATTTTGTGACGTCATTTATTTTTGTGACGTTATGTATTTTGTGACGTCATTTATTTTTGTGACGTTATGTATTTTGTGACGTCATTTATTTTTGTGACGTTAAGTATTTTGTGACGTCATTTATTTTTGTGACGTTATGTATTTTGTGACGTCATTTATTTTTGTGACGTTATGTATTTTGTGACGTCATTTATTTTTTTGACGTTATGTATTTTGTGACTTAATTAATTTTTGTGACGTCATTTATTTTTGTGACGTTATGTATTTTGTGACGTCATTTATTTTTGTGACGTTATGTATTTTGTGACGTCATTTATTTTTGTGACGTTATGTATTTTGTGACGTCATTTTTTTGACGTTATGTATTTTGTGACGCCATTTATTTTTGTGACGTTATGTATTTTGTGACGTTATGTATTTTGTGACGTAATTTATTTTTGTGACGTTATGTATTTTGTGACGTCATTTATTTTTGTTACGTTATGTATTTTGTGACTTAATTAATTTTTGTGACGTCATTTATTTTTGTGACGTTATGTATTTTGTGACGTCATTTATTTTTGTGACGTTATGTATTTTGTGACGTCATTTGTTTTTGTGACGTTATGTATTTTGTGACGTCATTTATTTTTTTGACGTTATGTATTTTGTGACGCCATTTATTTTTGTGACGTTATGTATTTTGTGACGTTATGTATTTTGTGACGTTATGTATTTTGTGACGTAATTCATTTTTGTGACGTTATGTATTTTGTGACTTAATTAATTTTTGTGACGTCATTTATTTTTGTGACGTTATGTATTTTTTGACGTCATTAATTTTTGTGACGTTAAGTATTTTGTGACGTCATTTATTTTTGTGACGTTATGTATTTTGTGACGTCATTTCTTTTTGTGACGTTATGTATTTTGTGACGTCATTTATTTTTGTGACGTTATGTATTTTGTGACGTCATTTATTTTTGTGACGATATGTATTTTGTGACGTTATGTATTTTTTGACCTCATTAATTTTGTGACGTTATGTATTTTGTGACTTAATTAATTTTGTGACGTTATGTATTTTGTGACGTCATTTATTTTTGTGACGTTATGTATTTTGTGACGTTATGTATTTTGTGACGTCATTTTTTTTGTGACGTTATGTATTTTGTGACGTCATTTATTTTTGTGACGTTATGTATTTTGTGACGTCATTTATTTTTGTGACGTTATGTATTTTTTGACGTCATTTATTTTGTGACGTTATGCATTTTGTGACGTGATTAATATTTTGTGACGTCATTTATTTTTGTGAAGTTATGTATTTTGTGACGTAAATTATATTTTGTGACGTCATTTATTTTTGTGACGTTATGTATTTTGTGACGTCATTTATTTTTGTGACGTTATGTATTTTGTGACGTTATGTATTTTGTGACGTCATTTATTTTTGTGACGTTATGTATTTTGTGACGTCATTTATTTTTGTGACGTTATGTATTTTGTGACGTCATTTATTTTTTTGACGTTATGTATTTTGTGACGTCATTTATTTTTGTGACGTTATGTATTTTGTGACGTCATTTATTTTTGTGACGTTATGTATTTTTTGACGTCATTTATTTTGTGACGTTATGCATTTTGTGACGTGATTAATATTTTGTGACGTCATTTATTTTTGTGACGTTATGTATTTTGTGACGTAAATTATATTTTGTGACGTCATTTATTTTTGTGACGTTATGTATTTTGTGACATCATTTATTTTTGTGACGTTATATATTTTGTGACGTCATTTATTTTTGTGACGTTATGTATTTTGTGACGTCATTTATTTTTGTGACGTTAAGTATTTTGTGACGTCATTTATTTTTGTGACGTTATGTATTTTGTTACGTCATTTATTTTTGTGACGTTATGTATTTTGTGACGTTTTGTATTTTGTGACGTCATTTATTTTTGTGACGTTATGTATTTTGTGACGTCATTTATTTTTGTGACGTTATGTATTTTTTGATGTCATATATTTTGTGACGTTATGCATTTTGTGACGTGATTAATATTTTGTGACGTCATTTATTTTTGTGACGTTATGTATTTTGTGACGTAAATTATATTTTGTGACGTCATTTATTTTTGTGACGTTGTGTATTTTGTGACGTCATTTATTTTTGTGACGTTATGTATTTTGTGACGTCATTTATTTTTGTGACGTTATGTATTTTGTGACGTCATTTATTTTTGTGACGTTATGTATTTTGTGACGTCATTTATTTTTGTGACGTTATGTATTTTGTGACGTCATTTATTTTTGTGACGTTAAGTATTTTGTGACGTCATTTATTTTTGTGACGTTATGTATTTTGTGACGTCATTTATTTTTGTGACGTTATGTATTTTGTGACGTAAATTATATTTTGTGACGTCATTTATTTTTGTGACGTTATGTATTTTGTGACGTCATTTATTTTTGTGACGTTATGTATTTTGTGACGTCATTTATTTTTGTGACGTTATGTATTTTGTGACGACTTTTTTTTTGTGACTTTATGTATTTTGTGACGTCATTTTTTGTGACGTTATGTATTTTGTGACGTCATTTATTTTTGTGAAGTTATGTATTTTGTGACGTCATTTATTTTTGTGACGTTATGTATTTTGTGACGTCATTTATTTTTTTGACGTTATGTATTTTGTGACTTAATTAATTTTTGTGACGTCATTTATTTTTGTGACGTTATGTATTTTGTGACGTCATTTATTTTTGTGACGTTATGTATTTTGTGACGTCATTTATTTTTGTGACGTTATGTATTTTGTGACGTCATTTTTTTGACGTTATGTATTTTGTGACGCCATTTATTTTTGTGACGTTATGTATTTTGTGACGTTATGTATTTTGTGACGTAATTTATTTTTGTGACGTTATGTATTTTGTGACTTAATTAATTTTTGTGACGTTATGTATTTTGTGACGTTATTTATTTTAAGACGTCATTTATTTTTGTGACGTTATGTATTATGTGACTTAATTATTTTTGTGACGTCATTTATTTTTGTGACGTTATGTATTTTGTGACGTCATTTATTTTTGTGACGTTATGTATTTTGTGACGTCATTTATCTTTGTGACGTTATGTATTTTGTGACGTCATTTATTTTTGTGACGTTAAGTATTTTGTGACGTCATTTATTTTTGTGACGTTATGTATTTTGTGTCGTCATTTATTTTTGTGACGTTATGTATTTTGTGACGTTATTTATTTTATGACGTCATATATTTTTGTGACGTTATGTATTATGTGACTTAATTATTTTTGTGACGTCATTTATTTTTGTGACGTTATGTATTTTGTGACTTAATTAATTTTTGTGACGCCATTTATTTTTGTGACGTTATGTATTTCGTGACGTCATTTTTTTTGTGACGTTATGTATTTTGTGACGCTATTTATTTTTGTGACGTTATGTATTTTGTGACGTCATTTATTTTTGTGACGTTATGTATTTTGTGACGTCATTTATTTTTGTGACGTTATGTATTTTGTGACGTCATTTATTTTTGTGACGTTAAGTATTTTGTGACGTCATTTATTTTTGTGACGTTATGTATTTTGTGACGTCATTTATTTTTGTGACGTTATGTATTTTGTGACGTTATTTATTTTATGACGTCATTTATTTTTGTGACGTTATGTATTATGTGACTTAATTATTTTTGTGACGTCATTTATTTTTGTGACGTTATGTATTTTGTGACTTAATTAATTTTTGTGACGCCATTTATTTTTGTGACGTTATGTATTTCGTGACGTCATTTTTTTTTGTGACGTTATGTATTTTGTGACGCTATTTATTTTTGTGACGTTATGAATTTTGTGACGTCATTAATGTTTGTGGCGTTATGTATTTTGTGACGTCAATATTTTTAGTACATTATGTATTTTGTGACGTAATTAATTTTTGTGACGTCATTTACTTTTGTGAAGTTATGTATTTTATGACTCCATTTATTTTTGTGACGTTATATATTTTGTGACGTCATTTATTTTTGTGACGTTATGTATTTTGTGACGTCATTTATTTTTGTGACGTTATGTATTTTGTAACGTCATTTTTTGTGACGTTATGTATTTTGTGACGTAATTAATATTTTGTGACGTCATTTATTTTTGTGACGTTATGTATTTTGTGACGTCATTTATTTTTGTGACGTAATGTATTTTGTGACGTCATTTATTTTTGTGACGTTATGTATTTTGTGACGTCATTTATTTTTGTGACGTTTTGTATTTTGTGACGTCATTTATTTTTGTGACGATATGTATTTTGTGACGTCATTTTTTTGTGACGTTATGTATTTTGTGACGTAATTTTTTTGTGACGTTATGTATTTTGTGACGTCATTTATTTTTGTGACGTTATGTATTTTGTGACGTTATGTATTTTGTGACGTCATTTATTTTTGTGACGATATGTATTTTGTGACGTTATGTATTTTTTGACGTCATTAATTTTGTGACGTTATGTATTTTGTGACTTAATTAATTTTTGTGACGTCATTTATTTTTGTGACGTTATGTATTTTTTGACGTCATTAATTTTTGTGACGTTAAGTATTTTGTGACGTCATTTATTTTTGTGACGTTATGTATTTTGTGACGTCATTTATTTTTGTGACGTTATGTATTTTGTGACGTCATTTATTTTTGTGACGTTATGTATTTTGTGACGTCATTTATTTTTGTGACGATATGTATTTTGTGACGTTATGTATTTTTTGACCTCATTAATTTTGTGACGTTATGTATTTTGTGACTTAATTAATTTTTGTGACGTTATGTATTTTGTGACGTCATTTATTTTTGTGACGTTATGTATTTTGTGACGTTATGTATTTTGTGACGTCATTTTTTTTTGTGACGTTATGTATTTTGTGACGTCATTTATTTTTGTGACGTTATGTATTTTGTGACGTCATTTATTTTTGTGACGTTATGTATTTTTTGACGTCATTTATTTTGTGACGTTATGCATTTTGTGACGTGATTAATATTTTGTGACGTCATTTATTTTTGTGAAGTTATGTATTTTGTGACGTAAATTATATTTTGTGACGTCATTTATTTTTGTGACGTTATGTATTTTGTGACGTCATTTATTTTTGTGACGTTATTAATTTTGTGACGTTATGTATTTTGTGACGTCATTTATTTTTGTGACGTTATGTATTTTGTGACGTCATTTATTTTTGTGACGTTATGTATTTTGTGACGTCATTTATTTTTTTGACGTTATGTATTTTGTGACGTCATTTATTTTTGTGACGTTATGTATTTTGTGACGTCATTTATTTTTGTGACGTTATGTATTTTTTGACGTCATTTATTTTGTGACGTTATGCATTTTGTGACGTGATTAATATTTTGTGACGTCATTTATTTTTGTGACGTTATGTATTTTGTGACGTAAATTATATTTTGTGACGTCATTTATTTTTGTGACGTTATGTATTTTGTGACATCATTTATTTTTGTGACGTTATGTATTTTGTGACGTCATTTATTTTTGTGACGTTATGTATTTTGTGACGTCATTTATTTTTGTGACGTTATGTATTTTGTGACGTCATTTATTTTTGTGACGTTATGTATTTTGTGACGTCATTTATTTTTGTGACGTTATGTTTTTGTGACGTTATGTATTTTGTGACGTTATGTATTTTATGACGTCATTTATTTTTGTGACGTTATGTATTTTGTGACGTCATTTATTTTTGTGACGTTATGTATTTTGTGACGTCATTTATTTTTGTGACGTTATGTATTTTGTCACGTCATTTATTTTTGTGACGTTATGTATTTTGTGACGTCATTTATTTTTGTGACGTTATGTATTTTGTGACGTAATTTATATTTTGTGACGTCATTTATTTTTGTGATGTTATGTATTTTGTGACGTCATTTATTTTTGTGACGTTATGTATTTTGTGACGTCATTTATTTTTGTGACGTTATGTATTTTGTGACGTCATTTATTTTTGTGACGTTATGTTTTTGTGACGTTATGTATTTTGTGACGTCATTTATTTTTGTGACGTTATGTATTTTGTGACGTAATTAATAATTTGTGACGTCATTTATTTTTGTGACGTTATGTATTTTGTGACGTCTTTTTTTGTGACGTTATGTATTTTGTGACGTCATTTTTTTGTGACGTTATGTATTTTGTGACGTCATTTATTTTTGTGACGTTATGTTTTTGTGACGTTATGTATTTTGTGACGTCATTTATTTTTGTGACGTTATGTATTTTGTGACGTAATTAATAATTTGTGACGTCATTTATTTTTGTGACGTTATGTATTTTGTGACGTCTTTTTTTGTGACGTTATGTATTTTGTGACGTCATTTTTTTGTGACGTTATGTATTTTGTGACTTCATTTATTTTTGTGACGTTATGTATTTTGTTACGTCATTTATTTTTGTGACGTTATGTATTTTGTGACGTCATTTATTTTTGTGACTTTATGTATTTTGTGACGTAATTAATTTTTGTGACGTCATTTATTTTTGTGAATTTATGTATTTTGTGACTTAATTATTTTTGTGACGTCATTTATTTTTGTGACGTTATGTATTTTGTGACTTAATTAATTTTTGTGACGCCATTTATTTGTGTGACGTTATGTATTTTGTGACGTCATTTATTTTTGTGACGTTATGTATTTTGTGACGCTATTTATTTTTGTGACGTTATTTATTTTTGTGACGTTATGTATTTTGTGACGTCATTTTTTTGTGACGTTATGTATTTTGTGACGTCATTTATTTTTGTGACGCTATGTATTTTGTGACGTCATTTTTTTTGACGTTTTGTATTTTGTGACGCCATTTATTTTTGTGACGTTATGTATTTTGTGACGTTATGTATTTTGTGACGTAATTTATTTTTGTGACGTTATGTAATTTGTGACTTAATTAATTTTTTGACGTCATTTATTTTTGTGACGTTATGCATTTTGTGACGTGATTAATATTTTGTGACGTCATTTATTTTTGTGACGTTATGTATTTTGTGACGTCATTTATTTTTGTGACGTTATGTATTTTGTGATGTAATTAATATTTTGTGACGTCATTTATTTTTGTGACGTTATGTATTTTGTGACGTAATTAATATTTTGTGACGTCATTTATTTTTGTGACGTTATGTATTTTGTGACGTCTTTTTTTGTGACGTTATGTATTGTGTGACGTCATTTTTTTGTGACGTTATGAATTTTGTGACGTCATTTATTTTTGTTACGTTATGTATTTTGTGACTTAATTAATTTTTGTGACGTCATTTATTTTTGTGACGTTATGTATTTTGTGACGTCATTTATTTTTGTGACGTTATGTATTTTGTGACGTCATTTGTTTTTGTGACGTTATGTATTTTGTGACGTCATTTATTTTTTTGACGTTATGTATTTTGTGACGCCATTTATTTTTGTGACGTTATGTATTTTGTGACGTTATGTATTTTGTGACGTTATGTATTTTGTGACGTAATTCATTTTTGTGACGTTATGTATTTTGTGACTTAATTAATTTTTGTGACGTCATTTATTTTTGTGACGTTATGTATTTTTTGACGTCATTAATTTTTGTGACGTTAAGTATTTTGTGACGTCATTTATTTTTGTGACGTTATGTATTTTGTGACGTCATTTATTTTTGTGACGTTATGTATTTTGTGACGTCATTTATTTTTGTGACGATATGTATTTTGTGACGTTATGTATTTTTTGACCTCATTAATTTTGTGACGTTATGTATTTTGTGACTTAATTAATTTTTGTGACGTTATGTATTTTGTGACGTCATTTATTTTTGTGACGTTATGTATTTTGTGACGTTATGTATTTTGTGACGTCATTTTTTTTTGTGACGTTATGTATTTTGTGACGTCATTTATTTTTGTGACGTTATGTATTTTGTGACGTCATTTATTTTTGTGACGTTATGTATTTTTTGACGTCATTTATTTTGTGACGTTATGCATTTTGTGACGTGATTAATATTTTGTGACGTCATTTATTTTTGTGAAGTTATGTATTTTGTGACGTAAATTATATTTTGTGACGTCATTTATTTTTGTGACGTTATGTATTTTGTGACGTCATTTATTTTTGTGACGTAATGTATTTTGTGACGTTATGTATTTTGTGACGTCATTTATTTTTGTGACGTTATGTATTTTGTGACGTCATTTATTTTTGTGACGTTATGTATTTTGTGACGTCATTTATTTTTTTGACGTTATGTATTTTGTGACGTCATTTATTTTTGTGACGTTATGTATTTTGTGACGTCATTTATTTTTGTGACGTTATGTATTTTTTGACGTCATTTATTTTGTGACGTTATGCATTTTGTGACGTGATTAATATTTTGTGACGTCATTTATTTTTGTGACGTTATGTATTTTGTGACGTAAATTATATTTTGTGACGTCATTTATTTTTGTGACGTTATGTATTTTGTGACATCATTTATTTTTGTGACGTTATGTATTTTGTGACGTCATTTATTTTTGTGACGTTATGTATTTTGTGACGTCATTTATTTTTGTGACGTTAAGTATTTTGTGACGTCATTTATTTTTGTGACGTTATGTATTTTGTTACGTCATTTATTTTTGTGACGTTATGTATTTTGTGACGTTTTGTATTTTGTGACGTCATTTATTTTTGTGACGTTATGTATTTTGTGACGTCATTTATTTTTGTGACGTTATGTATTTTTTGATGTCATATATTTTGTGACGTTATGCATTTTGTGACGTGATTAATATTTTGTGACGTCATTTATTTTTGTGACGTTATGTATTTTGTGACGTAAATTATATTTTGTGACGTCATTTATTTTTGTGACGTTGTGTATTTTGTGACGTCATTTATTTTTGTGACGTTATGTATTTTGTGACGTCATTTATTTTTGTGACGTTATGTATTTTGTGACGTCATTTATTTTTGTGACGTTATGTATTTTGTGACGTCATTTATTTTTGTGACGTTATGTATTTTGTGACGTCATTTATTTTTGTGACGTTAAGTATTTTGTGACGTCATTTATTTTTGTGACGTTATGTATTTTGTGACGTCATTTATTTTTGTGACGTTATGTATTTTGTGACGTAAATTATATTTTGTGACGTCATTTATTTTTGTGACGTTATGTATTTTGTGACGTCATTTATTTTTGTGACGTTATGTATTTTGTGACGTCATTAATTTTTGTGACGTTATGTATTTTGTGACGACTTTTTTTTGTGACTTTATGTATTTTGTGACGTCATTTTTTGTGACGTTATGTATTTTGTGACGTCATTTATTTTTGTGAAGTTATGTATTTTGTGACGTCATTTATTTTTGTGACGTTATGTATTTTGTGACGTCATTTATTTTTTTGACGTTATGTATTTTGTGACTTAATTAATTTTTGTGACGTCATTTATTTTTGTGACGTTATGTATTTTGTGACGTCATTTATTTTTGTGACGTTATGTATTTTGTGACGTCATTTTTTTGACGTTATGTATTTTGTGACGCCATTTATTTTTGTGACGTTATGTATTTTGTGACGTTATGTATTTTGTGACGTAATTTATTTTTGTGACGTTATGTATTTTGTGACTTAATTAATTTTTGTGACGTTATGTATTTTGTGACGTTATTTATTTTATGACGTCATTTATTTTTGTGACGTTATGTATTATGTGACTTAATTATTTTTGTGACGTCATTTATTTTTGTGACGTTATGTATTTTGTGACTTAATTAATTTTTGTGACGCCATTTATTTTTGTGACGTTATGTATTTCGTGACGTCATTTTTTTTGTGACGTTATGTATTTTGTGACGCTATTTATTTTTGTGACGTTATGAATTTTGTGACGTCATTAATGTTTGTGGCGTTATGTATTTTCTGACGTCATTATTTTTAGTACATTATGTATTTTGTGACGTAATTAATTTTTGTGACGTCATTTACTTTTGTGAAGTTATGTATTTTATGACTCCATTTATTTTTGTGACGTTATATATTTTGTGACGTCATTTATTTTTGTGACGTTATGTATTTTGTGACGTCATTTATTTTTGTGACGTTATGTATTTTGTAACGTCATTTTTTGTGACGTTATGTATTTTGTGACGTAATTAATATTTTGTGACGTCATTTATTTTTGTGACGTTATGTATTTTGTGACGTCATTTATTTTTGTGACGTAATGTATTTTGTGACGTCATTTATTTTTGTGACGTTATGTATTTTGTGACGTCATTTATTTTTGTGACGTTTTGTATTTTGTGACGTCATTTATTTTTGTGACGATATGTATTTTGTGACGTCATTTTTTTGTGACGTTATGTATTTTGTGACGTAATTTTTTTTGTGACGTTATGTATTTTGTGACGTCATTTATTTTTGTGACGTTATGTATTTTGTGACGTTATGTATTTTGTGACGTCATTTATTTTTGTGACGATATGTATTTTGTGACGTTATGTATTTTTTGACGTCATTAATTTTGTGACGTTATGTATTTTGTGACTTAATTAATTTTTGTGACGTCATTTATTTTTGTGACGTTATGTATTTTTTGACGTCATTAATTTTTGTGACGTTAAGTATTTTGTGACGTCATTTATTTTTGTGACGTTATGTATTTTGTGACGTCATTTATTTTTGTGACGTTATGTATTTTGTGACGTCATTTATTTTTGTGACGTTATGTATTTTGTGACGTCATTTATTTTGTGACGATATGTATTTTGTGACGTTATGTATTTTTTGACCTCATTAATTTTGTGACGCTATGTATTTTGTGACTTAATTAATTTTTGTGACGTTATGTATTTTGTGACGTCATTTATTTTTGTGACGTTATGTATTTTGTGACGTTATGTATTTTGTGACGTCATTTTTTTTGTGACTTTATGTATTTTGTGACGTCATTTATTTTTGTGACGTTATGTATTTTGTGACGACATTTATTTTTGTGACGTTATGTATTTTTTGACGTCATTTATTTTGTGACGTTATGCATTTTGTGACGTGATTAATATTTTGTGACGTCATTTATTTTTTTGAAGTTATGTATTTTGTGACGTAAATTATATTTTGACACGTCATTTATTTTTGTGACGTTATGTATTTTGTGACGTCATTTATTTTTGTGACGTTATGTATTTTGTGACGTTATGTATTTTGTGACGTCATTTATTTTTGTGACGTTATGTATTTTGTGACGTCATTTATTTTTGTGACGTTATGTATTTTGTGACGTCATTTATTTTTTTGACGTTATGTATTTTGTGACGTCATTTATTTTTGTGACGTTATGTATTTTGTGACGTCATTTATTTTTGTGACGTTATGTATTTTTTGACGTCATTTATTTTGTGACGTTATGCATTTTGTGACGTGATTAATATTTTGTGACGTCATTTATTTTTGTGACGTTATGTATTTTGTGACGTAAATTATATTTTGTGACGTCATTTATTTTTGTGACGTTATGTATTTTGTGACATCATTTATTTTTGTGACGTTATGTATTTTGTGACGTCATTTATTTTTGTGACGTTATGTATTTTGTGACGTCATTTATTTTTGTGACGTTAAGTATTTTGTGACGTCATTTATTTTTGTGACGTTATGTATTTTGTTACGTCATTTATTTTTGTGACGTTATGTATTTTGTGACGTTTTGTATTTTGTGACGTCATTTATTTTTGTGACGTTATGTATTTTGTGACGTCATTTTTTTTGTGACGTTATGTATTTTGTGACGTAATTAATATTTTGTGACGTCATTTATTTTTGTGACGTTATGTATTTTGTGACGTCATTTATTTTTGTGAAGTTATGTATTTTGTGACGTCATTTATTTTTGTGACGTTATGTATTTTGTGACGTCATTTATTTTTGTGACGTTATGTATTTTGTGACGTCATTTATTTTTGTGACGTTATGTATTTTGTGACGTCATTTTTTTGACGTTATGTATTTTGTGACGCCATTTATTTTTGTGAAGTTATGTATTTTGTGACGTTATGTATTTTGTGACGTAATTTATTTTTGTGACTTAATTAATTTTTGTGACGTCATTTATTTTTGTGACGTTATGTATTTTTTGACGTCATTTATTTTTGTGACGTTATGTATTTTGTGACGTCATTTATTTTTGTGACGTTATGTATTTTGTGACGTCATTTATTTTTGTGACGTTATGTATTTTTTGACGTCATTTATTTTTGTGACGTTATGTATTTTGTGACGTCATTTATTTTTGTGACGTTATGTATTTTGTGACGTCATTTATTTTTGTGACGTTAAGTATTTTGTGACGTCATTTATTTTTGTGACGTTATGTATTTTGTGACGTCATTTATTTTTGTGACGTTATGTATTTTGTGACGTTATGTATTTTATGACGTCATTTATTTTTGTGACGTTATGTATTTTGTGACGTCATTTATTTTTGTGACGTTATGTATTTTGTGACGTCATTTATTTTTGTGACGTTATGTATTTTGTGACGTCATTTATTTTTGTGACGTTATGTATTTTGTGACGTCATTAATTTTTGTGACGTTATGTTTTTTGTGACGTAATTTATATTTTGTGACGTCATTTATTTTTGTGATGTTATGTATTTTGTGACGTCATTTATTTTTGTGACGTTATGTATTTTGTGACGTCATTTATTTTTGTGACGTTATGTATTTTGTGACGTCATTTATTTTTGTGACGTTATGTTTTTGTGACGTTATGTATTTTGTGACGTCATTTATTTTTGTGACGTTATGTATTTTGTGACGTAATTAATAATTTGTGACGTCATTTATTTTTGTGACGTTATGTATTTTGTGACGTCTTTTTTTGTGACGTTATGTATTTTGTGACGTCATTTTTTTGTGACGTTATGTATTTTGTGACGTCATTTATTTTTGTGACGTTATGTATTTTGTTACGTCATTTATTTTTGTGACGTTATGTATTTTGTGACGTCATTTATTTTTGTGACTTTATGTATTTTGTGACGTAATTAATTTTTGTGACGTCATTTATTTTTGTGAATTTATGTATTTTGTGACTTAATTATTTTTGTGACGTCATTTATTTTTGTGACGTTATGTATTTTGTGACGTCATTTATTTTTGTGACGCTATGTATTTTGTGACGTCATTTTTTTGACGTTTTGTATTTTGTGACGCCATTTATTTTTGTGACGTTATGTATTTTGTGACGTTATGTATTTTGTGACGTAATTTATTTTTGTGACGTTATGTATTTTGTGACTTAATTAATTTTTTGACGTCATTTATTTTTGTGACGTTATGCATTTTGTGACGTGATTAATATTTTGTGACGTCATTTATTTTTGTGACGTTATGTATTTTGTGACGTCATTTATTTTTGTGACGTTATGTATTTTGTGATGTAATTAATATTTTGTGACGTCATTTATTTTTGTGACGTTATGTATTTTGTGACGCCATTTATTTTTGTGACGTTATGTATTTTGTGACGTTATGTATTTTGTGACGTTATGTATTTTGTGACTTAATTAATTTTTGTGACGTCATTTATTTTTGTGACGTTATGTATTTTGTGACGTCATTTATTTTTGTGACGTTATGTATTTTGTGACGTCATTTGTTTTTGTGACGTTATGTATTTTGTGACGTCATTTATTTTTTTGACGTTATGTATTTTGTGACGCCATTTATTTTTGTGACGTTATGTATTTTGTGACGTAATTCATTTTTGTGACGTTATGTATTTTGTGACTTAATTAATTTTTGTGACGTCATTTATTTTTGTGACGTTATGTATTTTGTGACGTCATTTATTTTAGTGACATTATGCATTTTGTGACGTCATTTATTTTTGTGACGTTATGTATTTTGTGACGTCATTTATTTTTTGACGTTATGTATTTTGTGACGTCATTTATTTTTGTGACGTTATGTATTTTGTGACGTCATTTATTTTTGTGACGTTATGTATTTTTTGATGTCATATATTTTGTGACGTTATGCATTTTGTGACGTGATTAATATTTTGTGACGTCATTTATTTTTGTGACGTTATGTATTTTGTGACGTAAATTATATTTTGTGACGTCATTTATTTTTGTGACGTTATGTATTTTGTGACGTCATATATTTTTGTGACGTTATGTATTTTGTGACGTTATGTATTTTGTGACGTTATGTATTTTGTGACGTTATGTATTTTGTGACGTAATTCATTTTTGTGACGTTATGTATTTTGTGACGTAATTTATTTTTGTGACTTAATTAATTTTTGTGACGTCATTTATTTTTGTGACGTTATGTATTTTTTGACGTCATTTATTTTTGTGACGTTATGTATTTTGTGACGTCATTTATTTTTGTGACGTTATGTATTTTGTGACGTCATTTATTTTTGTGACGTTATGTATTTTGTGACGTCATTTATTTTTGTGACGTTATGTATTTTGTGACGTCATTTATTTTTGTGACGTTAAGTATTTTGTGACGTCATTTATTTTTGTGACGTTATGTATTTTGTGACGTCATTTATTTTTGTGACGTTATGTATTTTGTGACGTTATGTATTTTGTGACGTCATTTATTTTTGTGACGTTATGTTTTTTGTGACGTAATTAATAATTTGTGACGTCATTTATTTTTGTGACGTTATGTATTTTGTGACGTCTTTTTTTGTGACGTCATTTTTTTGTGACGTTATGTATTTTGTGACGTCATTTATTTTTGTGACGTTATGTTTTTGTGACGTTATGTATTTTGTGACGTCATTTATTTTTGTGACGTTATGTATTTTGTGACGTAATTAATAATTTGTGACGTCATTTATTTTTGTGACGTTATGTATTTTGTGACGTCTTTTTTTGTGACGTTATGTATTTTGTGACGTCATTTTTTTGTGACGTTATGTATTTTGTGACGTCATTTATTTTTGTGACGTTATGTATTTTGTTACGTCATTTATTTTTGTGACGTTATGTATTTTGTGACGTCATTTATTTTTGTGACTTTATGTATTTTGTGACGTAATTAATTTTTGTGACGTCATTTATTTTTGTGAATTTATGTATTTTGTGACTTAATTATTTTTGTGACGTCATTTATTTTTGTGACGTTATGTATTTTGTGACGTCATTTATTTTTGTGACGCTATGTATTTTGTGACGTCATTTTTTTGACGTTTTGTATTTTGTGACGCCATTTATTTTTGTGACGTTATGTATTTTGTGACGTTATGTATTTTGTGACGTAATTTATTTTTGTGACGTTATGTATTTTGTGACTTAATTAATTTTTTGACGTCATTTATTTTTGTGACGTTATGCATTTTGTGACGTGATTAATATTTTGTGACGTCATTTATTTTTGTGACGTTATGTATTTTGTGACGTCATTTATTTTTGTGACGTTATGTATTTTGTGATGTAATTAATATTTTGTGACGTCATTTATTTTTTTGACGTTATGTATTTTGTGACGTAATTAATATTTTGTGACGTCATTTATTTTTGTGACGTTATGTATTTTGTGACGTCTTTTTTTTGTGACGTTATGTATTGTGTGACGTCATTTTTTTGTGACGTTATGTATTTTGTGACGTAATTTATTTTTGTTACGTTATGTATTTTGTGACTTAATTAATTTTTGTGACGTCATTTATTTTTGTGACGTTATGTATTTTGTGACGTCATTTATTTTTGTGACGTTATGTATTTTGTGACGTCATTTGTTTTTGTGACGTTATGTATTTTGTGACGTCATTTATTTTTTTGACGTTATGTATTTTTTGACGCCATTTATTTTTGTGTCGTTATGTATTTTGTGACGTTATGTATTTTGTGACGTTATGTATTTTGTGACGTAATTCATTTTTGTGACGTTATGTATTTTGTGACTTAATTAATTTTTGTGACGTCATTTATTTTTGTGACGTTATGTATTTTGTGACGTCATTTATTTTAGTGACGTTATGTATTTTGTGACGTCATTTATTTTTGTGACGTTATGTATTTTGTGACGTCATTTATTTTTTGACGTTATGTATTTTGTGACGTCATTTATTTTTGTGACGTTATGTATTTTGTGACGTAAATTATATTTTGTGACGTCATTTATTTTTATGACGTTATGTATTTTGTGACGTCATTTATTTTTGTGACGTTATGTATTTTGTGACGTTATGTATTTTGTGACGTTATGTATTTTGTGACGTAATTCATTTTTGTGACGTTATGTATTTTGTGACGTAATTTATTTTTGTGACTTAATTAATTTTTGTGACGTCATTTATTTTTGTGACGTTATGTATTTTTTGACGTCATTTATTTTTGTGACGTTATGTATTTTGTGACGTCATTTATTTTTGTGACGTTATGTATTTTGTGACGTCATTTATTTTAGTGACGTTATGTATTTTGTGACGTCATTTATTTTTGTGACGTTATGTATTTTGTGACGTCATTTATTTTTGTGACGTTATGTATTTTGTGACGTCATTTATTTTTGTGACGTTAAGTATTTTGTGACGTCATTTATTTTTGTGACGTTATGTATTTTGTGACGTCATTTATTTTTGTGACGTTATGTATTTTGTGACGTTATGTATTTTATGACGTCATTTATTTTTGTGACGTTATGTATTTTGTGACGTCATTTATTTTTGTGACGTTATGTATTTTGTGACGTCATTTATTTTTGTGACGTTATGTATTTTGTGACGTCATTTATTTTTGTGACGTTATGTATTTTGTGACGTCATTTATTTTTGTGACGTTATGTATTTTGTGACGTCATTTATTTTTGTGACGTTATGTATTTTGTGACGTAATTTATATTTTGTGACGTCATTTATTTTTGTGATGTTATGTATTTTGTGACGTCATTTATTTTTGTGACGTTATGTATTTTGTGACGTCATTTATTTTTGTGACGTTATGTATTTTGTGACGTAATTAATAATTTGTGACGTCATTTATTTTTGTGACGTTATGTATTTTGTGACGTCTTTTTTTGTGACGTTATGTATTTTGTGACGTCATTTTTTTGTGACGTTATGTATTTTGTGACGTCATTTATTTTTGTGACGTTATGTATTTTGTTACGTCATTTATTTTTGTGACGTTATGTATTTTGTGACGTCATTTATTTTTGTGACTTTATGTATTTTGTGACGTAATTAATTTTTGTGACGTCATTTATTTTTGTGAATTTATGTATTTTGTGACTTAATTATTTTTGTGACGTCATTTATTTTTGTGACGTTATGTATTTTGTGACGTCATTTATTTTTGTGACGCTATGTATTTTGTGACGTCTTCTTTTTGACGTTTTGTATTTTGTGACGCCATTTATTTTTGTGACGTTATGTATTTTGTGACGTTATGTATTTTGTGACGTAATTTATTTTTGTGACGTTATGTATTTTGTGACTTAATTAATTTTTTGACGTCATTTATTTTTGTGACGTTATGCATTTTGTGACGTGATTAATATTTTGTGACGTCATTTATTTTTGTGACGTTATGTATTTTGTGACGTCATTTATTTTTGTGACGTTATGTATTTTGTGATGTAATTAATATTTTGTGACGTCATTTATTTTTGTGACGTTATGTATTTTGTGACGTAATTAATATTTTGTGACGTCATTTATTTTTGTGACGTTATGTATTTTGTGACGTCTTTTTTTTGTGACGTTATGTATTGTGTGACGTCATTTTTTTGTGACGTTATGTATTTTGTGACGTAATTTATTTTTGTTACGTTATGTATTTTGTGACTTAATTAATTTTTGTGACGTCATTTATTTTTGTGACGTTATGTATTTTGTGACGTCATTTATTTTTGTGACGTTATGTATTTTGTGACGTCATTTGTTTTTGTGACGTTATGTATTTTGTGACGTCATTTATTTTTTTGACGTTATGTATTTTTTGACGCCATTTATTTTTGTGTCGTTATGTATTTTGTGACGTTATGTATTTTGTGACGTTATGTATTTTGTGACGTAATTCATTTTTGTGACGTTATGTATTTTGTGACTTAATTAATTTTTGTGACGTCATTTATTTTTGTGACGTTATGTATTTTGTGACGTCATTTATTTTAGTGACGTTATGTATTTTGTGACGTCATTTATTTTTGTGACGTTATGTATTTTGTGACGTCATTTATTTTTTGACGTTATGTATTTTGTGACGTCATTTATTTTTGTGACGTTATGTATTTTGTGACGTAAATTATATTTTGTGACGTCATTTATTTTTGTGACGTTATGTATTTTGTGACGTCATTTATTTTTGTGACGTTATGTATTTTGTGACGTTATGTATTTTGTGACGTTATGTATTTTGTGACGTAATTCATTTTTGTGACGTTATGTATTTTGTGACGTAATTTATTTTTGTGACTTAATTAATTTTTGTGACGTCATTTATTTTTGTGACGTTATGTATTTTTTGACGTCATTTATTTTTGTGACGTTATGTATTTTGTGACGTCATTTATTTTTGTGACGTTATGTATTTTGTGACGTCATTTATTTTAGTGACGTTATGTATTTTGTGACGTCATTTATTTTTGTGACGTTATGTATTTTGTGACGTCATTTATTTTTGTGACGTTATGTATTTTGTGACGTCATTTATTTTTGTGACGTTAAGTATTTTGTGACGTCATTTATTTTTGTGACGTTATGTATTTTGTGACGTCATTTATTTTTGTGACGTTATGTATTTTGTGACGTTATGTATTTTATGACGTCATTTATTTTTGTGACGTTATGTATTTTGTGACGTCATTTATTTTTGTGACGTTATGTATTTTGTGACGTCATTTATTTTTGTGACGTTATGTATTTTGTGACGTCATTTATTTTTGTGACGTTATGTATTTTGTGACGTCATTTATTTTTGTGACGTTATGTATTTTGTGACGTCATTTATTTTTGTGACGTAATTTATATTTTGTGACGTCATTTATTTTTGTGATGTTATGTATTTTGTGACGTCATTTATTTTTGTGACGTTATGTATTTTGTGACGTCATTTATTTTTGTGACGTTATGTATTTTGTGACGTCATTTATTTTTGTGACGTTATGTTTTTGTGACGTTATGTATTTTGTGACGTCATTTATTTTTGTGACGTTATGTATTTTGTGACGTAATTAATAATTTGTGACGTCATTTATTTTTGTGACGTTATGTATTTTGTGACGTCTTTTTTTGTGACGTTATGTATTTTGTGACGTCATTTTTTTGTGACGTTATGTATTTTGTGACGTCATTTATTTTTGTGACGTTATGTTTTTGTGACGTTATGTATTTTGTGACGTCATTTATTTTTGTGACGTTATGTATTTTGTGACGTAATTAATAATTTGTGACGTCATTTATTTTTGTGACGTTATGTATTTTGTGACGTCTTTTTTTGTGACGTTATGTATTTTGTGACGTCATTTTTTTGTGACGTTATGTATTTTGTGACGTCATTTATTTTTGTGACGTTATGTATTTTGTTACGTCATTTATTTTTGTGACGTTATGTATTTTGTGACGTCATTTATTTTTGTGACTTTATGTATTTTGTGACGTAATTAATTTTTGTGACGTCATTTATTTTTGTGAATTTATGTATTTTGTGACTTAATTATTTTTGTGACGTCATTTATTTTTGTGACGTTATGTATTTTGTGACGTCATTTATTTTTGTGACGCTATGTATTTTGTGACGTCATTTTTTTGACGTTTTGTATTTTGTGACGCCATTTATTTTTGTGACGTTATGTATTTTGTGACGTTATGTATTTTGTGACGTAATTTATTTTTGTGACGTTATGTATTTTGTGACTTAATTAATTTTTTGACGTCATTTATTTTTGTGACGTTATGCATTTTGTGACGTGATTAATATTTTGTGACGTCATTTATTTTTGTGACGTTATGTATTTTGTGACGTCATTTATTTTTGTGACGTTATGTATTTTGTGATGTAATTAATATTTTGTGACGTCATTTATTTTTGTGACGTTATGTATTTTGTGACGTAATTAATATTTTGTGACGTCATTTATTTTTGTGACGTTATGTATTTTGTGACGTCTTTTTTTTGTGACGTTATGTATTGTGTGACGTCATTTTTTGTGACGTTATGTATTTTGTGACGTCATTTATTTTTGTTACGTTATGTATTTTGTGACGTCATTTATTTTTGTGACGTTATGTATTTTGTGATGTAATTAATATTTTGTGACGTCATTTGTTTTTGTGACGTTATGTATTTTGTGACGTAATTAATATTTTGTGACGTCATTTATTTTTGTGACGTTATGTATTTTGTGACGTCTTTTTTTTGTGACGTTATGTATTGTGTGACGTCATTTTTTGTGACGTTATGTATTTTGTGACGTCATTTATTTTTGTTACGTTATGTATTTTGTGACTTAATTAATTTTTGTGACGTCATTTATTTTTGTGACGTTATGTATTTTGTGACGTCATTTATTTTTGTGACGTTATGTATTTTGTGACGTCATTTGTTTTTGTGACGTTATGTATTTTGTGACGTCATTTATTTTTTTGACGTTATGTATTTTGTGACGCCATTTATTTTTGTGACGTTATGTATTTTGTGACGTTATGTATTTTGTGACGTTATGTATTTTGTGACGTAATTCATTTTTGTGACGTTATGTATTTTGTGACTTAATTAATTTTTGTGACGTCATTTATTTTTGTGACGTTATGTGTTTTGTGACGTCATTTATTTTAGTGACGTTATGTATTTTGTGACGTCATTTATTTTTGTGACGTTATGTATTTTGTGACGTCATTTATTTTTTGACGTTATGTATTTTGTGACGTCATTTATTTTTGTGACGTTATGTATTTTGTGACGTCATTTATTTTTGTGACGTTATGTATTTTTTGATGTCATATATTTTGTGACGTTATGCATTTTGTGACGTGATTAATATTTTAAGACGTCATTTATTTTTGTGACGTTGTGTATTTTGTGACGTAGTTAATATTTTGTGACGTCATTTATTTTTGTGACGTTATGTATTTTGTGACGTCAATTATTTTTGTGACGTTATGTATTTTGTGACGTCATTTGTTTTTGTGACGTTATGTATTTTGTGACGTCATTTATTTTTGTGACGTTATGTATTTTGTGACGTCATTTATTTTTGTGACGTTATGTATTTTGTGACGTCATTTATTTTTGTGACGTTATGTATTTTGTGACGTCATTTATTTTTGTGACGTTAAGTATTTTGTGACGTCATTTATTTTTGTGACGTTATGTATTTTGTGACGTCATTTATTTTTGTGACGTTATGTATTTTGTGACGTTATGTATTTTATGACGTCATTTATTTTTGTGACGTTATGTATTTTGTGACGTCATTTATTTTTGTGACGTTATGTATTTTGTGACGTCATTTATTTTTGTGACGTTATGTATTTTGTGACGTCATTTATTTTTGTGACGTTATGTATTTTGTGACGTCATTTATTTTTGTGACGTTATGTATTTTGTGACGTAATTTATATTTTGTGACGTCATTTATTTTTGTGATGTTATGTATTTTGTGACGTCATTTATTTTTGTGACGTTATGTATTTTGTGACGTCATTTATTTTTGTGACGTTATGTATTTTGTGACGTCATTTATTTTTGTGACGTTATGTTTTTGTGACGTTATGTATTTTGTGACGTCATTTATTTTTGTGACGTTAAGTATTTTGTGACGTCATTTATTTTTGTGACGTTATGTATTTTGTGACGTCATTTATTTTTGTGACGTTATGTATTTTGTGACGTTATGTATTTTATGACGTCATTTATTTTTGTGACGTTATGTATTTTGTGACGTCATTTATTTTTGTGACGTTATGTATTTTGTGACGTCATTTATTTTTGTGACGTTATGTATTTTGTGACGTCATTTATTTTTGTGACGTTATGTATTTTGTGACGTCATTTATTTTTGTGACGTTATGTATTTTGTGACGTCATTTATTTTTGTGACGTTATGTATTTTGTGACGTAATTTATATTTTGTGACGTCATTTATTTTTGTGATGTTATGTATTTTGTGACGTCATTTATTTTTGTGACGTTATGTATTTTGTGACGTCATTTATTTTTGTGACGTTATGTATTTTGTGACGTCATTTATTTTTGTGACGTTATGTTTTTGTGACGTTATGTATTTTGTGACGTCATTTATTTTTGTGACGTTATGTATTTTGTGACGTAATTAATAATTTGTGACGTCATTTATTTTTGTGACGTTATGTATTTTGTGACGTCTTTTTTTGTGACGTTATGTATTTTGTGACGTCATTTTTTTGTGACGTTATGTATTTTGTGACGTCATTTATTTTTGTGACGTTATGTTTTTGTGACGTTATGTATTTTGTGACGTCATTTATTTTTGTGACGTTATGTATTTTGTGACGTAATTAATAATTTGTGACGTCATTTATTTTTGTGACGTTATGTATTTTGTGACGTCTTTTTTTGTGACGTTATGTATTTTGTGACGTCATTTTTTTGTGACGTTATGTATTTTGTGACGTCATTTATTTTTGTGACGTTATGTATTTTGTTACGTCATTTATTTTTGTGACGTTATGTATTTTGTGACGTCATTTATTTTTGTGACTTTATGTATTTTGTGACGTAATTAATTTTTGTGACGTCATTTATTTTTGTGAATTTATGTATTTTGTGACTTAATTATTTTTGTGACGTCATTTATTTTTGTGACGTTATGTATTTTGTGACGTCATTTATTTTTGTGACGCTATGTATTTTGTGACGTCATTTTTTTGACGTTTTGTATTTTGTGACGCCATTTATTTTTGTGACGTTATGTATTTTGTGACGTTATGTATTTTGTGACGTAATTTATTTTTGTGACGTTATGTATTTTGTGACTTAATTAATTTTTTGACGTCATTTATTTTTGTGACGTTATGCATTTTGTGACGTGATTAATATTTTGTGACGTCATTTATTTTTGTGACGTTATGTATTTTGTGACGTCATTTATTTTTGTGACGTTATGTATTTTGTGATGTAATTAATATTTTGTGACGTCATTTATTTTTGTGACGTTATGTATTTTGTGACGTAATTAATATTTTGTGACGTCATTTATTTTTGTGACGTTATGTATTTTGTGACGTCTTTTTTTTGTGACGTTATGTATTGTGTGACGTCATTTTTTGTGACGTTATGTATTTTGTGACGTCATTTATTTTTGTTACGTTATGTATTTTGTGACGTCATTTATTTTTGTGACGTTATGTATTTTGTGATGTAATTAATATTTTGTGACGTCATTTATTTTTGTGACGTTATGTATTTTGTGACGTAATTAATATTTTGTGACGTCATTTATTTTTGTGACGTTATGTATTTTGTGACGTCTTTTTTTTGTGACGTTATGTATTGTGTGACGTCATTTTTTGTGACGTTATGTATTTTGTGACGTCATTTATTTTTGTTACGTTATGTATTTTGTGACTTAATTAATTTTTGTGACGTCATTTATTTTTGTGACGTTATGTATTTTGTGACGTCATTTATTTTTGTGACGTTATGTATTTTGTGACGTCATTTGTTTTTGTGACGTTATGTATTTTGTGACGTCATTTATTTTTTTGACGTTATGTATTTTGTGACGCCATTTATTTTTGTGACGTTATGTATTTTGTGACGTTATGTATTTTGTGACGTTATGTATTTTGTGACGTAATTCATTTTTGTGACGTTATGTATTTTGTGACTTAATTAATTTTTGTGACGTCATTTATTTTTGTGACGTTATGTGTTTTGTGACGTCATTTATTTTAGTGACGTTATGTATTTTGTGACGTCATTTATTTTTGTGACGTTATGTATTTTGTGACGTCATTTATTTTTTGACGTTATGTATTTTGTGACGTCATTTATTTTTGTGACGTTATGTATTTTGTGACGTCATTTATTTTTGTGACGTTATGTATTTTTTGATGTCATATATTTTGTGACGTTATGCATTTTGTGACGTGATTAATATTTTGTGACGTCATTTATTTTTGTGACGTTGTGTATTTTGTGACGTAGTTAATATTTTGTGACGTCATTTATTTTTGTGACGTTATGTATTTTGTGACGTCAATTATTTTTGTGACGTTATGTATTTTGTGACGTCATTTGTTTTTGTGACGTTATGTATTTTGTGACGTCATTTATTTTTGTGACGTTATGTATTTTGTGACGTCATTTATTTTTGTGACGTTATGTATTTTGAGACGTCATTTATTTTTGTGACGTTATGTATTTTGTGACGTCATTTATTTTTGTGACGTTAAGTATTTTGTGACGTCATTTATTTTTGTGACGTTATGTATTTTGTGACGTCATTTATTTTTGTGACGTTATGTATTTTGTGACGTTATGTATTTTATGACGTCATTTATTTTTGTGACGTTATGTATTTTGTGACGTCATTTATTTTTGTGACGTTATGTATTTTGTGACGTCATTTATTTTTGTGACGTTATGTATTTTGTGACGTCATTTATTTTTGTGACGTTATGTATTTTGTGACGTCATTTATTTTTGTGACGTTATGTATTTTGTGACGTAATTTATATTTTGTGACGTCATTTATTTTTGTGATGTTATGTATTTTGTGACGTCATTTATTTTTGTGACGTTATGTATTTTGTGACGTCATTTATTTTTGTGACGTTATGTATTTTGTGACGTCATTTATTTTTGTGACGTTATGTTTTTGTGACGTTATGTATTTTGTGACGTCATTTATTTTTGTGACGTTATGTATTTTGTGACGTAATTAATAATTTGTGACGTCATTTATTTTTGTGACGTTATGTATTTTGTGACGTCTTTTTTTGTGACGTTATGTATTTTGTGACGTCATTTTTTTGTGACGTTATGTATTTTGTGACGTCATTTATTTTTGTGACGTTATGTTTTTGTGACGTTATGTATTTTGTGACGTCATTTATTTTTGTGACGTTATGTATTTTGTGACGTAATTAATAATTTGTGACGTCATTTATTTTTGTGACGTTATGTATTTTGTGACGTCTTTTTTTGTGACGTTATGTATTTTGTGACGTCATTTTTTTGTGACGTTATGTATTTTGTGACGTCATTTATTTTTGTGACGTTATGTATTTTGTTACGTCATTTATTTTTGTGACGTTATGTATTTTGTGACGTCATTTATTTTTGTGACTTTATGTATTTTGTGACGTAATTAATTTTTGTGACGTCATTTATTTTTGTGAATTTATGTATTTTGTGACTTAATTATTTTTGTGACGTCATTTATTTTTGTGACGTTATGTATTTTGTGACGTCATTTATTTTTGTGACGCTATGTATTTTGTGACGTCATTTTTTTGACGTTTTGTATTTTGTGACGCCATTTATTTTTGTGACGTTATGTATTTTGTGACGTTATGTATTTTGTGACGTAATTTATTTTTGTGACGTTATGTATTTTGTGACTTAATTAATTTTTTGACGTCATTTATTTTTGTGACGTTATGCATTTTGTGACGTGATTAATATTTTGTGACGTCATTTATTTTTGTGACGTTATGTATTTTGTGACGTCATTTATTTTTGTGACGTTATGTATTTTGTGATGTAATTAATATTTTGTGACGTCATTTATTTTTGTGACGTTATGTATTTTGTGACGTAATTAATAATTTGTGACGTCATTTATTTTTGTGACGTTATGTATTTTGTGACGTCTTTTTTTTGTGACGTTATGTATTGTGTGACGTCATTTTTTGTGACGTTATGTATTTTGTGACGTCATTTATTTTTGTTACGTTATGTATTTTGTGACTTAATTAATTTTTGTGACGTCATTTATTTTTGTGACGTTATGTATTTTGTGACGTCATTTATTTTTGTGACGTTATGTATTTTGTGACGTCATTTGTTTTTGTGACGTTATGTATTTTGTGACGTCATTTATTTTTTTGACGTTATGTATTTTGTGACGCCATTTATTTTTGTGACGTTATGTATTTTGTGACGTTATGTATTTTGTGACGTTATGTATTTTGTGACGTAATTCATTTTTGTGACGTTATGTATTTTGTGACTTAATTAATTTTTGTGACGTCATTTATTTTTGTGACGTTATGTATTTTGTGACGTCATTTATTTTAGTGACGTTATGTATTTTGTGACGTCATTTATTTTTGTGACGTTATGTATTTTGTGACGTCATTTATTTTTTGACGTTATGTATTTTGTGACGTCATTTATTTT
Organism: Flexamia atlantica; assembly: GCA_035578135.1. NCBI lineage: Eukaryota > Metazoa > Arthropoda > Insecta > Hemiptera > Cicadellidae > Flexamia > Flexamia atlantica. The sequence continues at coordinate 288,233 of JAQJVK010000115.1, read as the reverse complement.
TGTGACGTTATGTATTTTGTGACGTCATTTATTTTTGTGACGTTATGTATTTTTTGATGTCATATATTTTGTGACGTTATGCATTTTGTGACGTGATTAATATTTTGTGACGTCATTTATTTTTGTGACGTTATGTATTTTGTGACGTAAATTATATTTTGTGACGTCATTTATTTTTGTGACGTTATGTATTTTGTGACGTCATTTATTTTTGTGACGTTATGTATTTTGTGACGTCATTTATTTTTGTGACGTTATGTATTTTGTGACGTCATTTATTTTTGTGACGTTATGTATTTTGTGACGTCATTCATTTTTGTGACGTTATGTATTTTGTGACGTCATTTATTTTTGTGACGTTAAGTATTTTGTGACGTCATTTATTTTTGTGACGTTATGTATTTTGTGACGTCATTTATTTTTGTGACGTTATGTATTTTGTGACGTAAATTATATTTTGTGACGTCATTTATTTTTGTGACGTTATGTATTTTGTGACGTAGTTAATATTTTGTGACGTCATTTATTTTTGTGACGTTATGTATTTTGTGACGTCAATTATTTTTGTGACGTTATGTATTTTGTGACGTCATTTGTTTTTGTGACGTTATGTATTTTGTGACGTCATTTATTTTTGTGACGTTATGTATTTTGTGACGTCATTTATTTTTGTGACGTTATGTATTTTGTGACGTCATTTATTTTTGTGACGTTATGTATTTTGTGACGTCATTTATTTTTGTGACGTTAAGTATTTTGTGACGTCATTTATTTTTGTGACGTTATGTATTTTGTGACGTCATTTATTTTTGTGACGTTATGTATTTTGTGACGTTATGTATTTTATGACGTCATTTATTTTTGTGACGTTATGTATTTTGTGACGATATTTATTTTTGTGACGTTATGTATTTTGTGACGTCATTTATTTTTGTGACGTTATGTATTTTGTGACGTCATTTATTTTTGTGACGTTATGTATTTTGTGACGTCATTTATTTTTGTGACGTTATGTATTTTGTGACGTAATTTATATTTTGTGACGTCATTTATTTATGTGATGTTATGTATTTTGTGACGTCATTTATTTTTGTGACGTTATGTATTTTGTGACGTCATTTATTTTTGTGACGTTATGTATTTTGTGACGTCATTTATTTTTGTGACGTTATGTTTTTGTGACGTTATGTATTTTGTGACGTCATTTATTTTTGTGACGTTATGTATTTTGTGACGTAATTAATAATTTGTGACGTCATTTATTTTTGTGACGTTATGTATTTTGTGACGTCTTTTTTTGTGACGTTATGTATTTTGTGACGTCATTTTTTTGTGACGTTATGTATTTTGTGACGTCATTTATTTTTGTGACGTTATGTTTTTGTGACGTTATGTATTTTGTGACGTCATTTATTTTTGTGACGTTATGTATTTTGTGACGTAATTAATAATTTGTGACGTCATTTATTTTTGTGACGTTATGTATTTTGTGACGTCTTTTTTTGTGACGTTATGTATTTTGTGACGTCATTTTTTTGTGACGTTATGTATTTTGTGACGTCATTTATTTTTGTGACGTTATGTATTTTGTTACGTCATTTATTTTTGTGACGTTATGTATTTTGTGACGTCATTTATTTTTGTGACTTTATGTATTTTGTGACGTAATTAATTTTTGTGACGTCATTTATTTTTGTGAATTTATGTATTTTGTGACTTAATTATTTTTGTGACGTCATTTATTTTTGTGACGTTATGTATTTTGTGACGTCATTTATTTTTGTGACGCTATGTATTTTGTGACGTCATTTTTTTGACGTTTTGTATTTTGTGACGCCATTTATTTTTGTGACGTTATGTATTTTGTGACGTTATGTATTTTGTGACGTAATTTATTTTTGTGACGTTATGTATTTTGTGACTTAATTAATTTTTTGACGTCATTTATTTTTGTGACGTTATGCATTTTGTGACGTGATTAATATTTTGTGACGTCATTTATTTTTGTGACGTTATGTATTTTGTGACGTCATTTATTTTTGTGACGTTATGTATTTTGTGATGTAATTAATATTTTGTGACGTCATTTATTTTTGTGACGTTATGTATTTTGTGACGTAATTAATATTTTGTGACGTCATTTATTTTTGTGACGTTATGTATTTTGTGACGTCTTTTTTTTGTGACGTTATGTATTGTGTGACGTCATTTTTTGTGACGTTATGTATTTTGTGACGTCATTTATTTTTGTTACGTTATGTATTTTGTGACTTAATTAATTTTTGTGACGTCATTTATTTTTGTGACGTTATGTATTTTGTGACGTCATTTATTTTTGTGACGTTATGTATTTTGTGACGTCATTTGTTTTTGTGACGTTATGTATTTTGTGACGTCATTTATTTTTTTGACGTTATGTATTTTGTGACGCCATTTATTTTTGTGACGTTATGTATTTTGTGACGTTATGTATTTTGTGACGTTATGTATTTTGTGACGTAATTCATTTTTGTGACGTTATGTATTTTGTGACTTAATTAATTTTTGTGACGTCATTTATTTTTGTGACGTTATGTATTTTGTGACGTCATTAATTTTAGTGACGTTATGTATTTTGTGACGTCATTTATTTTTGTGACGTTATGTATTTTGTGACGTCATTTATTTTTTGACGTTATGTATTTTGTGACGTCATTTATTTTTGTGACGTTATGTATTTTGTGACGTCATTTATTTTTGTGACGTTATGTATTTTTTGATGTCATATATTTTGTGACGTTATGCATTTTGTGACGTGATTAATATTTTGTGACGTCATTTATTTTTGTGACGTTATGTATTTTGTGACGTAAATTATATTTTGTGACGTCATTTATTTTTGTGACGTTATGTATTTTGTGACGTCATTTATTTTTGTGACGTTATGTATTTTGTGACGTCATTTATTTTTGTGACGTTATGTATTTTGTGACGTCATTTATTTTTGTGACGTTATGTATTTTGTGACGTCATTTATTTTTGTGACGTTATGTATTTTGTGACGTCATTTATTTTTGTGACGTTAAGTATTTTGTGACGTCATTTATTTTTGTGACGTTATGTATTTTGTGACGTCATTTATTTTTGTGACGTTATGTATTTTGTGACGTAAATTATATTTTGTGACGTCATTTATTTTTTTGACGCTATGTATTTTGTGACGTCATTTATTTTTGTGACGTTATGTATTTTGTGACGTCATTTATTTTTGTGACGTTATGTATTTTGTGACGACTTTTTTTGTGACTTTATGTATATTGTGACGTCATTTTTTGTGACGTTATGTATTTTGTGACGTCATTTATTTTTGTGAAGTTATGTATTTTGTGACGTCATTTATTTTTGTGACGTTATGTATTTTGTGACGTCATTTATTTTTTTGACGTTATGTATTTTGTGACTTAATTAATTTTTGTGACGTCATTTATTTTTGTGACGTTATGTATTTTGTGACGTCATTTATTTTTGTGACGTTATGTATTTTGTGACGTCATTTATTTTTGTGACGTTATGTATTTTGTGACGTCATTTTTTTGACGTTATGTATTTTGTGACGCCATTTATTTTTGTGACGTTATGTATTTTGTGACGTTATGTATTTTGTGACGTAATTTATTTTTGTGACGTTATGTATTTTGTGACTTAATTAATTTTTGTGACGTCATTTATTTTTGTGACGTTATGTATTTTTTGACGTCATTTTTTTTTGTGACGTTATGCATTTTGTGACGTGATCAATATTTTGTGACGTCGTTTATTTTTCTGATGTTATGTATTTTGTGACGTTATCAATATTTTGTGACGTCATTTATTTTTGTAACGTTATGTATTTTGTGACGTCATTTATTTTTGTGACGTTATGTATTTTGTGACGTAATTAATAATTTGTGACGTCATTTATTTTTGTGACGTTATGTATTTTGTGACGTCTTTTTTTGTGACGTTATGTATTTTGTGACGTCATTTTTTTGTGACGTTATGTATTTTGTGACGTCATTTATTTTTGTGACGTTATGTATTTTGTTACGTCATTTATTTTTGTGACGTTATGTATTTTGTGACGTCATTTATTTTTGTGACTTTATGTATTTTGTGACGTAATTAATTTTTGTGACGTCATTTATTTTTGTGAAGTTATGTATTATGTGACTTAATTATTTTTGTGACGTCATTATTTTTTGTGACGTTATGTATTTTGTGACGTCATGTATTTTTGTGGCGTTATGTATTTTGTGACGTTATGTATTTTGTGACGTCATTTATTTTTTTGACGTTATGTATTTTGTGACTTAATTAATTTTTGTGACGTCATTTATTTTTGTGACGTTATGTATTTTGTGACGTCATTTATTTTTGTGACGTTATGTATTTTGTGACGTCATTTATTTTTTTGACGTTATGTATTTTGTGACTTAATTAATTTTTGTGACGTCATTTATTTTTGTGACGTTATGTATTTTGTGACGTCATTTATTTTTGTGACGTTATGTATTTTGTGACGTCATTTATTTTTGTGACGTTATGTATTTTGTGACGTCATTTTTTTGACGTTATGTATTTTGTGACGCCATTTATTTTTGTCACGTTATGTATTTTGTGACGTTATGTATTTTGTGACGTAATTTATTTTTGTGACGTTATGTATTTTGTGACGTCATTTATTTTTTTGACGTTATGTATTTTGTGACTTAATTAATTTTTGTGACGTCATTTATTTTTGTGACGTTATGTATTTTGTGACGTCATTTATTTTTGTGACTTTATGTATTTTGTGACGTAATTAATTTTTGTGACGTCATTTATTTTTGTGAATTTATGTATTTTGTGACTTAATTATTTTTGTGACGTCATTTATTTTTGTGACGTTATGTATTTTGTGACTTAATTAATTTTTGTGACGCCATTTATTTTTGTGACGTTATGTATTTTGTGACGTCATTTATTTTTGTGACGTTATGTATTTTGTGACGCTATTTATTTTTGTGACGTTATTTATTTTTGTGACGTTATGTATTTTGTGACGTCATTTTCTTGTGACGTTATGTATTTTGTGACGTCATTTATTTTTGTGACGCTATGTATTTTGTGACGTCATTTTTTTTGACGTTTTGTATTTTGTGACGCCATTTATTTTTGTGACGTTATGTATTTTGTGACGTTATGTATTTTGTGACGTAATTTATTTTTTTGACGTTATGTATTTTGTGACTTAATTAATTTTTTGACGTCATTTATTTTTGTGACGTTATGCATTTTGTGACGTGATTAATATTTTGTGACGTCATTTATTTTTGTGACGTTATGTATTTTGTGACGTCATTTATTTTTGTGACGTTATGTATTTTGTGATGTAATTAATATTTTGTGACGTCATTTATTTTTGTGACGTTATGTATTTTGTGACGTAATTAATATTTTGTGACGTCATTTATTTTTGTGACGTTATGTATTTTGTGACGTCTTTTTTTGTGACGTTATGTATTGTGTGACGTCATTTATTTTTGTTACGTTATGTATTTTGTGACTTAATTAATTTTTGTGACGTCATTTATTTTTGTGACGTTATGTATTTTGTGACGTCATTTATTTTTGTGACGTTATGTATTTTGTGACGTCATTTGTTTTTGTGACGTTATGTATTTTGTGACGTCATTTATTTTTTTGACGTTATGTATTTTGTGACGCCATTTATTTTTGTGACGTTATGTATTTTGTGACGTTATGTATTTTGTCACGTTATGTATTTTGTGACGTAATTCATTTTTGTGACGTTATGTATTTTGTGACTTAATTAATTTTTGTGACGTCATTTATTTTTGTGACGTTATGTATTTTGTGACGTCATTTATTTTAGTGACGTTATGTATTTTGTGACGTCATTTATTTTTGTGACGTTATGTATTTTGTGACGTCATTTATTTTTGTGACGTTATGTATTTTGTGACGTCATTTATTTTTGTGACGTTAAGTATTTTGTGACGTCATTTATTTTTGTGACGTTATGTATTTTGTGACGTCATTTATTTTTGTGACGTTATGTATTTTGTGACGTCATTTATTTTTGTGACGTTATGTATTTTGTGACGTCATTTATTTTTGTGACGTTATGTATTTTGTGACGTCATTTATTTTTGTGACGTTATGTTTTTGTGACGTTATGTATTTTGTGACGTCATTTATTTTTGTGATGTTATGTATTTTGTGACGTCATTTATTTTTGTGACGTTATGTATTTTGTGACGTCATTTATTTTTGTGACGTTATGTATTTTGTGACGTCATTTATTTTTGTGACGTTATGTTTTTGTGACGTTATGTATTTTGTGACGTCATTTATTTTTGTGACGTTATGTATTTTGTGACGTAATTAATAATTTGTGACGTCATTTATTTTTGTGACGTTATGTATTTTGTGACGTCTTTTTTTGTGACGTTATGTATTTTGTGACGTCATTTTTTTGTGACGTTATGTATTTTGTGACGTCATTTATTTTTGTGACGTTATGTTTTTGTGACGTTATGTATTTTGTGACGTCATTTATTTTTGTGACGTTATGTATTTTGTGACGTAATTAATAATTTGTGACGTCATTTATTTTTGTGACGTTATGTATTTTGTGACGTCTTTTTTTGTGACGTTATGTATTTTGTGACGTCATTTTTTTGTGACGTTATGTATTTTGTGACGTCATTTATTTTTGTGACGTTATGTATTTTGTTACGTCATTTATTTTTGTGACGTTATGTATTTTGTGACGTCATTTATTTTTGTGACTTTATGTATTTTGTGACGTAATTAATTTTTGTGACGTCATTTATTTTTGTGAATTTATGTATTTTGTGACTTAATTATTTTTGTGACGTCATTTATTTTTGTGACGTTATGTATTTTGTGACGTCATTTATTTTTGTGACGCTATGTATTTTGTGACGTCATTTTTTTGACGTTTTGTATTTTGTGACGCCATTTATTTTTGTGACGTTATGTATTTTGTGACGTTATGTATTTTGTGACGTAATTTATTTTTGTGACGTTATGTATTTTGTGACTTAATTAATTTTTTGACGTCATTTATTTTTGTGACGTTATGCATTTTGTGACGTGATTAATATTTTGTGACGTCATTTATTTTTGTGACGTTATGTATTTTGTGACGTCATTTATTTTTGTGACGTTATGTATTTTGTGATGTAATTAATATTTTGTGACGTCATTTATTTTTGTGACGTTATGTATTTTGTGACGTAATTAATATTTTGTGACGTCATTTATTTTTGTGACGTTATGTATTTTGTGACGTCTTTTTTTTGTGACGTTATGTATTGTGTGACGTCATTTTTTGTGACGTTATGTATTTTGTGACGTCATTTATTTTTGTTACGTTATGTATTTTGTGACTTAATTAATTTTTGTGACGTCATTTATTTTTGTGACGTTATGTATTTTGTGACGTCATTTATTTTTGTGACGTTATGTATTTTGTGACGTCATTTGTTTTTGTGACGTCATTTATTTTTTTGACGTTATGTATTTTGTGACGCCATTTAATTTTGTGACGTTATGTATTTTGTGACGTTATGTATTTTGTGACGTTATGTATTTTGTGACGTAATTCATTTTTGTGACGTTATGTATTTTGTGACTTAATTAATTTTCGTGACGTCATTTATTTTTGTGACGTTATGTATTTTGTGACGTCATTTATTTTAGTGACGTTATGTATTTTGTGACGTCATTTATTTTTGTGACGTTATGTATTTTGTGACGTCATTTATTTTTTGACGTTATGTATTTTGTGACGTCATTTATTTTTGTGACGTTATGTATTTTGTGACGTCATTTATTTTTGTGACGTTATGTATTTTTTGATGTCATATATTTTGTGACGTTATGCATTTTGTGACGTGATTAATATTTTGTGACGTCATTTATTTTTGTGACGTTGTGTATTTTGTGACGTAGTTAATATTTTGTGACGTCATTTATTTTTGTGACGTTATGTATTTTGTGACGTCAATTATTTTTGTGACGTTATGTATTTTGTGACGTCATTTGTTTTTGTGACGTTATGTATTTTGTGACGTCATTTATTTTTGTGACGTTATGTATTTTGTGACGTCATTTATTTTTGTGACGTTATGTATTTTGTGACGTCATTTATTTTTGTGACGTTATGTATTTTGTGACGTCATTTATTTTTGTGACGTTAAGTATTTTGTGACGTCATTTATTTTTGTGACGTTATGTATTTTGTGACGTCATTTATTTTTGTGACGTTATGTATTTTGTGACGTTATGTATTTTATGACGTCATTTATTTTTGTGACGTTATGTATTTTGTGACGTCATTTATTTTTGTGACGTTATGTATTTTGTGACGTCATTTATTTTTGTGACGTTATGTATTTTGTGACGTCATTTATTTTTGTGACGTTATGTATTTTGTGACGTCATTTATTTTTGTGACGTTATGTATTTTGTGACGTAATTTATATTTTGTGACGTCATTTATTTTTGTGATGTTATGTATTTTGTGACGTCATTTATTTTTGTGACGTTATGTATTTTGTGACGTCATTTATTTTTGTGACGTTATGTATTTTGTGACGTCATTTATTTTTGTGACGTTATGTTTTTGTGACGTTATGTATTTTGTGACGTCATTTATTTTTGTGACGTTATGTATTTTGTGACGTAATTAATAATTTGTGACGTCATTTATTTTTGTGACGTTATGTATTTTGTGACGTCTTTTTTTGTGACGTTATGTATTTTGTGACGTCATTTTTTTGTGACGTTATGTATTTTGTGACGTCATTTATTTTTGTGACGTTATGTTTTTGTGACGTTATGTATTTTGTGACGTCATTTATTTTTGTGACGTTATGTATTTTGTGACGTAATTAATAATTTGTGACGTCATTTATTTTTGTGACGTTATGTATTTTGTGACGTCTTTTTTTGTGACGTTATGTATTTTGTGACGTCATTTTTTTGTGACGTTATGTATTTTGTGACGTCATTTATTTTTGTGACGTTATGTATTTTGTTACGTCATTTATTTTTGTGACGTTATGTATTTTGTGACGTCATTTATTTTTGTGACTTTATGTATTTTGTGACGTAATTAATTTTTGTGACGTCATTTATTTTTGTGAATTTATGTATTTTGTGACTTAATTATTTTTGTGACGTCATTTATTTTTGTGACGTTATGTATTTTGTGACGTCATTTATTTTTGTGACGCTATGTATTTTGTGACGTCATTTTTTTGACGTTTTGTATTTTGTGACGCCATTTATTTTTGTGACGTTATGTATTTTGTGACGTTATGTATTTTTTGACGTCATTTATTTTTGTGACGTTATGCATTTTGTGACGTGATTAATATTTTGTGACGTCATTTATTTTTGTGACGTTATGTATTTTGTGACGTCATTTATTTTTGTGACGTTATGTATTTTGTGATGTAATTAATATTTTGTGACGTCATTTATTTTTGTGACGTTATGAATTTTGTGACGTAATTAATATTTTGTGACGTCATTTATTTTTGTGACGTTATGTATTTTGTGACGTCTTTTTTTTGTGACGTTATGTATTGTGTGACGTCATTTTTTTATGACGTTATGTATTTTGTGACGTCATTTATTTTTGTTACGTTATGTATTTTGTGACTTAATTAATTTTTGTGACGTCATTTATTTTTGTGACGTTATGTATTTTGTGACGTCATTTATTTTTGTGACGTTATGTATTTTGTGACGTTATGTATTTTGTGACGTTATGTATTTTGTGACGTAATTCATTTTTGTGACGTTATGTATTTTGTGACGTTATGTATTTTGTGACGTTATGTATTTTGTGACGTAATTCATTTTTGTGACGTTATGTATTTTGTGACTTAATTAATTTTTGTGACGTCATTTATTTTTGTGACGTTATGTATTTTGTGACGTCATTTATTTTAGTGACGTTATGTATTTTGTGACGTCATTTATTTTTGTGACGTTATGTATTTTGTGACGTCATTTATTTTTTGACGTTATGTATTTTGTGACGTCATTTATTTTTGTGACGTTATGTATTTTGTGACGTCATTTATTTTTGTGACGTTATGTATTTTTTGATGTCATATATTTTGTGACGTTATGCATTTTGTGACGTGATTAATATTTTGTGACGTCATTTATTTTTGTGACGTTATGTATTTTGTGACGTAAATTATATTTTGTGACGTCATTTATTTTTGTGACGTTATGTATTTTGTGACGTCATTTATTTTTGTGACGTTATGTATTTTGTGACGTCATTTATTTTTGTGACGTTATGTATTTTGTGACGTCATTTATTTTTGTGACGTTATGTATTTTGTGACGTCATTTATTTTTGTGACGTTATGTATTTTGTGACGTCATTTATTTTTGTGACGTTAAGTATTTTGTGACGTCATTTATTTTTGTGACGTTATGTATTTTGTGACGTCATTTATTTTTGTGACGTTATGTATTTTGTGACGTAAATTATATTTTGTGACGTCATTTATTTTTGTGACGCTATGTATTTTGTGACGTCATTTATTTTTGTGACGTTATGTATTTTGTGACGTCATTTATTTTTGTGACGTTATGTATTTTGTGACGACTTTTTTTGTGACTTTATGTATTTTGTGACGTCATTTTTTGTGACGTTATGTATTTTGTGACGTCATTTATTTTTGTGAAGTCATGTATTTTGTGACGTCATTTATTTTTGTGACGTTATGTATTTTGTGACGTCATTTATTTTTTTGACGTTATGTATTTTGTGACTTAATTAATTTTTGTGACGTCATTTATTTTTGTGACGTTATGTATTTTATGACGTCATTTATTTTTGTGACGTTATGTATTTTGTGACGTCATTTATTTTTGTGACGTTATGTATTTTGTGACGTCATTTTTTTGACGTTATGTATTTTGTGACGCCATTTATTTTTGTGACGTTATGTATTTTGTGACGTTATGTATTTTGTGACGTAATTTATTTTTGTGACGTTATGTATTTTGTGACTTAATTAATTTTTGTGACGTCATTTATTTTTGTGACGTTATGCATTTTGTGACGTGATCAATATTTTGTGACGTCATTTATTTTTCTGATGTTATGTATTTTGTGACGTTATCAATATTTTGTGACGTCATTTATTTTTGTAACGTTATGTATTTTGTGACGTCATTTATTTTTGTGACGTTATGTATTTTGTGACGTAATTAATAATTTGTGACGTCATTTATTTTTGTGACGTTATGTATTTTGTGACGTCTTTTTTTGTGACGTTATGTATTTTGTGACGTCATTTTTTTGTGACGTTATGTATTTTGTGACGTCATTTATTTTTGTGACGTTATGTATTTTGTTACGTCATTTATTTTTGTGACGTTATGTATTTTGTGACGTCATTTATTTTTGTGACTTTATGTATTTTGTGACGTAATTAATTTTTGTGACGTCATTTATTTTTGTGAAGTTATGTATTATGTGACTTAATTATTTTTGTGACGTCATTAATTTTTGTGACGTTATGTATTTTGTGACGTCATGTATTTTTGTGGCGTTATGTATTTTGTGACGTTATGTATTTTGTGACGTCATTTATTTTTGTGACGTTATGTATTTTGTGACGTCATTTATTTTTGTGACGTTATGTATTTTTTGATGTCATATATTTTGTGACGTTATGCATTTTGTGACGTGATTAATATTTTGTGACGTCATTTATTTTTGTGACGTTATGTATTTTGTGACGTAAATTATATTTTGTGACGTCATTTATTTTTGTGACGTTATGTATTTTGTGACGTCATTTATTTTTGTGACGTTATGTATTTTGTGACGTCATTTATTTTTGTGACGTTATGTATTTTGTGACGTCATTTATTTTTGTGACGTTATGTATTTTGTGACGTCATTTATTTTTGTGACGTTATGTATTTTGTGACGTCATTTATTTTTGTGACGTTAAGTATTTTGTGACGTCATTTATTTTTGTGACGTTATGTATTTTGTGACGTCATTTATTTTTGTGACGTTATGTATTTTGTGACGTAAATTATATTTTGTGACGTCATTTATTTTTGTGACGCTATGTATTTTGTGACGTCATTTATTTTTGTGACGTTATGTATTTTGTGACGTCATTTATTTTTGTGACGTTATGTATTTTGTGACGACTTTTTTTGTGACTTTATGTATTTTGTGACGTCATTTTTTGTGACGTTATGTATTTTGTGACGTCATTTATTTTTGTGAAGTTATGTATTTTGTGACGTCATTTATTTTTGTGACGTTATGTATTTTGTGACGTCATTTATTTTTTTGACGTTATGTATTTTGTGACTTAATTAATTTTTGTGACGTCATTTATTTTTGTGACGTTATGTATTTTATGACGTCATTTATTTTTGTGACGTTATGTATTTTGTGACGTCATTATTTTTTGTGACGTTATGTATTTTGTGACGTCATTTTTTTGACGTTATGTATTTTGTGACGCCATTTATTTTTGTGACGTTATGTATTTTGTGACGTTATGTATTTTGTGACGTAATTTATTTTTGTGACGTTATGTATTTTGTGACTTAATTAATTTTTGTGACGTCATTTATTTTTGTGACGTTATGTATTTTTTGACGTCATTTATTTTTGTGACGTTATGCATTTTGTGACGTGATCAATATTTTGTGACGTCATTTATTTTTCTGATGACGTTATGTATTTTGTGACGTCATTTATTTTTGTGACGTTATGTATTTTGTGACGTCTTTTTTTGTGACGTTATGTATTTTGTGACGTCATTTTTTTGTGACGTTATGTATTTTGTGACGTCATTTATTTTTGTGACGTTATGTATTTTGTGACGTCATTTATTTTTGTGACGTTATGTATTTTGTGACGTAATTAATAATTTGTGACGTCATTTATTTTTGTGACGTTATGTATTTTGTGACGTCTTTTTTTGTGACGTTATGTATTTTGTGACGTCATTTTTTTGTGACGTTATGTATTTTGTGACGTCATTTATTTTTGTGACGTTATGTATTTTGTTACGTCATTTATTTTTGTGACGTTATGTATTTTGTGACGTCATTTATTTTTGTGACTTTATGTATTTTGTGACGTAATTAATTTTTGTGACGTCATTTATTTTTGTGAATTTATGTATTTTGTGACTTAATTATTTTTGTGACGTCATTTATTTTTGTGACGTTATGTATTTTCTGACTTAATTAATTTTTGTGACGCCATTTATTTTTGTGACGTTATGTATTTTGTGACGTCATTTATTTTTGTGACGTTATGTATTTTGTGACGCTATTTATTTTTGTGACGTTATGAATTTTGTGACGTCATTAATGTTTGTGACGTTATGTATTTTGTGACGTCATTTATTTTTAGTACATTAAGTATTTTGTGACGTAATTAATTTTTGTGACGTCATTTACTTTTGTGAAGTTATGTATTTTATGACTCCATTTATTTTTGTGACGTTATGTATTTTGTGACGTCATTTATTTTTGTGACGTTATGTATTTTGTGACGTCATTTATTTTTGTGACGGTATGTATTTTGTAACGTCATTTTTTGTGACGTTATGTATTTTGTGACGTAATTAATATTTTGTGACGTCATTTATTTTTGTGACGTTATGTATTTTGTGACGTCATTTATTTTTGTGACGTAATGTATTTTGTGACGTCATTTATTTTTGTGACGTTATGTATTTTGTGACGTCATTTTTTTGTGACGTTATGTATTTTGTGACGTCATTTATTTTTGTGACGTTATGTATTTTGTGACGTCATTTTTTTTTGTGACGTTATGTATTTTGTGACGTCATTTATTTTTGTGACGTTAAGTATTTTGTGACGTCATTTATTTTTGTGACGTTATGTATTTTGTTACGTCATTTATTTTTGTGACGTTATGTATTTTGTGACGTTTTGTATTTTGTGACGTCATTTATTTTTGTGACGTTATGTATTTTGTGACGACATTTTTTTTGTGACGTTATGTATTTTGTGACGTAATTAATATTTTGTGACGTCATTTATTTTTGTGACGTTATGTATTTTGTGACGTCATTTATTTTTGTGACGTTATGTATTTTGTGACGTCATTTTTTTGACGTTATGTATTTTGTGACGCCATTTATTTTTGTGAAGTTATGTATTTTGTGACGTTATGTATTTTGTGACGTAATTTATTTTTGTGACTTAATTAATTTTTGTGACGTCATTTATTTTTGTGACGTTATTTATTTTTTGACGTCATTTATTTTTGTGACGTTATGCATTTTGTGACGTGATTAATATTTTGTGACGTCATTTATTTTTCTGACGTTATGTATTTTGTGACGTAATTAATATTTTATGACGTCATTTATTTTTGTAACGTTATGTATTTTGTGACGTCATTTATTTTTGTGACGTTATGTATTTTGTGACGTCATTTATTTTTGTGACGTTATGTATTTTGTGACGTCATTTATTTTTGTGACGTTATGTATTTTGTGACGTCATTTATTTTTGTGACGTTAAGTATTTTGTGACGTCATTTATTTTTGTGACGTTATGTATTTTGTGACGTCATTTATTTTTGTGACGTTATGTATTTTGTGACGTTATGTATTTTATGACGTCATTTATTTTTGTGACGTTATGTATTTTGTGACGTCATTTATTTTTGTGACGTTATGTATTTTGTGACGTCATTTATTTTTGTGACTTTATGTATTTTGTGACGTTATGTATTTTGTGACGTCATTTATTTTTGTGACGTTATGTATTTTGTGACGTAATTTATATTTTGTGACGTCATTTATTTTTGTGATGTTATGTATTTTGTGACGTCATTTATTTTTGTGACGTTATGTATCTTGTGACGTCATTTATTTTTGTGACGTTATGTATTTTGTGACGTCATTTATTTTTGTGACGTTATGTATTTTGTGACGTCATTTATTTTTTTGATGTTTTGTATTTTGTGACGTCATTTATTTTTGTGACGATATGTATTTTGTGACGTCATTTTTCTGTGACGTTATGTATTTTGTGACGTAATTTTTTTTGTGACGTTATGTATTTTGTGACGTCATTTATTTTTGTGACGTTATGTATTTTGTGACGTTATGTATTTTGTGACGTCATTTATCTTTGTGACGATATGTATTTTGTGACGTTATGTATTTTTTGACGTCATTAATTTTGTGACGTTATGTATTTTGTGACTTATTTAATTTTTGTGACGTCATTTATTTTTGTGACGTTATGTATTTTGTGACGTCATTAATTTTTGTGACGTTAAGTATTTTGTGACGTCATTTATTTTTGTGACGTTATGTATTTTGTGACGTCATTTATTTTTGTGACGTTATGTATTTTGTGACGTTATGTATTTTGTGACGTCATTTATTTTTGTGACGATATGTATTTTGTGACGTTATGTATTTTTTGACGTCATTAATTTTGTGACGTTATGTATTTTGTGACTTAATTAATTTTTGTGACGTTATGTATTTTGTGACGTCATTTATTTTTGTGACGTTATGTATTTTGTGACGTTATGTATTTTGTGACGTTATGTATTTTGTGACGTCATTTATTTTTGTGACGTTATGTATTTTGTGACGTCATTTATTTTTGTGACGTTATGTGTTTTGTGACGTCAGTTATTTTTGTGACGTTATGTATTTTTTGATGTCATTTATTTTGTGACGTTATGCATTTTGTGACGTCATTTATTTTTGTGACGTTATGTATTTTGTGACGTCATTTATTTTTGTGACGTTATGTATTTTGTGACGTTATGTATTTTGTGACGTCATTTATTTTTGTGACGTTATGTATTTTGTGACGTCATTTATTTTTGTGACGTTATGTATTTTGTGACGTCATTTATTTTTTTGACGTTATGTATTTTGTGACGTCATTTATTTTTGTGACGTTATGTATTTTGTGACGTCATTTATTTTTGTGACGTTATGTATTTTTTGACGTCATTTATTTTGTGACGTTATGCATTTTGTGACGTGATTAATATTTTGTGACGTCATTTATTTTTGTGACGTCATTTATTTTTGTGACGTTATGTATTTTGTGACGTCATTTATTTTTGTGACGTTATGTATTTGTGACGTAATTAATATTTTTTGACGTCATTTATTTTTGTGACGTTATGTATTTTGTGACGTCATTTATTTTTGTGACGTTATGTATTTTTTGACGTCATTTATTTTTGTGACGTTATGTATTTTGTGACGTCATTTATTTTTGTGACGTTATGTATTTTGTGACGTCATTTATTTTTGTGACGTTATGTATTTTGTGACGTCATTTTTTTGACGTTATGTATTTTGTGACGCCATTTATTTTTGTGAAGTTATGTATTTTGTGACGTTATGTATTTTGTGACGTAATTTATTTTTTTGACTTAATTAATTTTTGTGACGTCATTTATTTTTGTGACGTTATGTATTTTTTGACGTCATTTATTTTTGTGACGTTATGTATTTTGTGACGTCATTTATTTTTGTGACGTTATGTATTTTGTGACGTCATTTATTTTTGTGACGTTATGTATTTTGTGACGTCATTTATTTTTGTGACGTTATGTATTTTGTGACGTCATTTATTTTTGTGACGTTATGTATTTTGTGACGTCATTTATTTTTGTGACGTTAAGTATTTTGTGACGTCATTTATTTTTGTGACGTTATGTATTTTGTGACGTCATTTATTTTTGTGACGTTATGTATTTTGTGACGTTATGTATTTTATGACGTCATTTATTTTTCTGACGTTATGTATTTTGTGACGTCATTTATTTTTGTGACGTTATGTATTTTGTGACGTCATTTATTTTTGTGACGTTATGTATTTTGTGACGTTATGTATTTTGTGACGTCATTTATTTTTGTGACGTTATGTATTTTGTGACGTAATTTATATTTTGTGACGTCATTTATTTTTGTGATGTTATGTATTTTGTGACGTCATTTATTTTTGTGACGTTATGTATTTTGTGACGTCATTTATTTTTGTGACGTTATGTATTTTGTGACGTCATATATTTTTGTGAAGTTATGTTTTTGTGACGTTATGTATTTTGTGACGTCATTTATTTTTGTGACGTTAAGTATTTTGTGACGTCTTTTTTTGTGACGTTATGTATTTTGTGACGTCATTTTTTTGTGACGTTATGTATTTTGTGACGTCATTTATTTTTGTGACGTTATGTATTTTGTGACGTAATTTATTTATGTGACGTTATGTATTTTGTGACGTAATTAATAATTTGTGACGTCATTTATTTTTGTGACGTTATGTATTTTGTGACGTCTTTTTTTGTGACGTTATGTATTTTGTGACGTCATTTTTTTGTGACGTTATGTATTTTGTGACGTCATTTATTTTAGTGACGTTATGTATTTTGTTACGTCATTTATTTTTGTGACGTTATGTATTTTGTGACGTCATTTATTTTTGTGACTTTATGTATTTTGTGACGTAATTAATTTTTGTGACGTCATTTATTTTTGTGAATTTATGTATTTTGTGACTTAATTATTTTTGTGACGTCATTTATTTTTGTGACGTTATGTATTTTGTGACTTAATTAATTTTTGTGACGCCATTTATTTTTGTGACGTTATGTATTTTGTGACGTCATTTATTTTTGTGACGTTATGTATTTTGTGACGCTATTTATTTTTGTGACGCTATGAATTTTGTGACGTCATTAATGTTTGTGACTTTATGTATTTTGTGACGTTATGTATTTTGTGACGTCATTTATTTTTGTGACGTTATGTATTTTGTGACGTAATTTATATTTTGTGACGTCATTTATTTTTGTGATGTTATGTATTTTGTGACGTCATTTATTTTTGTGACGTTATGTATCTTGTGACGTCATTTATTTTTGTGACGTTATGTATTTTGTGACGTCATTTATTTTTGTGACGTTATGTATTTTGTGACGTCATTTATTTTTGTGACGTTTTGTATTTTGTGACGTCATTTATTTTTGTGACGATATGTATTTTGTGACGTCATTTTTCTGTGACGTTATGTATTTTGTGACGTAATTTTTTTTGTGACGTTATGTATTTTGTGACGTCATTTATTTTTGTGACGTTATGTATTTTGTGACGTTATGTATTTTGTGACGTCATTTATTTTTGTGACGATATGTATTTTGTGACGTTATGTATTTTTTGACGTCATAATTTTGTGACGTTATGTATTTTGTGACTTATTTAATTTTTGTGACGTCATTTATTTTTGTGACGTTATGTATTTTGTGACGTCATTAATTTTTGTGACGTTAAGTATTTTGTGACGTCATTTATTTTTGTGACGTTATGTATTTTGTGACGTCATTTATTTTTGTGACGTTATGTATTTTGTGACGTTATGTATTTTGTGACGTCATTTATTTTTGTGACGATATGTATTTTGTGACGTTATGTATTTTTTGACGTCATTAATTTTGTGACGTTATGTATTTTGTGACTTAATTAATTTTTGTGACGTTATGTATTTTGTGACGTCATTTATTTTTGTGACGTTATGTATTTTGTGACGTTATGTATTTTGTGACGTCATTTATTTTTGTGACGTTATGTATTTTGTGACGTCATTTATTTTTGTGACGTTATGTGTTTTGTGACGTCAGTTATTTTTGTGACGTTATGTATTTTTTGATGTCATTTATTTTGTGACGTTATGCATTTTGTGACGTCATTTATTTTTGTGACGTTATGTATTTTGTGACGTCATTTATTTTTGTGACGTTATGTATTTTGTGACGTTATGTATTTTGTGACGTCATTTATTTTTGTGACGTTATGTATTTTGTGACGTCATTTATTTTTGTGACGTTATGTATTTTGTGACGTCATTTATTTTTTTGACGTTATGTATTTTGTGACGTCATTTATTTTTGTGACGTTATGTATTTTGTGACGTCATTTATTTTTGTGACGTTATGTATTTTTTGACGTCATTTATTTTGTGACGTTATGCATTTTGTGACGTGATTAATATTTTGTGACGTCATTTATTTTTGTGACGTCATTTATTTTTGTGACGTTATGTATTTTGTGACGTCATTTATTTTTGTGACGTTATGTATTTGTGACGTAATTAATATTTTGTGACGTCATTTATTTTTGTGACGTTATGTATTTTGTGACGTCATTTATTTTTGTGACGTTATGTATTTTTTGACGTCATTTATTTTTGTGACGTTATGTATTTTGTGACGTCATTTATTTTTGTGACGTTATGTATTTTGTGACGTCATTTATTTTTGTGACGTTATGTATTTTGTGACGTCATTTTTTTGACGTTATGTATTTTGTGACGCCATTTATTTTTGTGAAGTTATGTATTTTGTGACGTTATGTATTTTGTGACGTAATTTATTTTTTTGACTTAATTAATTTTTGTGACGTCATTTATTTTTGTGACGTTATGTATTTTTTGACGTCATTTATTTTTGTGACGTTATGTATTTTTTGACGTCTTTTATTTTTGTGACGTTATGTATTTTGTGACGTCATTTATTTTTGTGACGTTATGTATTTTGTGACGTCATTTATTTTTGTGACGTTATGTATTTTGTGACGTCATTTATTTTTGTGACGTTATGTATTTTGTGACGTCATTTATTTTTGTGACGTTATGTATTTTGTGACGTCATTTATTTTTGTGACGTTAAGTATTTTGTGACGTCATTTATTTTTGTGACGTTATGTATTTTGTGACGTCATTTATTTTTGTGACATTATGTATTTTGTGACGTTATGTATTTTATGACGTCATTTATTTTTCTGACGTTATGTATTTTGTGACGTCATTTATTTTTGTGACGTTATGTATTTTGTGACGTCATTTATTTTTGTGACGTTATGTATTTTGTGACGTTATGTATTTTGTGACGTCATTTATTTTTGTGACGTTATGTATTTTGTGACGTAATTTATATTTTGTGACGTCATTTATTTTTGTGATGTTATGTATTTTGTGACGTCATTTATTTTTGTGACGTTATGTATTTTGTGACGTCATTTATTTTTGTGACGTTATGTATTTTGTGACGTCATTTATTTTTGTGACGTTATGTTTTTGTGACGTTATGTATTTTGTGACGTCATTTATTTTTGTGACGTTATGTATTTTGTGACGTCTTTTTTTGTGACGTTATGTATTTTGTGACGTCATTTTTTTGTGACGTTATGTATTTTGTGACGTCATTTATTTTTGTGACGTTATGTATTTTGTGACGTCATTTATTTTTGTGACGTTATGTATTTTGTGACGTAATTAATAATTTGTGACGTCATTTATTTTTGTGACGTTATGTATTTTGTGACGTCTTTTTTTGTGACGTTATGTATTTTGTGACGTCATTTTTTTGTGACGTTATGTATTTTGTGACGTCATTTATTTTTGTGACGTTATGTATTTTGTTACGTCATTTATTTTTGTGACGTTATGTATTTTGTGACGTCATTTATTTTTGTGACTTTATGTATTTTGTGACGTAATTAATTTTTGTGACGTCATTTATTTTTGTGAAGTTATGTATTATGTGACTTAATTATTTTTGTGACGTCATTTATTTTTGTGACGTTATGTATTTTGTGATTTAATTAATTTTTGTGACGCCATTTATTTTTGTGACGTTATGTATTTCGTGACGTCATTTATTTTTGTGACGTTATGTATTTTGTGACGCTATTTATTTTTGTGACGCTTTTTTTTGTGACGTTATGTATTTTGTGACGTCATTTATTTTTGTGACGTTATGTATTTTGTGACGTTATGTATTTTGTGACGTCATTTATTTTTGTGACGATATGTATTTTGTGACGTTATGTATTTTGTGACGTCATTAATTTTTGTGACGTTAAGTATTTTGTGACGTCATTTATTTTTGTGACGTTATGTATTTTGTGACGTCATTTATTTTTGTGACGTTATGTATTTTGTGACGTTATGTATTTTGTGACGTCATTTATTTTTGTGACGATATGTATTTTGTGACGTTATGTATTTTTTGACGTCATTAATTTTGTGACGTTATGTATTTTGTGACTTAATTAATTTTTGTGACGTTATGTATTTTGTGACGTCATTTATTTTTGTGACGTTATGTATTTTGTGACGTTATGTATTTTGTGACGTTATGTATTTTGTGACGTCATTTATTTTTGTGACGTTATGTATTTTGTGACGTCATTTATTTTTGTGACGTTATGTGTTTTGTGACGTCAGTTATTTTTGTGACGTTATGTATTTTTTGATGTCATTTATTTTGTGACGTTATGCATTTTGTGACGTCATTTATTTTTGTGACGTTATGTATTTTGTGACGTCATTTATTTTTGTGACGTTATGTATTTTGTGACGTTATGTATTTTGTGACGTCATTTATTTTTGTGACGTTATGTATTTTGTGACGTCATTTATTTTTGTGACGTTATGTATTTTGTGACGTCATTTATTTTTTTGACGTTATGTATTTTGTGACGTCATTTATTTTTGTGACGTTATGTATTTTGTGACGTCATTTATTTTTGTGACGTTATGTATTTTTTGACGTCATTTATTTTGTGACGTTATGCATTTTGTGACGTGATTAATATTTTGTGACGTCATTTATTTTTGTGACGTCATTTATTTTTGTGACGTTATGTATTTTGTGACGTCATTTATTTTTGTGACGTTATGTATTTTGTGACGTAATTAATATTTTGTGACGTCATTTATTTTTGTGACGTTATGTATTTTGTGACGTCATTTATTTTTGTGACGTTATGTATTTTTTGACGTCATTTATTTTTGTGACGTTATGTATTTTGTGACGTCATTTATTTTTGTGACGTTATGTATTTTGTGACGTCATTTATTTTTGTGACGTTATGTATTTTGTGACGTCATTTTTTTGACGTTATGTATTTAGTGACGCCATTTATTTTTGTGAAGTTATGTATTTTGTGACGTTATGTATTTTGTGACGTAATTTATTTTTTTGACTTAATTAATTTTTGTGACGTCATTTATTTTTGTGACGTTATGTATTTTTTGACGTCATTTATTTTTGTGACGTTATGTATTTTGTGACGTCATTTATTTTTGTGACGTTATGTATTTTGTGACGTCATTTATTTTTGTGACGTTATGTATTTTGTGACGTCATTTATTTTTGTGACGTTATGTATTTTGTGACGTCATTTATTTTTGTGACGTTATGTATTTTGTGACGTCATTTATTTTTGTGACGTTAAGTATTTTGTGACGTCATTTATTTTTGTGACGTTATGTATTTTGTGACGTCATTTATTTTTGTGACGTTATGTATTTTGTGACGTTATGTATTTTATGACGTCATTTATTTTTCTGACGTTATGTATTTTGTGACGTCATTTATTTTTGTGACGTTATGTATTTTGTGACGTCATTTATTTTTGTGACGTTATGTATTTTGTGACGTTATGTATTTTGTGACGTCATTTATTTTTGTGACGTTATGTATTTTGTGACGTAATTTATATTTTGTGACGTCATTTATTTTTGTGATGTTATGTATTTTGTGACGTCTTTTTTTGTGACGTTATGTATTTTGTGACGTCATTTTTTGTGACGTTATGTATTTTGTGACGTCATTTATTTTTGTGACGTTATGTATTTTGTGACGTCTTTTTTTGTGACGTTATGTATTTTGTGACGTCATTTTTTGTGACGTTATGTATTTTGTGACGTCATTTATTTTTGTGACGTTATGTATTTTGTTACGTCATTTATTTTTGTGACGTTATGTATTTTGTGACGTCATTTATTTTTGTGACTTTATGTATTTTGTGACGTAATTAATTTTTGTGACGTCATTTATTTTTGTGAATTTATGTATTTTGTGACTTAATTATTTTTGTGACGTCATTTATTTTTGTGACGTTATGTATTTTCTGACTTAATTAATTTTTGTGACGCCATTTATTTTTGTGACGTTATGTATTTTGTGACGTCATTTATTTTTGTGACGTTATGTATTTTGTGACGTCATTTATTTTTAGTACATTAAGTATTTTGTGACGTAATTAATTTTTGTGACGTCATTTACTTTTGTGAAGTTATGTATTTTATGACTCCATTTATTTTTGTGACGTTATGTATTTTGTGACGTCATTTATTTTTGTGACGTTATGTATTTTGTGACGTCATTTATTTTTGTGACGTTATGTATTTTGTAACGTCATTTTTTGTGACGTTATGTATTTTGTGACGTAATTAATATTTTGTGACGTCATTTATTTTTGTGACGTTATGTATTTTGTGACGTCATTTATTTTTGTGACGTAATGTATTTTGTGACGTCATTTATTTTTGTGATGTTATGTATTTTGTGACGTCATTTTTTTGTGACGTTATGTATTTTGTGACGTCATTTATTTTTGTGACGTTATGTATTTTGTGACGTCATTTTTTTTTGTGACGTTATGTATTTTGTGACGTCATTTATTTTTGTGACGTTAAGTATTTTGTGACGTCATTTATTTTTGTGACGTTATGTATTTTGTTACGTCATTTATTTTTGTGACGTTATGTATTTTGTGACGTTTTGTATTTTGTGACGTCATTTATTTTTGTGACGTTATGTATTTTGTGACGACATTTTTTTTGTGACGTTATGTATTTTGTGACGTAATTAATATTTTGTGACGTCATTTATTTTTGTGACGTTATGTATTTTGTGACGTCATTTATTTTTGTGACGTTATGTATTTTGTGACGTCATTTTTTTGACGTTATGTATTTTGTGACGCCATTTATTTTTGTGAAGTTATGTATTTTGTGACGTTATGTATTTTGTGACGTAATTTATTTTTGTGACTTAATTAATTTTTGTGACGTCATTTATTTTTGTGACGTTATTTATTTTTTGACGTCATTTATTTTTGTGACGTTATGCATTTTGTGACGTGATTAATATTTTGTGACGTCATTTATTTTTCTGACGTTATGTATTTTGTGACGTAATTAATATTTTATGACGTCATTTATTTTTGTAACGTTATGTATTTTGTGACGTCATTTATTTTTGTGACGTTATGTATTTTGTGACGTCATTTATTTTTGTGACGTTATGTATTTTGTGACGTCATTTATTTTTGTGACGTTATGTATTTTGTGACGTCATTTATTTTTGTGACGTTAAGTATTTTGTGACGTCATTTATTTTTGTGACGTTATGTATTTTGTGACGTCATTTATTTTTGTGACGTTATGTATTTTGTGACGTTATGTATTTTATGACGTCATTTATTTTTGTGACGTTATGTATTTTGTGACGTCATTTATTTTTGTGACGTTATGTATTTTGTGACGTCATTTATTTTTGTGACTTTATGTATTTTGTGACGTTATGTATTTTGTGACGTCATTTATTTTTGTGACGTTATGTATTTTGTGACGTAATTTATATTTTGTGACGTCATTTATTTTTGTGATGTTATGTATTTTGTGACGTCATTTATTTTTGTGACGTTATGTATCTTGTGACGTCATTTATTTTTGTGACGTTATGTATTTTGTGACGTCATTTATTTTTGTGACGTTATGTATTTTGTGACGTCATTTATTTTTGTGACGTTTTGTATTTTGTGACGTCATTTATTTTTGTGACGATATGTATTTTGTGACGTCATTTTTCTGTGACGTTATGTATTTTGTGACGTAATTTTTTTTGTGACGTTATGTATTTTGTGACGTCATTTATTTTTGTGACGTTATGTATTTTGTGACGTTATGTATTTTGTGACGTCATTTATTTTTGTGACGATATGTATTTTGTGACGTTATGTATTTTTTGACGTCATTAATTTTGTGACGTTATGTATTTTGTGACTTATTTAATTTTTGTGACGTCATTTATTTTTGTGACGTTATGTATTTTGTGACGTCATTAATTTTTGTGACGTTAAGTATTTTGTGACGTCATTTATTTTTGTGACGTTATGTATTTTGTGACGTCATTTATTTTTGTGACGTTATGTATTTTGTGACGTTATGTATTTTGTGACGTCATTTATTTTTGTGACGATATGTATTTTGTGACGTTATGTATTTTTTGACGTCATTAATTTTGTGACGTTATGTATTTTGTGACTTAATTAATTTTTGTGACGTTATGTATTTTGTGACGTCATTTATTTTTGTGACGTTATGTATTTTGTGACGTTATGTATTTTGTGACGTTATGTATTTTGTGACGTCATTTATTTTTGTGACGTTATGTATTTTGTGACGTCATTTATTTTTGTGACGTTATGTGTTTTGTGACGTCAGTTATTTTTGTGACGTTATGTATTTTTTGATGTCATTTATTTTGTGACGTTATGCATTTTGTGACGTCATTTATTTTTGTGACGTTATGTATTTTGTGACGTCATTTATTTTTGTGACGTTATGTATTTTGTGACGTTATGTATTTTGTGACGTCATTTATTTTTGTGACGTTATGTATTTTGTGACGTCATTTATTTTTGTGACGTTATGTATTTTGTGACGTCATTTATTTTTTTGACGTTATGTATTTTGTGACGTCATTTATTTTTGTGACGTTATGTATTTTGTGACGTCATTTATTTTTGTGACGTTATGTATTTTTTGACGTCATTTATTTTGTGACGTTATGCATTTTGTGACGTGATTAATATTTTGTGACGTCATTTATTTTTGTGACGTCATTTATTTTTGTGACGTTATGTATTTTGTGACGTCATTTATTTTTGTGACGTTATGTATTTGTGACGTAATTAATATTTTTTGACGTCATTTATTTTTGTGACGTTATGTATTTTGTGACGTCATTTATTTTTGTGACGTTATGTATTTTTTGACGTCATTTATTTTTGTGACGTTATGTATTTTGTGACGTCATTTATTTTTGTGACGTTATGTATTTTGTGACGTCATTTATTTTTGTGACGTTATGTATTTTGTGACGTCATTTTTTTGACGTTATGTATTTTGTGACGCCATTTATTTTTGTGAAGTTATGTATTTTGTGACGTTATGTATTTTGTGACGTAATTTATTTTTTTGACTTAATTAATTTTTGTGACGTCATTTATTTTTGTGACGTTATGTATTTTTTGACGTCATTTATTTTTGTGACGTTATGTATTTTGTGACGTCATTTATTTTTGTGACGTTATGTATTTTGTGACGTCATTTATTTTTGTGACGTTATGTATTTTGTGACGTCATTTATTTTTGTGACGTTATGTATTTTGTGACGTCATTTATTTTTGTGACGTTATGTATTTTGTGACGTCATTTATTTTTGTGACGTTAAGTATTTTGTGACGTCATTTATTTTTGTGACGTTATGTATTTTGTGACGTCATTTATTTTTGTGACGTTATGTATTTTGTGACGTTATGTATTTTATGACGTCATTTATTTTTCTGACGTTATGTATTTTGTGACGTCATTTATTTTTGTGACGTTATGTATTTTGTGACGTCATTTATTTTTGTGACGTTATGTATTTTGTGACGTTATGTATTTTGTGACGTCATTTATTTTTGTGACGTTATGTATTTTGTGACGTAATTTATATTTTGTGACGTCATTTATTTTTGTGATGTTATGTATTTTGTGACGTCATTTATTTTTGTGACGTTATGTATTTTGTGACGTCATTTATTTTTGTGACGTTATGTATTTTGTGACGTCATATATTTTTGTGACGTTATGTTTTTGTGACGTTATGTATTTTGTGACGTCATTTATTTTTGTGACGTTAAGTATTTTGTGACGTCTTTTTTTGTGACGTTATGTATTTTGTGACGTCATTTTTTTGTGACGTTATGTATTTTGTGACGTCATTTATTTTTGTGACGTTATGTATTTTGTGACGTAATTTATTTATGTGACGTTATGTATTTTGTGACGTAATTAATAATTTGTGACGTCATTTATTTTTGTGACGTTATGTATTTTGTGACGTCTTTTTTTGTGACGTTATGTATTTTGTGACGTCATTTTTTTGTGACGTTATGTATTTTGTGACGTCATTTATTTTAGTGACGTTATGTATTTTGTTACGTCATTTATTTTTGTGACGTTATGTATTTTGTGACGTCATTTATTTTTGTGACTTTATGTATTTTGTGACGTAATTAATTTTTGTGACGTCATTTATTTTTGTGAATTTATGTATTTTGTGACTTAATTATTTTTGTGACGTCATTTATTTTTGTGACGTTATGTATTTTGTGACTTAATTAATTTTTGTGACGCCATTTATTTTTGTGACGTTATGTATTTTGTGACGTCATTTATTTTTGTGACGTTATGTATTTTGTGACGCTATTTATTTTTGTGACGTTATGAATTTTGTGACGTCATTAATGTTTGTGACTTTATGTATTTTGTGACGTTATGTATTTTGTGACGTCATTTATTTTTGTGACGTTATGTATTTTGTGACGTAATTTATATTTTGTGACGTCATTTATTTTTGTGATGTTATGTATTTTGTGACGTCATTTATTTTTGTGACGTTATGTATCTTGTGACGTCATTTATTTTTGTGACGTTATGTATTTTGTGACGTCATTTATTTTTGTGACGTTATGTATTTTGTGACGTCATTTATTTTTGTGACGTTTTGTATTTTGTGACGTCATTTATTTTTGTGACGATATGTATTTTGTGACGTCATTTTTCTGTGACGTTATGTATTTTGTGACGTAATTTTTTTTGTGACGTTATGTATTTTGTGACGTCATTTATTTTTGTGACGTTATGTATTTTGTGACGTTATGTATTTTGTGACGTCATTTATTTTTGTGACGATATGTATTTTGTGACGTTATGTATTTTTTGACGTCATTAATTTTGTGACGTTATGTATTTTGTGACTTATTTAATTTTTGTGACGTCATTTATTTTTGTGACGTTATGTATTTTGTGACGTCATTAATTTTTGTGACGTTAAGTATTTTGTGACGTCATTTATTTTTGTGACGTTATGTATTTTGTGACGTCATTTATTTTTGTGACGTTATGTATTTTGTGACGTTATGTATTTTGTGACGTCATTTATTTTTGTGACGATATGTATTTTGTGACGTTATGTATTTTTTGACGTCATTAATTTTGTGACGTTATGTATTTTGTGACTTAATTAATTTTTGTGACGTTATGTATTTTGTGACGTCATTTATTTTTGTGACGTTATGTATTTTGTGACGTTATGTATTTTGTGACGTTATGTATTTTGTGACGTCATTTATTTTTGTGACGTTATGTATTTTGTGACGTCATTTATTTTTGTGACGTTATGTGTTTTGTGACGTCAGTTATTTTTGTGACGTTATGTATTTTTTGATGTCATTTATTTTTTGACGTTATGCATTTTGTGACGTCATTTATTTTTGTGACGTTATGTATTTTGTGACGTCATTTATTTTTGTGACGTTATGTATTTTGTGACGTTATGTATTTTGTGACGTCATTTATTTTTGTGACGTTATGTATTTTGTGACGTCATTTATTTTTGTGACGTTATGTATTTTGTGACGTCATTTATTTTTTTGACATTATGTATTTTGTGACGTCATTTATTTTTGTGACGTTATGTATTTTGTGACGTCATTTATTTTTGTGACGTTATGTATTTTTTGACGTCATTTATTTTGTGACGTTATGCATTTTGTGACGTGATTAATATTTTGTGACGTCATTTATTTTTGTGACGTCATTTATTTTTGTGACGTTATGTATTTTGTGACGTCATTTATTTTTGTGACGTTATGTATTTGTGACGTAATTAATATTTTGTGACGTCATTTATTTTTGTGACGTTATGTATTTTGTGACGTCATTTATTTTTGTGACGTTATGTATTTTTTGACGTCATTTATTTTTGTGACGTTATGTATTTTGTGACGTCATTTATTTTTGTGACGTTATGTATTTTGTGACGTCATTTATTTTTGTGACGTTATGTATTTTGTGACGTCATTTTTTTGACGTTATGTATTTTGTGACGCCATTTATTTTTGTGAAGTTATGTATTTTGTGACGTTATGTATTTTGTGACGTAATTTATTTTTTTGACTTAATTAATTTTTGTGACGTCATTTATTTTTGTGACGTTATGTATTTTTTGACGTCATTTATTTTTGTGACGTTATGTATTTTGTGACGTCATTTATTTTTGTGACGTTATGTATTTTGTGACGTCATTTATTTTTGTGACGTTATGTATTTTGTGACGTCATTTATTTTTGTGACGTTATGTATTTTGTGACGTCATTTATTTTTGTGACGTTATGTATTTTGTGACGTCATTTATTTTTGTGACGTTAAGTATTTTGTGACGTCATTTATTTTTGTGACGTTATGTATTTTGTGACGTCATTTATTTTTGTGACATTATGTATTTTGTGACGTTATGTATTTTATGACGTCATTTATTTTTCTGACGTTATGTATTTTGTGACGTCATTTATTTTTGTGACGTTATGTATTTTGTGACGTCATTTATTTTTGTGACGTTATGTATTTTGTGACGTTATGTATTTTGTGACGTCATTTATTTTTGTGACGTTATGTATTTTGTGACGTAATTTATATTTTGTGACGTCATTTATTTTTGTGATGTTATGTATTTTGTGACGTCATTTATTTTTGTGACGTTATGTATTTTGTGACGTCATTTATTTTTGTGACGTTATGTATTTTGTGACGTCATTTATTTTTGTGACGTTATGTTTTTGTGACGTTATGTATTTTGTGACGTCATTTATTTTTGTGACGTTATGTATTTTGTGACGTCTTTTTTGTGACGTTATGTATTTTGTGACGTCATTTTTTTGTGACGTTATGTATTTTGTGACGTCATTTATTTTTGTGACGTTATGTATTTTGTGACGTCATTTATTTTTGTGACGTTATGTATTTTGTGACGTAATTAATAATTTGTGACGTCATTTATTTTTGTGACGTTATGTATTTTGTGACGTCTTTTTTTGTGACGTTATGTATTTTGTGACGTCATTTTTTTGTGACGTTATGTATTTTGTGACGTCATTTATTTTTGTGACGTTATGTATTTTGTTACGTCATTTATTTTTGTGACGTTATGTATTTTGTGACGTCATTTATTTTTGTGACTTTATGTATTTTGTGACGTAATTAATTTTTGTGACGTCATTTATTTTTGTGAATTTATGTATTTTGTGACTTAATTAATTTTTGTGACGCCATTTATTTTTGTGACGTTATGTATTTTGTGACGTCATTTATTTTTGTGACGTTATGTATTTTGTGACGCTATTTATTTTTGTGACGTTATGAATTTTGTGACGTCATTAATGTTTGTGACGTTATGTATTTTGTGACGTCATTTATTTTTAGTACATTAAGTATTTTGTGACGTAATTAATTTTTGTGACGTCATTTACTTTTGTGAAGTTATGTATTTTATGACTCCATTTATTTTTGTGACGTTATGTATTTTGTGACGTCATTTATTTTTGTGACGTTATGTATTTTGTAACGTCATTTTTTGTGACGTTATGTATTTTGTGACGTAATTAATATTTTGTGACGTCATTTATTTTTGTGACGTTATGTATTTTGTGACGTCATTTATTTTTGTGACGTAATGTATTTTGTGACGTCATTTATTTTTGTGACGTTATGTATTTTGTGACGTCATTTTTTTTTGTGACGTTATGTATTTTGTGACGTCATTTATTTTTGTGACGTTATGTATTTTGTGACGTCATTTTTTTTTGTGACGTTATGTATTTTGTGACGTCATTTATTTTTGTGACGTTAAGTATTTTGTGACGTCATTTATTTTTGTGACGTTATGTATTTTGTTACGTCATTTATTTTTGTGACGTTATGTATTTTGTGACGTTTTGTATTTTGTGACGTCATTTATTTTTGTGACGTTATGTATTTTGTGACGACATTTTTTTTGTGACGTTATGTATTTTGTGACGTAATTAATATTTTGTGACGTCATTTATTTTTGTGACGTTAAGTATTTTGTGACGTCATTTATTTTTGTGACGTTATGTATTTTGTCACGTCATTTATTTTTGTGACGTTATGTATTTTGTGACGTTTTGTATTTTGTGACGTCATTTATTTTTGTGACGTTATGTATTTTGTGACGTCATTTTTTTGACGTTATGTATTTTGTGACGCCATTTATTTTTGTGAAGTTATGTATTTTGTGACGTTATGTATTTTGTGACGTAATTTATTTTTGTGACTTAATTAATTTTTGTGACGTCATTTATTTTTGTGACGTTATTTATTTTTTGACGTCATTTATTTTTGTGACGTTATGCATTTTGTGACGTGATTAATATTTTGTGACGTCATTTATTTTTCTGACGTTATGTATTTTGTGACGTAATTAATATTTTATGACGTCATTTATTTTTGTAACGTTATGTATTTTGTGACGTCATTTATTTTTGTGACGTTATGTATTTTGTGACGTCATTTATTTTTGTGACGTTATGTATTTTGTGACGTCATTTATTTTTGTGACGTTATGTATTTGTGACGTCATTTATTTTTGTGACGTTAAGTATTTTGTGACGTCATTTATTTTTGTGACGTTATGTATTTTGTGACGTCATTTATTTTTGTGACGTTATGTATTTTTTGACGTTATGTATTTTATGACGTCATTTATTTTTGTGACGTTATGTATTTTGTGACGTCATTTATTTTTGTGACGTTATGTATTTTGTGACGTCATTTATTTTTGTGACTTTATGTATTTTGTGACGTTATGTATTTTGTGACGTCTTTTTTTGTGACGTTATGTATTTTGTGACGTCATTTTTTTGTGACGTTATGTATTTTGTGACGTCATTTATTTTTGTGACGTTATGTATTTTGTTACGTCATTTATTTTTGTGACGTTATGTATTTTGTGACGTCATTTATTTTTGTGACTTTATGTATTTTGTGACGTAATTAATTTTTGTGACGTCATTTATTTTTGTGAATTTATGTATTTTGTGACTTAATTATTTTTGTGACGTCATTTATTTTTGTGACGTTATGTATTTTGTGACTTAATTAATTTTTGTGACGCCATTTATTTTTGTGACGTTATGTATTTTGTGACGTCATTTATTTTTGTGACGTTATGTATTTTGTGACGCTATTTATTTTTGTGACGTTATGAATTTTGTGACGTCATTAATGTTTGTGACGTTATGTATTTTGTGACGTCATTTATTTTTAGTACATTAAGTATTTTGTGACGTAATTAATTTTTGTGACGTCATTTACTTTTGTGAAGTTATGTATTTTATGACTCCATTTATTTTTGTGACGTTATGTATTTTGTGACGTCATTTATTTTTGTGACGTTATGTATTTTGTAACGTCATTTTTTGTGACGTTATGTATTTTGTGACGTAATTAATATTTTGTGACGTCATTTATTTTTGTGACGTTATGTATTTTGTGACGTCATTTATTTTTGTGACGTAATGTATTTTGTGACGTCATTTATTTTTGTGACGTTATGTATTTTGTGACGTCATTTTTTTGTGACGTTATGTATTTTGTGACGTCATTTATTTTTGTGACGTTATGTATTTTGTGACGTCATTTTTTTTGTGACGTTATGTATTTTGTGACGTCATTTATTTTTGTGACGTTAAGTATTTTGTGACGTCATTTATTTTTGTGACGTTATGTATTTTGTTACGTCATTTATTTTTGTGACGTTATGTATTTTGTGACGTTTTGTATTTTGTGACGTCATTTATTTTTGTGACGTTATGTATTTTGTGACGACATTTTTTTTGTGACGTTATGTATTTTGTGACGTAATTAATATTTTGTGACGTCATTTATTTTTGTGACGTTATGTATTTTGTGACGTCATTTATTTTTGTGACGTTATGTATTTTGTGACGTCATTTTTTGACGTTATGTATTTTGTGACGCCATTTATTTTTGTGAAGTTATGTATTTTGTGACGTTATGTATTTTGTGACGTAATTTATTTTTGTGACTTAATTAATTTTTGTGACGTCATTTATTTTTGTGACGTTATGTATTTTGTGACGTCATTTATTTTTGTGACGTTAAGTATTTTGTGACGTCATTTATTTTTGTGACGTTATGTATTTTGTGACGTCATTTATTTTTGTGACGTTATGTATTTTGTGACGTTATGTATTTTATGACGTCATTTATTTTTGTGACGTTATGTATTTTGTGACGTCATTTATTTTTGTGACGTTATGTATTTTGTGACGTCATTTATATTTGTGACTTTATGTATTTTGTGACGTTATGTATTTTGTGACGTCATTTATTTTTGTGACGTTATGTATTTTGTGACGTAATTTATATTTTGTGACGTCATTTATTTTTGTGATGTTATGTATTTTGTGACGTCATTTATTTTTGTGACGTTATGTATCTTGTGACGTCATTTATTTTTGTGACGTTATGTATTTTGTGACGTCATTTATTTTTGTGACGTTATATATTTTGTGACGTAATTAATAATTTGTGACGTCATTTATTTTTGTGACGTTATGTATTTTGTGACGTCTTTTTTTGTGACGTTATGTATTTTGTGACGTCATTTTTTTGTGACGTTATGTATTTTGTGACGTCATTTATTTTTGTGACGTTATGTATTTTGTTACGTCATTTATTTTTGTGACGTTATGTATTTTGTGACGTCATTTATGTTTGTTACTTTATGTATTTTGTGACGTAATTAATTTTTGTGACGTCATTTATTTTTGTGAATTTATGTATTTTGTGACTTAATTATTTTTGTGACGTCATTTATTTTTGTGACGTTATGTATTTTGTGACTTAATTAATTTTTGTGACGCCATTTATTTTTGTGACGTTATGTATTTTGTGACGTCATTTATTTTTGTGACGTTATGTATTTTGTGACGCTATTTATTTTTGTGACGTTATGAATTTTGTGACGTCATTAATGTTTGTGACGTTATGTATTTTGTGACGTCATTTATTTTTAGTACATTATGTATTTTGTGACGTAATTAATTTTTGTGACGTCATTTACTTTTGTGAAGTTATGTATTTTATGACTCCATTTATTTTTGTGACGTTATGTATTTTGTGACGTCATTTATTTTTGTGACGTTATGTATTTTGTGACGTCATTTATTTTTGTGACGTTATGTATTTTGTAACGTCATTTTTTGTGACGTTATGTATTTTGTGACGTAATTAATATTTTGTGACGTCATTTATTTTTGTGACGTTATGTATTTTGTGACGTCATTTATTTTTGTGACGTAATATATTTTGTGACGTCATTTATTTTTGTGACGTTATGTATTTTGTGACTTAATTAATTTTTGTGACGTCATTTATTTTTGTGACGTTATGTATTTTGTGACGTCATTTATTTTTGTGACGTTATGTATTTTGTGACGTCATTTATTTTTGTGACGTCATTTATTTTTGTGAATTTATGTATTTTGTGACTTAATTATTTTTGTGACGTCATTTATTTTTGTGACGTTATGTATTTTGTGACGTCATTTTTTTTGTGACGTTAAGTATTTTGTGACGTCATTTATTTTTGTGACGTTATGTATTTTGTTACGTCATTTATTTTTGTGACGTTATGTATTTTGTGACGTTTTGTATTTTGTGACGTCATTTATTTTTGTGACGTTATGTATTTTGTGACGACATTTTTTTTGTGACGTTATGTATTTTGTGACGTAATTAATATTTTGTGACGTCATTTATTTTTGTGACGTTATGTATTTTGTGACGTCATTTATTTTTGTGACGTTATGTATTTTGTGACGTCATTTTTTTGACGTTATGTATTTTGTGACGCCATTTATTTTTGTGAAGTTATGTATTTTGTGACGTTATGTATTTTGTGACGTAATTTATTTTTGTGACTTAATTAATTTTTGTGACGTCATTTATTTTTGTGACGTTATTTATTTTTTGACGTCATTTATTTTTGTGACGTTATGCATTTGGTGACGTGATTAATATTTTGTGACGTCATTTATTTTTCTGACGTTATGTATTTTGTGACGTAATTAATATTTTGTGACGTCATTTTTTTTTGTAACGTTATGTATTTTGTGACGTCATTTATTTTTGTGACGTTATGTATTTTGTGACGTCATTTATTTTTGTGACGTTATGTATTTTGTGACGTCATTTTTTTTTGTGACGTTATGTATTTTGTGACGTCATTTATTTTTGTGACGTAAAGTATTTTGTGACGTCATTTATTGTTGTGACGTTATGTATTTTGTGACGTCATTTATTTTTGTGACGTTATGTATTTTGTGACGTCATTTATTTTTGTGACTTTATGTATTTTGTGACGTTATGTATTTTGTGACGTCATTTATTTTTGTGACGTTATGTATTTTGTGACGTAATTTATATTTTGTGACGTCATTTATTTTTGTGATGTTATGTATTTTGTGACGTCATTTATTTTTGTGACGTTATGTATCTTGTGACGTCATTTATTTTTGTGACGTTATGTATTTTGTAACGTCATTTATTTTTGTGACGTTATGTATTTTGTGACGTAATTAATAATTTGTGACGTCATTTATTTTTGTGACGTTATGTATTTTGTGACGTCTTTTTTTGTGACGTTATGTATTTTGTGACGTCATTTTTTGTGACGTTATGTATTTTGTGACGTCATTTATTTTTGTGACGTTATGTATTTTGTTACGTCATTTATTTTTGTGACGTTATGTATTTTGTGATGTCATTTATGTTTGTGACTTTATGTATTTTGTGACGTAATTAATTTTTGTGACGTCATTTATTTTTGTGAATTTATGTATTTTGTGACTTAATTATTTTTGTGACGTCATTTATTTTTGTGACGTTATGTATTTTGTGACTTAATTAATTTTTGTGACGCCATTTATTTTTGTGACGTTATGTATTTTGTGACGTCATTTTTTTTGTGACGTTATGTATTTTGTGACGCTATTTATTTTTGTTACGTTATGAATTTTGTGACGTCATTAATGTTTGTGACGTTATGTATTTTGTGACGTCATTTATTTTTAGTACATTATGTATTTTGTGACGTAATTAATTTTTGTGACGTCATTTACTTTTGTGAAGTTATGTATTTTATGACTCCATTTATTTTTGTGACGTTGTGTATTTTGTGACGTCATTTATTTTTGTGACGTTATGTATTTTGTGACGTCATTTATTTTTGTGACGTTATGTATTTTGTAACGTCATTTTTTGTGACGTTATTTATTTTGTGACGTAATTAATATTTTGTGACGTCATTTATTTTTGTGACGTTATGTATTTTGTGACGTCATTTATTTTTGTGACGTTTTGTATTTTGTGACGTCATTTATTTTTGTGACGATATGTATTTTGTGACGTCATTTATTTTTAGTACATTATGTATTTTGTGACGTAATTAATTTTTGTGACGTCATTTACTTTTGTGAAGTTATGTATTTTATGACTCCATTTATTTTTGTGACGTTATGTATTTTGTGACGTCATTTATTTTTGTGACGTTATGTATTTTGTGACGTCATTTATTTTTGTGACGTTATGTATTTTGTAACGTCATTTTTTGTGACGTTATTTATTTTGTGACGTAATTAATATTTTGTGACGTCATTTATTTTTGTGACGTTATGTATTTTGTGACGTCATTTATTTTTGTGACGTAATGTATTTTGTGACGTCATTTATTTTTGTGACGTTATGTATTTTGTGACTTAATTAATTTTTGTGACGTCATTTATTTTTGTGACGTTATGTATTTTGTGACGTCATTTATTTTTGTGACGTTTTGTATTTTTTGACGTCATTTATTTTTGTGACGATATGTATTTTGTGACGTCATTTTTTTGTGACGTTATGTATTTTGTGACGTCATTTATTTTTGTGACGTTATGTATTTTGTGACGTCATTTATTTTTGTGACGTTAAGTATTTTGTGACGTCATTTATTTTTGTGACGTTATGTATTTTGTGACGTCATTTATTTTTGTGACGTTATGTATTTTGTGACGTTATGTATTTTATGACGTCATTTATTTTTGTGACGTTATGTATTTTGTGACGTCATTTATTTTTGTGACTTTATGTATTTTGTGACGTCATTTATTTTTGTGACGTTATGTATTTTGTGACGTTATGTATTTTGTGACGTTATGTATTTTGTGACGTCATTTATTTTTGTGACGTTATGTATTTTGTGACGTAATTTATATTTTGTGACGTCATTTATTCTTGTGATGTTATGTATTTTGTGACGTCATTTATTTTTGTGACGTTATGTATCTTGTGACGTCATTTATTTTTGTGACGTTATGTATTTTGTGACGTCATTTATTTTTGTGACGTTATGTATTTTGTGACGTAATTAATAATTTGTGACGTCATTTATTTTTGTGGCGTTATGTATTTTGTGACGTCTTTTTTTGTGACATTATGTATTTTGTGACGTCATTTTTTTGTGACGTTATGTATTTTGTGACGTCATTTATTTTTGTGACGTTATGTATTTTGTAACGTCATTTTTTGTGACGTTATGTATTTTGTGACGTAATTAATATTTTGTGACGTCATTTATTTTTGTGACGTTATGTATTTTGTTACGTCATTTATTTTTGTGACGTAATGTATTTTGTGACGTCATTTATTTTTGTGACGTTATGTATTTTGTGACTTAATTAATTTTTGTGACGTCATTTATTTTTGTGACGTTATGTATTTTGTGACGTCATTTATTTTTGTGACGTCATTTATTTTTGTGAATTTATGTATTTTGTGACTTAATTATTTTTGTGACGTCATTTATTTTTGTGACGTTATGTATTTTGTGACGTCATTTATTTTTGTGACGTTAAGTATTTTGTGACGTCATTTATTTTTGTGACGTTATGTATTTTGTTACGTCATTTATTTTTGTGACGTTATGTATTTTGTGACGTTTTGTATTTTGTGACGTCATTTATTTTTGTGACGTTATGTATTTTGTAACGACATTTTTTTTGTGACGTTATGTATTTTGTGACGTCATTTATTGTTGTGACGTTAAGTATTTTGTGACGTCATTTATTGTTGTGACGTTATGTATTTTGTGACGTCATTTATTTTTGTGACGTTATGTATTTTGTGACGTTATGTATTTTATGACGTCATTTATTTTTGTGACGTTATGTATTTTGTGACGTCATTTTTTTGACGTTATGTATTTTGTGACGCCATTTATTTTTGTGAAGTTATGTATTTTGTGACGTTATGTATTTTGTGACGTAATTTATTTTTGTGACTTAATTAATTTTTGTGACGTCATTTATTTTTGTGACGTTATTTATTTTTTGACGTCATTTATTTTTGTGACGTTATGCATTTGGTGACGTGATTAATATTTTGTGACGTCATTTATTTTTCTGACGTTATGTATTATGTGACGTAATTAATATTTTGTGACGTCATTTATTTTTGTAACGTTATGTATTTTGTGACGTCATTTATTTTTGTGACGTTATGTATTTTGTGACGTCATTTATTTTTGTGACGTTATGTATTTTGTGACGTCATTTATTTTTGTGACGTTATGTATTTTGTGACGTCATTTATTTTTGTGACGTTAAGTATTTTGTGACGTCATTTATTGTTGTGACGTTATGTATTTTGTGACGTCATTTATTTTTGTGACGTTATGTATTTTGTGACGTTATGTATTTTATGACGTCATTTATTTTTGTGACGTTATGTATTTTGTGACGTCATTTATTTTTGTGACGTTATGTATTTTGTGACGTCATTCATTTTTGTGACTTTATGTATTTTGTGACGTTATGTATTTTGTGACGTCATTTATTTTTGTGACGTTATGTATTTTGTGACGTAATTTATATTTTGTGACGTCATTTATTTTTGTGATGTTATGTATTTTGTGACGTCATTTATTTTTGTGACGTTATGTATCTTGTGACGTCATTTATTTTTGTGACGTTATGTATTTTGTGACGTCATTTATTTTTGTGACGTTATGTATTTTGTGACGTAATTAATAATTTGTGACGTCATTTATTTTTGTGACGTTATGTATTTTGTGACGTCTTTTTTTGTGACGTTATGTATTTTGTGACGTCATTTTTTTGTGACGTTATGTATTTTGTGACGTCATTTATTTTTGTGACGTTATGTATTTTGTTACGTCATTTATTTTTGTGACGTTATGTATTTTGTGACGTCATTTATGTTTATGACTTTATGTATTTTGTGACGTAATTAATTTTTGTGACGTCATTTATTTTTGTGAATTTATGTATTTTGTGACTTAATTATTTTTGTGACGTCATTTATTTTTGTGACGTTATGTATTTTGTGACTTAATTAATTTTTGTGACGCCATTTATTTTTGTGACGTTATGTATTTTGTGACGTCATTTATTTTTGTGACGTTATGTATTTTGTGACGCTATTTATTTTTGTTACGTTATGAATTTTGTGACGTCCTTAATGTTTGTGACGTTATGTATTTTGTGACGTCATTTATTTTTAGTACATTATGTATTTTGTGACGTAATTAATTTTTGTGACGTCATTTACTTTTGTGAAGTTATGTATTTTATGACTCCATTTATTTTTGTGACGTTATGTATTTTGTGACGTCATTTATTTTTGTGACGTTATGTATTTTGTGACGTCATTTATTTTTGTGACGTTATGTATTTTGTAACGTCATTTTTTGTGACGTCATTTATTTTTGTGACGTTATGTATTTTGTGACGTCATTTATTTTTGTGACGTTATGTATTTTGTGACTTAATTAATTTTTGTGACGTCATTTATTTTTTTGACGTTATGTATTTTGTGACGTCATTTATTTTTGTGACGTTAAGTATTTTGTGACGTCATTTATTTTTGTGACGTTATGTATTTTGTGACGTCATTTATTTTTGTGACGTTATGTATTTTGTGACGTTATATATTTTATGATGTCATTTATTTTTGTGACGTTATGTATTTTGTGACGTCATTTATTTTTGTGACGTTATGTATTTTGTGACGTCATTTATTTTTGTGACGTTATGTATTTTGTGACGTTATGTATTTTGTGACGTCATTTATTTTTGTAACGTTATGTATTTTGTGACGTAATTTATATTTTGTGACGTCATTTATTTTTTTGATATTATGTATTTTGTGACGTCATTTATTTTTGTGACGTTATGTATCTTGTGACGTCATTTATTTTTGTGACGTTATGTATTTTGTGACGTCATTTATTTTTGTGGCGTTATGTATTTTGTGACGTAATTAATAATTTGTGACGTCATTTATTTTTGTGACGTTATGTATTTTGTGACGTCTTTTTTTGTGACGTTATGTATTTTGTGACGTCATTTTTTTGTGACGTTATGTATT
The DNA here is from genome assembly GCA_035578135.1 of Flexamia atlantica. Taxonomy (NCBI): domain Eukaryota; kingdom Metazoa; phylum Arthropoda; class Insecta; order Hemiptera; family Cicadellidae; genus Flexamia; species Flexamia atlantica. Next base: position 247,661 of record JAQJVK010000115.1, on the reverse strand, counting down.
TTGTGACGTCATTTATTTTTGTGACGTTATGTATTTTGTTACGTCATTTATTTTTGTGACGTTATGTATTTTGTGACGTCATTTATTTTTGTGACTTTATGTATTTTGTGACGTAATTAATTTTTGTGACGTCATTTATTTTTGTGAATTTATGTATTTTGTGACTTAATTATTTTTGTGACGTCACTTATTTTTGTGACGTTATGTATTTTGTGACTTAATTAATTTTTGTGACGCCATTTATTTTTGTGACGTTATGTATTTTGTGACGTCATTTATTTTTGTGACGTTATGTATTTTGTGACGCTATTTATTTTTGTGACGTTATGAATTTTGTGACGTCATTAATGTTTGTGACGTTATGTATTTTGTGACGTCATTTATTTTTAGTACATTATGTATTTTGTGACGTAATTAATTTTTGTGACGTCATTTACTTTTGTGAAGTTATGTATTTTATGACTCCATTTATTTTTGTGACGTTATGTATTTTGTGACGTCATTTATTTTTGTGACGTTATGTATTTTTTGACGTCATTTATTTTTGTGACGTTATGTATTTTGTAACGTCATTTTTTGTGACGTTATGTATTTTTTGACGTAATTAATATTTTGTGACGTCATTTATTTTTGTGACATTATGTATTTTGTGACGTCATTTATTTTTGTGACGTAATGTATTTTGTGACGTAATTTATTTTTGTGACGTTATGTATTTTGTGACTTAATTAATTTTTGTGACGTCATTTATTTTTGTGACGTTATGTATTTTGTGACGTCATTTATTTTTGTGACGTTTTGTATTTTGTGACGTCATTTATTTTTGTGACGATATGTATTTTGTGACGTCATTTTTTTGTGACGTTATGTATTTTGTGACGTAATTTTTTTTGTGACGTTATGTATTTTGTGACGTCAATTATTTTTTTGACGTTATGTATTTTGTGACGTTATGTATTTTGTGACGTCATTTTTTTTGTGACGATATGTATTTTGTGACGTTATGTATTTTTTGACGTCATTAATTTTTGTGACGTTATGTATTTTTTGACGTCATTAATTTTTGTGACGTTATGTATTTTGTGACTTAATTAATTTTTGTGACGTCATTTATTTTTGTGACGTTATGTATTTTGTGACGTCATTAATTTTTGTGACGTTAAGTATTTTGTGACGTCATTTATTTTTGTGACGTTATGTATTTTGTGACGTCATTTATTTTTGTGACGTTATGTATTTTGTGACGTTATGTATTTTATGACGTCATTTATTTTTGTGACGTTATGTATTTTGTGACGTCATTTATTTTTGTGACGTTATGTATTTTGTGACGTTATGTATTTTGTGACGTCATTTATTTTTGTGACGTTATGTATTTTGTGACGAAATTAATATTTTGTGACGTCATTTATTTATGTGACGTTATGTATTTTGTGACGTCATTTATTTTTGTGACGTTATGTATTTTGTGATGTCATTTATTTTTGTGACGTTATGTATTTTGTGACGTCATTTATTTTTGTGACGTTTTGTATTTTGTGACGTCATTTATTTTTGTGACGATATGTATTTTGTGACGTCATTTTTTTGTGAAGTTATGTATTTTGTGACGTAATTTTTTTCGTGACGTTATGTATTTTGTGACGTAATTAATATTTTGTGACGTCATTTATTTTTGTGACGTTATGTATTTTGTTACGTCATTTATTTTTGATACGTTATGTATTTTGTGACGTCATTTATTTTTGTGACTTTATGTATTTTGTGACTTAATTAATTTTTGTGACGCCATTTATTTTTGTGACGTTATGTATTTTGTGACGTCATTTATTTTTGTGACGTTATGTATTTTGTGACGCTATTTATTTTTGTGACGTTATGAATTTTGTGACGTCATTAATGTTTGTGACGTTATGTATTTTGTGACGTCATTTATTTTTAGTACATTATGTATTTTGTGACGTAATTAATTTTTGTGACGTCATTTACTTTTGTGAAGTTATGTATTTTATGACTCCATTTATTTTTGTGACGTTATGTATTTTGTGACGTCATTTATTTTTGTGACGTTATGTATTTTGTGACGTCATTTATTTTTGTGACGTTATGTATTTTGTAACGTCATTTTTTGTGACGTTATTTATTTTGTGACGTAATTAATATTTTGTGACGTCATTTATTTTTGTGACGTTATGTATTTTGTGACGTCATTTATTTTTGTGACGTAATGTATTTTGTGACGTCATTTATTTTTGTGACGTTATGTATTTTGTGACTTAATTAATTTTTGTGACGTCATTTATTTTTGTGACGTTATGTATTTTGTGACGTCATTTATTTTTGTGACGTTTTGTATTTTGTGACGTCATTTATTTTTGTGACGATATGTATTTTGTGACGTCATTTTTTTGTGACGTTATGTATTTTGTGACGTCATTTATTTTTTTGACGTTATGTATTTTGTGACGTCATTTATTTTTGTGACGTTAAGTATTTTGTGACGTCATTTATTTTTGTGACGTTATGTATTTTGTGACGTCATTTATTTTTGTGACGTTATGTATTTTGTGACGTTATATATTTTATGACGTCATTTATTTTTGTGACGTTATGTATTTTGTGACGTCATTTATTTTTGTGACGTTATGTATTTTGTGACGTCATTTATTTTTGTGACGTTATGTATTTTGTGACGTTATGTATTTTGTGACGTCATTTATTTTTGTAACGTTATGTATTTTGTGACGTAATTTATATTTTGTGACGTCATTTATTTTTTTGATATTATGTATTTTGTGACGTCATTTATTTTTGTGACGTTATGTATCTTGTGACGTCATTTATTTTTGTGACGTTATGTATTTTGTGACGTCATTTATTTTTGTGACGTTATGTATTTTGTGACGTAATTAATAATTTGTGACGTCATTTATTTTTGTGACGTTATGTATTTTGTGACGTCTTTTTTTGTGACGTTATGTATTTTGTGACGTCATTTTTTTGTGACGTTATGTATTTTGTGACGTCATTTATTTTTGTGACGTTATGTATTTTGTTACGTCATTTATTTTTGTGACGTAATATATTTTGTGACGTCATTTATTTTTGTGACGTTATGTATTTTGTGACTTAATTAATTTTTGTGACGTCATTTATTTTTGTGACGTTATGTATTTTGTGACGTCATTTATTTTTGTGACGTCATTTATTTTTGTGAATTTATGTATTTTGTGACTTAATTATTTTTGTCACGTCATTTATTTTTGTGACGTTATGTATTTTGTGACGTCATTTTTTTTGTGACGTTAAGTATTTTGTGACGTCATTTATTTTTGTGACGTTATGTATTTTGTTACGTCATTTATTTTTGTGACGTTATGTATTTTGTGACGTTTTGTATTTTGTGACGTCATATATTTTTGTGACGTTATGTATTTTGTGACGACATTTTTTTTGTGACGTTATGTATTTTGTGACGTAATTAATATTTTGTGACGTCATTTATTTTTGTGACGTTATGTATTTTGTGACGTCATTTATTTTTGTGACGTTATGTATTTTGTGACGTCATTTTTTTGACGTTATGTATTTTGTGACGCCATTTATTTTTGTGAAGTTATGTATTTTGTGACGTTATGTATTTTGTGACGTAATTTATTTTTGTGACTTAATTAATTTTTGTGACGTCATTTATTTTTGTGACGTTATTTATTTTTTGACGTCATTTATTTTTGTGACGTTATGCATTTGGTGACGTGATTAATATTTTGTGACGTCATTTATTTTTCTGACGTTATGTATTTTGTGACGTAATTAATATTTTGTGACGTCATTTTTTTTTGTAACGTTATGTATTTTGTGACGTCATTTATTTTTGTGACGTTATGTATTTTGTGACGTCATTTATTTTTGATACGTTATGTATTTTGTGACGTCATTCATTTTTGTGACTTTATGTATTTTGTGACTTAATTAATTTTTGTGACGCCATTTATTTTTGTGACGTTATGTATTTTGTGACGTCATTTATTTTTGTGACGTTATGTATTTTGTGACGCTATTTATTTTTGTGACGTTATGAATTTTGTGACGTCATTAATGTTTGTGACGTTATGTATTTTGTGACGTCATTTATTTTTAGTACATTATGTATTTTGTGACGTAATTAATTTTTGTGACGTCATTTACTTTTGTGAAGTTATGTATTTTATGACTCCATTTATTTTTGTGACGTTATGTATTTTGTGACGTCATTTATTTTTGTGACGTTATGTATTTTGTGACGTCATTTATTTTTGTGACGTTATGTATTTTGTAACGTCATTTTTTGTGACGTTATTTATTTTGTGACGTAATTAATATTTTGTGACGTCATTTATTTTTGTGACGTTATGTATTTTGTGACGTCATTTATTTTTGTGACGTAATGTATTTTGTGACGTCATTTATTTTTGTGACGTTATGTATTTTGTGACTTAATTAATTTTTGTGACGTCATTTATTTTTGTGACGTTATGTATTTTGTGACGTCATTTATTTTTGTGACGTTTTGTATTTTGTGACGTCATTTATTTTTGTGACGATATGTATTTTGTGACGTCATTTTTTTGTGACGTTATGTATTTTGTGACGTCATTTATTTTTTTGACGTTATGTATTTTGTGACGTCATTTATTTTTGTGACGTTAAGTATTTTGTGACGTCATTTATTTTTGTGACGTTATGTATTTTGTGACGTCATTTATTTTTGTGACGTTATGTATTTTGTGACGTTATATATTTTATGACGTCATTTATTTTTGTGACGTTATGTATTTTGTGACGTCATTTATTTTTGTGACGTTATGTATTTTGTGACGTCATTTATTTTTGTGACGTTATGTATTTTGTGACGTTATGTATTTTGTGACGTCATTTATTTTTGTAACGTTATGTATTTTGAGACGTAATTTATATTTTGTGACGTCATTTATTTTTTTGATATTATGTATTTTGTGACGTCATTTATTTTTGTGACGTTATGTATCTTGTGACGTCATTTATTTTTGTGACGTTATGTATTTTGTGACGTCATTTATTTTTGTGACGTTATGTATTTTGTGACGTAATTAATAATTTGTGACGTCATTTATTTTTGTGACGTTATGTATTTTGTGACGTCTTTTTTTGTGACGTTATGTATTTTGTGACGTCATTTTTTTGTGACGTTATGTATTTTGTGACGTCATTTATTTTTGTGACGTTATGTATTTTGTTACGTCATTTATTTTTGTGACGTAATATATTTTGTGACGTCATTTATTTTTGTGACGTTATGTATTTTGTGACTTAATTAATTTTTGTGACGTCATTTATTTTTGTGACGTTATGTATTTTGTGACGTCATTTATTTTTGTGACGTCATTTATTTTTGTGAATTTATGTATTTTGTGACTTAATTATTTTTGTCACGTCATTTATTTTTGTGACGTTATGTATTTTGTGACGTCATTTTTTTTGTGACGTTAAGTATTTTGTGACGTCATTTATTTTTGTGACGTTATGTATTTTGTTACGTCATTTATTTTTGTGACGTTATGTATTTTGTGACGTTTTGTATTTTGTGACGTCATATATTTTTGTGACGTTATGTATTTTGTGACGACATTTTTTTTGTGACGTTATGTATTTTGTGACGTAATTAATATTTTGTGACGTCATTTATTTTTGTGACGTTATGTATTTTGTGACGTCATTTATTTTTGTGACGTTATGTATTTTGTGACGTCATTTTTTTGACGTTATGTATTTTGTGACGCCATTTATTTTTGTGAAGTTATGTATTTTGTGACGTTATGTATTTTGTGACGTAATTTATTTTTGTGACTTAATTAATTTTTGTGACGTCACTTATTTTTGTGACGTTATTTATTTTTTGACGTCATTTATTTTTGTGACGTTATGCATTTGGTGACGTGATTAATATTTTGTGACGTCATTTATTTTTCTGACGTTATGTATTTTGTGACGTAATTAATATTTTGTGACGTCATTTTTTTTTGTAACGTTATGTATTTTGTGACGTCATTTATTTTTGTGACGTTATGTATTTTGTGACGTCATTTATTTTTGTGACGTTATGTATTTTGTGACGTCATTTTTTTTTGTGACGTTATGTATTTTGTGACGTCATTTATTTTTGTGACGTTAAGTATTTTGTGACGTCATTTATTGTTGTGACGTTATGTATTTTGTGACGTCATTTATTTTTGTTACGTTATGTATTTTGTGACGTCATTTATTTTTGTGACTTTATGTATTTTGTGACGTTATGTATTTTGTGACGTCATTTATTTTTGTGACGTTATGTATTTTGTGACGTAATTTATATTTTGTGACGTCATTTATTTTTGTGATGTTATGTATTTTGTGACGTCATTTATTTTTGTGACGTTATGTATCTTGTGACGTCATTTATTTTTGTGACGTTATGTATTTTGTAACGTCATTTATTTTTGTGACGTTATGTATTTTGTGACGTAATTAATAATTTGTGACGTCATTTATTTTTGTGACGTTATGTATTTTGTGACGTCTTTTTTTGTGACGTTATGTATTTTGTGACGTCATTTTTTGTGACGTTATGTATTTTGTGACGTCATTTATTTTTGTGACGTTATGTATTTTGTTACGTCATTTATTTTTGTGACGTTATGTATTTTGTGACGTCATTTATGTTTGTGACTTTATGTATTTTGTGACGTAATTAATTTTTGTGACGTCATTTATTTTTGTGAATTTATGTATTTTGTGACTTAATTATTTTTGTGACGTCATTTATTTTTGTGACGTTATGTATTTTGTGACTTAATTAATTTTTGTGACGCCATTTATTTTTGTGACGTTATGTATTTTGTGACGTCATTTTTTTGTGACGTTATGTATTTTGTGACGCTATTTATTTTTGTTACGTTATGAATTTTGTGACGTCATTAATGTTTGTGACGTTATGTATTTTGTGACGTCATTTATTTTTAGTACATTATGTATTTTGTGACGTAATTAATTTTTGTGACGTCATTTACTTTTGTGAAGTTATGTATTTTATGACTCCATTTATTTTTGTGACGTTATGTATTTTGTGACGTCATTTATTTTTGTGACGTTATGTATTTTGTGACGTCATTTATTTTTGTGACGTTATGTATTTTGTAACGTCATTTTTTGTGACGTTATTTATTTTGTGACGTAATTAATATTTTGTGACGTCATTTATTTTTGTGACGTTATGTATTTTGTGACGTCATTTATTTTTGTGACGTAATGTATTTTGTGACGTCATTTATTTTTGTGACGTTATGTATTTTGTGACTTAATTAATTTTTGTGACGTCATTTATTTTTGTGACGTTATGTATTTTGTGACGTCATTTATTTTTGTGACGTTTTGTATTTTGTGACGTCATTTATTTTTGTGACGATATGTATTTTGTGACGTCATTTTTTTGTGACGTTATGTATTTTGTGACGTCATTTATTTTTGTGACGTTATGTATTTTGTGACGTCATTTATTTTTGTGACGTTAAGTATTTTGTGACGTCATTTATTTTTGTGACGTTATGTATTTTGTGACGTCATTTATTTTTGTGACGTTATGTATTTTGTGACGTTATGTATTTTATGACGTCATTTATTTTTGTGACGTTATGTATTTTGTGACGTCATTTATTTTTGTGACGTTATGTATTTTGTGACGTCATTTATTTTTGTGACGTTATGTATTTTGTGACGTTATGTATTTTGTGACGTTATGTATTTTGTGACGTCATTTATTTTTGTGACGTTATGTATCTTGTGACGTCATTTATTTTTGTGACGTTATGTATTTTGTGACGTCATTTATTTTTGTGACTTTATGTATTTTGTGACGTAATTAATAATTTGTGACGTCATTTATTTTTGTGGCGTTATGTATTTTGTGACGTCATTTATTTTTGTGACGTTATGTATTTTGTAACGTCATTTTTTGTGACGTTATGTATTTTGTGACGTAATTAATATTTTGTGACGTCATTTATTTTTGTGACGTTATGTATTTTGTTACGTCATTTATTTTTGTGACGTAATGTATTTTGTGACGTCATTTATTTTTGTGACGTTATGTATTTTGTGACTTAATTAATTTTTGTGACGTCATTTATTTTTGTGACGTTATGTATTTTGTGACGTCATTTATTTTTGTGACGTCATTTATTTTTGTGAATTTATGTATTTTGTGACTTAATTATTTTTGTGACGTCATTTATTTTTGTGACGTTATGTATTTTGTGACGTCATTTATTTTTGTGACGTTAAGTATTTTGTGACGTCATTTATTTTTGTGACGTTATGTATTTTGTAACGACATTTTTTTTGTGACGTTATGTATTTTGTGACGTAATTAATATTTTGTGACGTCATTTATTTTTGTGACGTTATGTATTTTGTGACGTCATTTATTTTTGTGACGTTATGTATTTTGTGACGTCATTTTTTTGACGTTATGTATTTTGTGACGCCATTTATTTTTGTGAAGTTATGTATTTTGTGACGCTATGTATTTTGTGACGTAATTTATTTTTGTGACTTAATTAATTTTTGTGACGTCATTTATTTTTGTGACGTTATTTATTTTTTGACGTCATTTATTTTTGTGACGTTATGCATTTGGTGACGTGATTAATATTTTGTGACGTCATTTATTTTTTTGACGTTATGTATTATGTGACGTAATTAATATTTTGTGACGTCATTTATTTTTGTAACGTTATGTATTTTGTGACGTCATTTATTTTTGTGACGTTATGTATTTTGTGACGTCATTTATTTTTGTGACGTTATGTATTTTGTGACGTCATTTATTTTTGTGACGTTATGTATTTTGTGACGTCATTTTATTTTGTGACGTTAAGTATTTTGTGACGTCATTTATTGTTGTGACGTTATGTATTTTGTGACGTCATTTATTTTTGTGACGTTATGTATTTTGTGACGTTATGTATTTTATGACGTCATTTATTTTTGTGAGGTTATGTATTTTGTGACGTCATTTATTTTTGTGACGTTATGTATTTTGTGACGTCATTCATTTTTGTGACTTTATGTATTTTGTGACGTTATGTATTTTGTGACGTCATTTATTTTTGTGACGTTATGTATTTTGTGACGTAATTTATATTTTGTGACGTCATTTATTTTTGTGATGTTATGTATTTTGTGACGTCATTTATTTTTGTGACGTTATGTATCTTGTGACGTCATTTATTTTTGTGACGTTATGTATTTTGTGACGTCATTTATTTTTGTGACGTTATGTATTTTGTGACGTAATTAATAATTTGTGACGTCATTTATTTTTGTGACGTTATGTATTTTGTGACGTCTTTTTTTGTGACGTTATGTATTTCGTGACGTCATTTTTTTGTGACGTTATGTATTTTGTGACGTCATTTATTTTTGTGACGTTATGTATTTTGTTACGTCATTTATTTTTGTGACGTTATGTATTTTGTGACGTCATTTATGTTTGTGACTTTATGTATTTTGTGACGTAATTAATTTTTGTGACGTCATTTATTTTTGTGAATTTATGTATTTTGTGACTTAATTATTTTTGTGACGTCATTTATTTTTGTGACGTTATGTATTTTGTGACTTAATTAATTTTTGTGACGCCATTTATTTTTGTGACGTTATGTATTTTGTGACGTCATTTATTTTTGTGACGTTATGTATTTTGTGACGCTATTTATTTTTGTTACGTTATGAATTTTGTGACGTCCTTAATGTTTGTGACGTTATGTATTTTATGACGTCATTTATTTTTAGTACATTATGTATTTTGTGACGTAATTAATTTTTGTGACGTCATTTACTTTTGTGAAGTTATGTATTTTATGACTCCATTTATTTTTGTGACGTTATGTATTTTGTGACGTCATTTATTTTTGTGACGTTATGTATTTTGTGACGTCATTTATTTTTGTGACGTTATGTATTTTGTAACGTCATTTTTTGTGACGTCATTTATTTTTGTGACGTTATGTATTTTGTGACTTAATTAATTTTTGTGACGTCATTTATTTTTGTGACGTTATGTATTTTGTGACGTCATTTATTTTTGTGACGTTTTGTATTTTGTGACGTCATTTATTTTTGTGACGATATGTATTTTGTGACGTCATTTTTTTGTGACGTTATGTATTTTGTGACGTCATTTATTTTTTTGACGTTATGTATTTTGTGACGTCATTTATTTTTGTGACGTTAAGTATTTTGTGACGTCATTTATTTTTGTGACGTTATGTATTTTGTGACGTCATTTATTTTTGTGACGTTATGTATTTTGTGACGTTATATATTTTATGACGTCATTTATTTTTGTGACGTTATGTATTTTGTGACGTCATTTATTTTTGTGACGTTATGTATTTTGTGACGTCATTTATTTTTGTGACGTTATGTATTTTGTGACGTTATGTATTTTGTGACGTCATTTATTTTTGTAACGTTATGTATTTTGTGACGTAATTTATATTTTGTGACGTCATTTATTTTTTTGATATTATGTATTTTGTGACGTCATTTATTTTTGTGACGTTATGTATCTTGTGACGTCATTTATTTTTGTGACGTTATGTATTTTGTGACGTCATTTATTTTTGTGACGTTATGTATTTTGTGACGTAATTAATAATTTGTGACGTCATTTATTTTTGTGACGTTATGTATTTTGTGACGTCTTTTTTTGTGACGTTATGTATTTTGTGACGTCATTTTTTTGTGACGTTATGTATTTTGTGACGTCATTTATTTTTGTGACGTTATGTATTTTGTTACGTCATTTATTTTTGTGACGTTATGTATTTTGTGACGTCATTTATTTTTGTGACTTTATGTATTTTGTGACGTAATTAATTTTTGTGACGTCATTTATTTTTGTGAATTTATGTATTTTGTGACTTAATTATTTTTGTGACGTCACTTATTTTTGTGACGTTATGTATTTTGTGACTTAATTAATTTTTGTGACGCCATTTATTTTTGTGACGTTATGTATTTTGTGACGTCATTTATTTTTGTGACGTTATGTATTTTGTGACGCTATTTATTTTTGTGACGTTATGAATTTTGTGACGTCATTAATGTTTGTGACGTTATGTATTTTGTGACGTCATTTATTTTTAGTACATTATGTATTTTGTGACGTAATTAATTTTTGTGACGTCATTTACTTTTGTGAAGTTATGTATTTTATGACTCCATTTATTTTTGTGACGTTATGTATTTTGTGACGTCATTTATTTTTGTGACGTTATGTATTTTTTGACGTCATTTATTTTTGTGACGTTATGTATTTTGTAACGTCATTTTTTGTGACGTTATGTATTTTGTGACGTAATTAATATTTTGTGACGTCATTTATTTTTGTGACATTATGTATTTTGTGACGTCATTTATTTTTGTGACGTAATGTATTTTGTGACGTAATTTATTTTTGTGACGTTATGTATTTTGTGACTTAATTAATTTTTGTGACGTCATTTATTTTTGTGACGTTATGTATTTTGTGACGCTATTTATTTTTGTGACGTTATGAATTTTGTGACGTCATTAATGTTTGTGACGTTATGTATTTTGTGACGTCATTTATTTTTAGTACATTATGTATTTTGTGACGTAATTAATTTTTGTGACGTCATTTACTTTTGTGAAGTTATGTATTTTATGACTCCATTTATTTTTGTGACGTTATGTATTTTGTGACGTCATTTATTTTTGTGACGTTATGTATTTTTTGACGTCATTTATTTTTGTGACGTTATGTATTTTGTGACGTCATTTATTTTTTTGACGTTATGTATTTTGTGACGTCATTTATTTTTGTGACGTTAAGTATTTTGTGACGTCATTTATTTTTGTGACGTTATGTATTTTGTGACGTCATTTATTTTTGTGACGTTATGTATTTTGTGACGTTATATATTTTATGACGTCATTTATTTTTGTGACGTTATGTATTTTGTGACGTCATTTATTTTTGTGACGTTATGTATTTTGTGACGTCATTTATTTTTGTGACGTTATGTATTTTGTGACGTTATGTATTTTGTGACGTCATTTATTTTTGTAACGTTATGTATTTTGTGACGTAATTTATATTTTGTGACGTCATTTATTTTTTTGATATTATGTATTTTGTGACGTCATTTATTTTTGTGACGTTATGTATCTTGTGACGTCATTTATTTTTGTGACGTTATGTATTTTGTGACGTCATTTATTTTTGTGACGTTATGTATTTTGTGACGTAATTAATAATTTGTGACGTCATTTATTTTTGTGACGTTATGTATTTTGTGACGTCTTTTTTTGTGACGTTATGTATTTTGTGACGTCATTTTTTTGTGACGTTATGTATTTTGTGACGTCATTTATTTTTGTGACGTTATGTATTTTGTTACGTCATTTATTTTTGTGACGTTATGTATTTTGTGACGTCATTTATTTTTGTGACTTTATGTATTTTGTGACGTATTTAATTTTTGTGACGTCATTTATTTTTGTGAATTTATGTATTTTGTGACTTAATTATTTTTGTGACGTCACTTATTTTTGTGACGTTATGTATTTTGTGACTTAATTAATTTTTGTGACGCCATTTATTTTTGTGACGTTATGTATTTTGTGACGTCATTTATTTTTGTGACGTTATGTATTTTGTGACGCTATTTATTTTTGTGACGTTATGAATTTTGTGACGTCATTAATGTTTGTGACGTTATGTATTTTGTGACGTCATTTACTTTTGTGAAGTTATGTATTTTATGACTCCATTTATTTTTGTGACGTTATGTATTTTGTGACGTCATTTATTTTTGTGACGTTATGTATTTTTTGACGTCATTTATTTTTGTGACGTTATGTATTTTGTAACGTCATTTTTTGTGACGTTATGTATTTTGTGACGTAATTAATATTTTGTGACGTCATTTATTTTTGTGACATTATGTATTTTGTGACGTCATTTATTTTTGTGACGTAATGTATTTTGTGACGTAATTTATTTTTGTGACGTTATGTATTTTGTGACTTAATTAATTTTTGTGACGTCATTTATTTTTGTGACGTTATGTATTTTGTGACGTCATTTATTTTTGTGACGTTTTGTATTTTGTGACGTCATTTATTTTTGTGACGATATGTATTTTGTGACGTCATTTTTTTGTGACGTTATGTATTTTGTGACGTAATTTTTTTTGTGACGTTATGTATTTTGTGACGTCAATTATTTTTTTGACGTTATGTATTTTGTGACGTTATGTATTTTGTGACGTCATTTTTTTTGTGACGATATGTATTTTGTGACGTTATGTATTTTTTGACGTCATTAATTTTTGTGACGTTATGTATTTTTTGACGTCATTAATTTTTGTGACGTTATGTATTTTGTGACTTAATTAATTTTTGTGACGTCATTTATTTTTGTGACGTTATGTATTTTGTGACGTCATTAATTTTTGTGACGTTAAGTATTATGTGACGTCATTTATTTTTGTGACGTTATGTATTTTGTGACGTCATTTATTTTTGTGACGTTATGTATTTTGTGACGTTATGTATTTTATGACGTCATTTATTTTTGTGACGTTATGTATTTTGTGACGTCATTTATTTTTGTGACGTTATGTATTTTGTGACGTTATGTATTTTGTGACGTCATTTATTTTTGTGACGTTATGTATTTTGTGACGAAATTAATATTTTGTGACGTCATTTATTTATGTGACGTTATGTATTTTGTGACGTCATTTATTTTTGTGACGTTATGTATTTTGTGATGTCATTTATTTTTGTGACGTTATGTATTTTGTGACGTCATTTATTTTTGTGACGTTTTGTATTTTGTGACGTCATTTATTTTTGTGACGATATGTATTTTGTGACGTCATTTTTTTGTGAAGTTATGTATTTTGTGACGTAATTTTTTTCGTGACGTTATGTATTTTGTGACGTAATTAATATTTTGTGACGTAATTTATTTTTGTGACGTTATGTATTTTGTTACGTCATTTATTTTTGATACGTTATGTATTTTGTGACGTCATTTATTTTTGTGACTTTATGTATTTTGTGACTTAATTAATTTTTGTGACGCCATTTATTTTTGTGACGTTATGTATTTTGTGACGTCATTTATTTTTGTGACGTTATGTATTTTGTGACGCTATTTATTTTTGTGACGTTATGAATTTTGTGACGTCATTAATGTTTGTGACGTTATGTATTTTGTGACGTCATTTATTTTTAGTACATTATGTATTTTGTGACGTAATTAATTTTTGTGACGTCATTTATTTTTGTGAAGTTATGTATTTTGTGACTCCATTTATTTTTGTGACGTTATGTATTTTGTGACGTCATTTATTTTTGTGACGTTATGTATTTTGTGACGTCATTTATTTTTGTGACGTTATGTATTTTGTAACGTCATTTTTTGTGACGTTATGTTTTTTGTGTCGTAATTAATATTTTGTGACGTCATTTATTTTTGTGAAGTTATGTATTTTGTGACGTCATTAATTTTTGTGACGTTAAGTATTTTGTGACGTCATTTATTTTTGTGACGTTATGTATTTTGTGACGTTATGTATTTTGTGACGTTATGTATTTTGTGACGTCTTTTTTGGTGACATTATGTATTTTGTGACGTCATTAATTTTTGTGACGTTAAGTATTTTGTGACGTCATTTATTTTTGTGACGTTATGTATTTTGTGACGTCATTTATTTTTGTGACGTTATGTATTTTGTGACGTCATTAATTTTTGTGGCGTTAAGTATTTTGTGACGTCATTTATTTTTGTGACGTTATGTATTTTGTGACGTTATGTATTTTGTGACGTTATGTATTTTGTGACGTTATGTATTTTGTGACGTCTTTTTTGGTGACATGATGTATTTTGTGACGTCATTTATTTTTGTGACGTTATGTATTTTGTGACGTCATTTATTTTTGTGACGTTATGTTTTTGTGACGTTATGTATTTTGTGACGTCATTTATTTTTGTGACGTTATGTATTTTGTGACGTAATTAATAATTTGTGACGTCATTTATTTTTGTGACGTTATGTATTTTGTGACGTCTTTTTTTGTGACGTTATGTATTTTGTGACGTCATTTATTTTTGTGACGTTATGTATTTTGTTACGTCATTTATTTTTGTGACGTTATGTATTTTGTGACGTCATTTATTTTTGTGACGTTATGTATTTTGTGACGTAATTAATTTTTTGACGTCATTTATTTTTGTGAAGTTATGTATTTTGTGACTTAATTAATTTTTGTGACGTCATTTATTTTTGTGACGTTATGTATTTTGTGACTTAATTAATTTTTGTGACGCCATTTATTTTTGTGACGTTATGTATTTTGTGACGTCATTTATTTTTGTGACGTTATGTATTTTGTGACGTCATTTATTTTTGTGACGTTGTGTATTTTGTGACGTTATGTATTTTGTGACGTTAAGTATTTTGTGACGTCATTTATTTTTGTGACGTTATGTATTTTGTTACGTCATTTATTTTTGTGACGTTATGTATTTTGTGACGTTTTGTATTTTGTGACGTCATTTATTTTTGTGACGTTATGTATTTTGTGACGTCATTTTTTGTGACGTTATGTATTTTGTGACGTAATTAATATTTTGTGACGTCATTCATTTTTGTGACGTTATGTATTTTGTGACCACTTTTTTTTGTGACTTAATGTATTTTGTGACGTCATTTTTTGTGACGTTATGTATTTTGTGACGTCATTTATTTTTGTGACGTTATGTATTTTGTGACGTCATTTATTTTTTTGACGTTATGTATTTTGTGACTTAATTAATTTTTGTGACGTCATTTATTTTTGTGACGTTATGTATTTTGTGACGTCATTTATTTTTGTGACGTTATGTATTTTGTGTCGTAATTAATATTGTGTGACGTCATTTATTTTTGTGAAGTTATGTATTTTGTGACGTCATTAATTTTTGTGACGTTAAGTATTTTGTGACGTCATTTATTTTTGTGACGTTATGTATTTTGTGACGTTATGTATTTTGTGACGTTATGTATTTTGTGACGTCTTTTTTGGTGACATTATGTATTTTGTGACGTCATTAATTTTTGTGACGTTAAGTATTTTGTGACGTCATTTATTTTTGTGACGTTATGTATTTTGTGACGTCATTTATTTTTGTGACGTTATGTATTTTGTGACGTCATTAATTTTTGTGGCGTTAAGTATTTTGTGACGTCATTTATTTTTGTGACGTTATGTATTTTGTGACGTTATGTATTTTGTGACGTTATGTATTTTGTGACGTTATGTATTTTGTGACGTCTTTTTTGGTGACATGATGTATTTTGTGACGTCATTTATTTTTGTGACGTTATGTATTTTGTGACGTCATTTATTTTTGTGACGTTATGTTTTTGTGACGTTATGTATTTTGTGACGTCATTTATTTTTGTGACGTTATGTATTTTGTGACGTAATTAATAATTTGTGACGTCATTTATTTTTGTGACGTTATGTATTTTGTGACGTCTTTTTTGTGACGTTATGTATTTTGTGACGTCATTTATTTTTGTGACGTTATGTATTTTGTTACGTCATTTATTTTTGTGACGTTATGTATTTTGTGACGTCATTTATTTTTGTGACGTTATGTATTTTGTGACGTAATTAATTTTTTGACGTCATTTATTTTTGTGAAGTTATGTATTTTGTGACTTAATTAATTTTTGTGACGTCATTTATTTTTGTGACGTTATGTATTTTGTGACTTAATTAATTTTTGTGACGCCATTTATTTTTGTGACGTTATGTATTTTGTGACGTCATTTATTTTTGTGACGTTATGTATTTTGTGACGTCATTTATTTTTGTGACGTTATGTATTTTGTGACGTTATGTATTTTGTGACGTTAAGTATTTTGTGACGTCATTTATTTTTGTGACGTTATGTATTTTGTTACGTCATTTATTTTTGTGACGTTATGTATTTTGTGACGTTTTGTATTTTGTGACGTCATTTATTTTTGTGACGTTATGTATTTTGTGACGTCATTTTTTGTGACGTTATGTATTTTGTGACGTAATTAATATTTTGTGACGTCATTCATTTTTGTGACGTTATGTATTTTGTGACCACTTTTTTTTGTGACCTAATGTATTTTGTGACGTCATTTTTTGTGACGTTATGTATTTTGTGACGTCATTTATTTTTGTGACGTTATGTATTTTGTGACGTCATTTATTTTTTTGACGTTATGTATTTTGTGACTTAATTAATTTTTGTGACGTCATTTATTTTTGTGACTTTATGTATTTTGTGACGTCATTTATTTTTGTGACGTTATGTATTTTGTGACTTCATTTATTTTTGTGACGTTATGTATTTTGTGACGTCATTTTTTTGACGTTATGTATTTTGTGACGCCATTTATTTTTGTGACGTTATGTATTTTGTGACGTTATGTATTTTGTGACGTTATGTATTTTGTGACGTAATTTATTTTTGTGACGTTATTTTTTTTGTGACTTAATTAATTTTTGTGACGTCATTTATTTTTGTGACGTTATGTATTTTTTGACGTCATTTATTTTTGTGACGTTATGCATTTTGTGACGTGATTAATATTTTGTGACGTCATTTATTTTTCTGACGTTATGTATTTTGTGACGTAATTAATATTTTGTGACGTCATTTATTTTTGTAACGTTATGTATTTTGTGACGTCATTTATTTTTGTGACGTTATGTATTTTGTGACGTCATTTATTTTTGTGACGTTATGTATTTTGTGACGTCATTTATTTTTGTGACGTTATGTATTTTGTGACGTCATTTATTTTTGTGACGTTATGTATTTTGTGACGTCATTAATTTTTGTGACGTTAAGTATTTTGTGACGTCATTTATTTTTGTGACGTTATGTATTTTGTGACGTTATGTATTTTGTGACGTTATGTATTTTGTGACGTCATTAATTTTTGTGACGTTAAGTATTTTGTGACGTCATTTATTTTTGTGACGTTATGTATTTTGTGACGTCATTTATTTTTGTGACGTTATGTATTTTATGACTCCATTTATTTTTGTGACGTTATGTATTTTGTGACGTCATTTATTTTTGTGACGTTATGTATTTTGTGACGTCATTTATTTTTGTGACGTTATGTATTTTGTAACGTCATTTTTTGTGACGTTATTTATTTTGTGACGTAATTAATATTTTGTGACGTCATTTATTTTTGTGACGTTATGTATTTTGTGACGTCATTTATTTTTGTGACGTAATGTATTTTGTGACGTCATTTATTTTTGTGACGTTATGTATTTTGTGACTTAATTAATTTTTGTGACGTCATTTATTTTTGTGACGTTATGTATTTTGTGACGTCATTTATTTTTGTGACGTTTTGTATTTTGTGACGTCATTTATTTTTGTGACGATATGTATTTTGTGACGTCATTTTTTTGTGACGTTATGTATTTTGTGACGTCATTTATTTTTGTGACGTTATGTATTTTGTGACGTCATTTATTTTTGTGACGTTAAGTATTTTGTGACGTCATTTATTTTTGTGCCGTTATGTATTTTGTGACGTCATTTATTTTTGTGACGTTATGTATTTTGTGACGTTATGTATTTTATGACGTCATTTATTTTTGTGACGTTATGTATTTTGTGACGTCATTTATTTTTGTGACGTTATGTATTTTGTGACGTCATTTATTTTTGTGACGTTATGTATTTTGTGACGTTATGTATTTTGTGACGTCATTTATTTTTGTGACGTTATGTATTTTGTGACGTAATTTATATTTTGTGACGTCATTTATTTTTTTTATGTTATGTATTTTGTGACGTCATTTATTTTTGTGACGTTATGTATCTTGTGACGTCATTTATTTTTGTGACGTTATGTATTTTGTGACGTAATTAATAATTTGTGACGTCATTTATTTTTGTGACGTTATGTATTTTGTGACGTCTTTTTTTGTGACGTTATGTATTTTGTGACGTCATTTTTTTGTGACGTTATGTATTTTGTGACGTCATTTATTTTTGTGACGTTATGTATTTTGTTACGTCATTTATTTTTGTGACGTTATGTATTTTGTGACGTTATGTATTTTATGACGTCATTTATTTTTGTGACGTTATGTATTTTGTGACGTCATTTATTTTTGTGACGTTATGTATTTTGTGACGTTATGTATTTTGTGACGTCATTTATTTTTGTGACGTTATGTATTTTGTGACGAAATTAATATTTTGTGACGTCATTTATTTATGTGACGTTATGTATTTTGTGACGTCATTTATTTTTGTGACGTTATGTATTTTGTGATGTCATTTATTTTTGTGACGTTATGTATTTTGTGACGTCATTTATTTTTGTGACGTTTTGTATTTTGTGACGTCATTTATTTTTGTGACGATATGTATTTTGTGACGTCATTTTTTTGTGAAGTTATGTATTTTGTGACGTAATTTTTTTCGTGACGTTATGTATTTTGTGACGTAATTAATATTTTGTGACGTAATTTATTTTTGTGACGTTATGTATTTTGTTACGTCATTTATTTTTGATACGTTATGTATTTTGTGACGTCATTTATTTTTGTGACTTTATGTATTTTGTGACTTAATTAATTTTTGTGACGCCATTTATTTTTGTGACGTTATGTATTTTGTGACGTCATTTATTTTTGTGACGTTATGTATTTTGTGACGCTATTTATTTTTGTGACGTTATGAATTTTGTGACGTCATTAATGTTTGTGACGTTATGTATTTTGTGACGTCATTTATTTTTAGTACATTATGTATTTTGTGACGTAATTAATTTTTGTGACGTCATTTATTTTTGTGAAGTTATGTATTTTGTGACTCCATTTATTTTTGTGACGTTATGTATTTTGTGACGTCATTTATTTTTGTGACGTTATGTATTTTGTGACGTCATTTATTTTTGTGACGTTATGTATTTTGTAACGTCATTTTTTGTGACGTTATGTTTTTTGTGTCGTAATTAATATTTTGTGACGTCATTTATTTTTGTGAAGTTATGTATTTTGTGACGTCATTAATTTTTGTGACGTTAAGTATTTTGTGACGTCATTTATTTTTGTGACGTTATGTATTTTGTGACGTTATGTATTTTGTGACGTTATGTATTTTGTGACGTCTTTTTTGGTGACATTATGTATTTTGTGACGTCATTAATTTTTGTGACGTTAAGTATTTTGTGACGTCATTTATTTTTGTGACGTTATGTATTTTGTGACGTCATTTATTTTTGTGACGTTATGTATTTTGTGACGTCATTAATTTTTGTGGCGTTAAGTATTTTGTGACGTCATTTATTTTTGTGACGTTATGTATTTTGTGACGTTATGTATTTTGTGACGTTATGTATTTTGTGACGTTATGTATTTTGTGACGTCTTTTTTGGTGACATGATGTATTTTGTGACGTCATTTATTTTTGTGACGTTATGTATTTTGTGACGTCATTTATTTTTGTGACGTTATGTTTTTGTGACGTTATGTATTTTGTGACGTCATTTATTTTTGTGACGTTATGTATTTTGTGACGTAATTAATAATTTGTGACGTCATTTATTTTTGTGACGTTATGTATTTTGTGACGTCTTTTTTTGTGACGTTATGTATTTTGTGACGTCATTTATTTTTGTGACGTTATGTATTTTGTTACGTCATTTATTTTTGTGACGTTATGTATTTTGTGACGTCATTTATTTTTGTGACGTTATGTATTTTGTGACGTAATTAATTTTTTGACGTCATTTATTTTTGTGAAGTTATGTATTTTGTGACTTAATTAATTTTTGTGACGTCATTTATTTTTGTGACGTTATGTATTTTGTGACTTAATTAATTTTTGTGACGCCATTTATTTTTGTGACGTTATGTATTTTGTGACGTCATTTATTTTTGTGACGTTATGTATTTTGTGACGTCATTTATTTTTGTGACGTTGTGTATTTTGTGACGTTATGTATTTTGTGACGTTAAGTATTTTGTGACGTCATTTATTTTTGTGACGTTATGTATTTTGTTACGTCATTTATTTTTGTGACGTTATGTATTTTGTGACGTTTTGTATTTTGTGACGTCATTTATTTTTGTGACGTTATGTATTTTGTGACGTCATTTTTTGTGACGTTATGTATTTTGTGACGTAATTAATATTTTGTGACGTCATTCATTTTTGTGACGTTATGTATTTTGTGACCACTTTTTTTTGTGACTTAATGTATTTTGTGACGTCATTTTTTGTGACGTTATGTATTTTGTGACGTCATTTATTTTTGTGACGTTATGTATTTTGTGACGTCATTTATTTTTTTGACGTTATGTATTTTGTGACTTAATTAATTTTTGTGACGTCATTTATTTTTGTGACGTTATGTATTTTGTGACGTCATTTATTTTTGTGACGTTATGTATTTTGTGTCGTAATTAATATTGTGTGACGTCATTTATTTTTGTGAAGTTATGTATTTTGTGACGTCATTAATTTTTGTGACGTTAAGTATTTTGTGACGTCATTTATTTTTGTGACGTTATGTATTTTGTGACGTTATGTATTTTGTGACGTTATGTATTTTGTGACGTCTTTTTTGGTGACATTATGTATTTTGTGACGTCATTAATTTTTGTGACGTTAAGTATTTTGTGACGTCATTTATTTTTGTGACGTTATGTATTTTGTGACGTCATTTATTTTTGTGACGTTATGTATTTTGTGACGTCATTAATTTTTGTGGCGTTAAGTATTTTGTGACGTCATTTATTTTTGTGACGTTATGTATTTTGTGACGTTATGTATTTTGTGACGTTATGTATTTTGTGACGTTATGTATTTTGTGACGTCTTTTTTGGTGACATGATGTATTTTGTGACGTCATTTATTTTTGTGACGTTATGTATTTTGTGACGTCATTTATTTTTGTGACGTTATGTTTTTGTGACGTTATGTATTTTGTGACGTCATTTATTTTTGTGACGTTATGTATTTTGTGACGTAATTAATAATTTGTGACGTCATTTATTTTTGTGACGTTATGTATTTTGTGACGTCTTTTTTGTGACGTTATGTATTTTGTGACGTCATTTATTTTTGTGACGTTATGTATTTTGTTACGTCATTTATTTTTGTGACGTTATGTATTTTGTGACGTCATTTATTTTTGTGACGTTATGTATTTTGTGACGTAATTAATTTTTTGACGTCATTTATTTTTGTGAAGTTATGTATTTTGTGACTTAATTAATTTTTGTGACGTCATTTATTTTTGTGACGTTATGTATTTTGTGACTTAATTAATTTTTGTGACGCCATTTATTTTTGTGACGTTATGTATTTTGTGACGTCATTTATTTTTGTGACGTTATGTATTTTGTGACGTCATTTATTTTTGTGACGTTATGTATTTTGTGACGTTATGTATTTTGTGACGTTAAGTATTTTGTGACGTCATTTATTTTTGTGACGTTATGTATTTTGTTACGTCATTTATTTTTGTGACGTTATGTATTTTGTGACGTTTTGTATTTTGTGACGTCATTTATTTTTGTGACGTTATGTATTTTGTGACGTCATTTTTTGTGACGTTATGTATTTTGTGACGTAATTAATATTTTGTGACGTCATTCATTTTTGTGACGTTATGTATTTTGTGACCACTTTTTTTTGTGACCTAATGTATTTTGTGACGTCATTTTTTGTGACGTTATGTATTTTGTGACGTCATTTATTTTTGTGACGTTATGTATTTTGTGACGTCATTTATTTTTTTGACGTTATGTATTTTGTGACTTAATTAATTTTTGTGACGTCATTTATTTTTGTGACGTTATGTATTTTGTGACGTCATTTATTTTTGTGACGTTATGTATTTTGTGACTTCATTTATTTTTGTGACGTTATGTATTTTGTGACGTCATTTTTTTGACGTTATGTATTTTGTGACGCCATTTATTTTTGTGACGTTATGTATTTTGTGACGTTATGTATTTTGTGACGTTATGTATTTTGTGACGTAATTTATTTTTGTGACGTTATTTTTTTTGTGACTTAATTAATTTTTGTGACGTCATTTATTTTTGTGACGTTATGTATTTTTTGACGTCATTTATTTTTGTGACGTTATGCATTTTGTGACGTGATTAATATTTTGTGACGTCATTTATTTTTCTGACGTTATGTATTTTGTGACGTAATTAATATTTTGTGACGTCATTTATTTTTGTAACGTTATGTATTTTGTGACGTCATTTATTTTTGTGACGTTATGTATTTTGTGACGTCATTTATTTTTGTGACGTTATGTATTTTGTGACGTCATTTATTTTTGTGACGTTATGTATTTTGTGACGTCATTTATTTTTGTGACGTTATGTATTTTGTGACGTCATTAATTTTTGTGACGTTAAGTATTTTGTGACGTCATTTATTTTTGTGACGTTATGTATTTTGTGACGTTATGTATTTTGTGACGTTATGTATTTTGTGACGTCATTAATTTTTGTGACGTTAAGTATTTTGTGACGTCATTTATTTTTGTGACGTTATGTATTTTGTGACGTCATTTATTTTTGTGACGTTATGTATTTTATGACTCCATTTATTTTTGTGACGTTATGTATTTTGTGACGTCATTTATTTTTGTGACGTTATGTATTTTGTGACGTCATTTATTTTTGTGACGTTATGTATTTTGTAACGTCATTTTTTGTGACGTTATTTATTTTGTGACGTAATTAATATTTTGTGACGTCATTTATTTTTGTGACGTTATGTATTTTGTGACGTCATTTATTTTTGTGACGTAATGTATTTTGTGACGTCATTTATTTTTGTGACGTTATGTATTTTGTGACTTAATTAATTTTTGTGACGTCATTTATTTTTGTGACGTTATGTATTTTGTGACGTCATTTATTTTTGTGACGTTTTGTATTTTGTGACGTCATTTATTTTTGTGACGATATGTATTTTGTGACGTCATTTTTTTGTGACGTTATGTATTTTGTGACGTCATTTATTTTTGTGACGTTATGTATTTTGTGACGTCATTTATTTTTGTGACGTTAAGTATTTTGTGACGTCATTTATTTTTGTGCCGTTATGTATTTTGTGACGTCATTTATTTTTGTGACGTTATGTATTTTGTGACGTTATGTATTTTATGACGTCATTTATTTTTGTGACGTTATGTATTTTGTGACGTCATTTATTTTTGTGACGTTATGTATTTTGTGACGTCATTTATTTTTGTGACGTTATGTATTTTGTGACGTTATGTATTTTGTGACGTCATTTATTTTTGTGACGTTATGTATTTTGTGACGTAATTTATATTTTGTGACGTCATTTATTTTTTTTATGTTATGTATTTTGTGACGTCATTTATTTTTGTGACGTTATGTATCTTGTGACGTCATTTATTTTTGTGACGTTATGTATTTTGTGACGTAATTAATAATTTGTGACGTCATTTATTTTTGTGACGTTATGTATTTTGTGACGTCTTTTTTTGTGACGTTATGTATTTTGTGACGTCATTTTTTTGTGACGTTATGTATTTTGTGACGTCATTTATTTTTGTGACGTTATGTATTTTGTTACGTCATTTATTTTTGTGACGTTATGTATTTTGTGACGTCATTTATATTTGTGACTTTATGTATTTTGTGACGTAATTAATTTTTGTGACGTCATTTATTTTTGTGAATTTATGTATTTTGTGACTTAATTATTTTTGTGACGTCATTTATTTTTGTGACGTTATGTATTTTGTGACTTAATTAATTTTTGTGACGCCATTTATTTTTGTGACGTTATGTATTTTGTGACGTCATTTATTTTTGTGACGTTATGTATTTTGTGACGCTATTTATTTTTGTGACGTTATGAATTTTGTGACGTCATTAATGTTTGTGACGTTATGTATTTTGTGACGTCATTTATTTTTAGTACATTATGTATTTTGTGACGTAATTAATTTTTGTGACGTCATTTACTTTTGTGAAGTTATGTATTTTATGACTCCATTTATTTTTGTGACGTTATGTATTTTGTGACGTCATTTATTTTTGTGACGTTATGTATTTTTTGACGTCATTTATTTTTGTGACGTTATGTATTTCGTAACGTCATTTTTTGTGACGTTATGTATTTTGTGACGTAATTAATATTTTGTGACGTCATTTATTTTTGTGACGTTATGTATTTTGTGACGTCATTTATTTTTGTGACGTAATGTATTTTGTGACGTAATTTATTTTTGTGACGTTATGTATTTTGTGACTTAATTAATTTTTGTGACGTCATTTATTTTTGTGACGTTATGTATTTTGTGACGTCATATATTTTTGTGACGTTTTGTATTTTGTGACGTCATTTATTTTTGTGACGATATGTATTTTGTGACGTCATTTTTTTGTGACGTTATGTATTTTGTGACGTAATTTTTTTTGTGACGTTATGTATTTTGTGACGTCAATTATTTTTTTGACGTTATGTATTTTGTGACGTTATGTATTTTGTGACGTCATTTTTTTTGTGACGATATGTATTTTGTGACGTTATGTATTTTTTGACGTCATTAATTTTTGTGACGTTATGTATTTTTTGACGTCATTAATTTTTGTGACGTTATGTATTTTGTGACTTAATTAATTTTTGTGACGTCATTAATTTTTGTGACGTTAAGTATTTTGTGACGTCATTTATTTTTGTGACGTTATGTATTTTGTGACGTCATTTATTTTTGTGACGTTATGTATTTTGTGACGTTATGTATTTTATGACGTCATTTATTTTTGTGACGTTATGTATTTTGTGACGTCATTTATTTTTGTGACGTTATGTATTTTGTGACGTTATGTATTTTGTGACGTCATTTATTTTTGTGACGTTATGCATTTTGTGACGAAATTAATATTTTGTGACGTCATTTATTTTTGTGACGTTATGTATTTTGTTACGTCATTTATTTTTGTGACGTTATGTATTTTGTGACGTCATTTATTTTTGTGACTTTATGTATTTTGTGACGTAATTAATTTTTGTGACGTCATTTATTTTTGTGAATTTATGTATTTTGTGACTTAATTATTTTTGTGACGTCATTTATTTTTGTGACGTTATGTATTTTGTGACTTAATTAATTTTTGTGACGCCATTTATTTTTGTGACGTTATGTATTTTGTGACGTCATTTATTTTTGTGACGTTATGTATTTTGTGACGCTATTTATTTTTGTGACGTTATGAATTTTGTGACGTCATTAATGTTTGTGACGTTATGTATTTTGTGACGTCATTTATTTTTAGTACATTATGTATTTTGTGACGTAATTAATTTTTGTGACGTCATTTACTTTTGTGAAGTTATGTATTTTATGACTCCATTTATTTTTGTGACGTTATGTATTTTGTGACGTCATTTATTTTTGTGACGTTATGTATTTTTTGACGTCATTTATTTTTGTGACGTTATGTATTTTGTAACGTCATTTTTTGTGACGTTATGTATTTTGTGACGTAATTAATATTTTGTGACGTCATTTATTTTTGTGACGTTATGTATTTTGTGACGTCATTTATTTTTGTGACGTAATGTATTTTGTGACGTAATTTATTTTTGTGACGTTATGTATTTTGTGACTTAATTAATTTTTGTGACGTCATTTATTTTTGTGACGTTATGTATTTTGTGACGTCATATATTTTTGTGACGTTTTGTATTTTGTGACGTCATTTATTTTTGTGACGATATGTATTTTGTGACGTCATTTTTTTGTGACGTTATGTATTTTGTGACGTAATTTTTTTTGTGACGTTATGTATTTTGTGACGTCAATTATTTTTTTGACGTTATGTATTTTGTGACGTTATGTATTTTGTGACGTCATTTTTTTTGTGACGATATGTATTTTGTGACGTTATGTATTTTTTGACGTCATTAATTTTTGTGACGTTATGTATTTTTTGACGTCATTAATTTTTGTGACGTTATGTATTTTGTGACTTAATTAATTTTTGTGACGTCATTTATTTTTGTGACGTTATGTATTTTGTGACGTCATTAATTTTTGTGACGTTAAGTATTATGTATTTTGTGACGTCATTTATTTTTGTGACGTTATGTATTTTGTGACGTTATGTATTTTATGACGTCATTTATTTTTGTGACGTTATGTATTTTGTGACGTCATTTATTTTTGTGACGTTATGTATTTTGTGACTTTATGTATTTTGTGACGTCATTTATTTTTGTGACGTTATGTATTTTGTGACGAAATTAATATTTTGTGACGTCATTTATTTATGTGACGTTATGTATTTTGTGACGTCATTTATTTTTGTGACGTTATGTATTTTGTGATGTCATTTATTTTTGTGACGTTATGTATTTTGTGACGTCATTTATTTTTGTGACGTTTTGTATTTTGTGACGTCATTTATTTTTGTGACGATATGTATTTTGTGACGTCATTTTTTTGTAAAGTTATGTATTTTGTGACGTAATTTTTTTCGTGACGTTATGTATTTTGTGACGTAATTAATATTTTGTGACGTCATTTTTTTGTGACGTTATGTATTTTGTGACGTCATTTATTTTTGTGACGTTATGTATTTTGTTACGTCATTTATTTTTGATACGTTATGTATTTTGTGACGTCATTTATTTTTGTGACTTTATGTATTTTGTGACTTAATTAATTTTTGTGACGCCATTTATTTTTGTGACGTTATGTATTTTGTGACGTCATTTATTTTTGTGACGTTATGTATTTTGTGACGCTATTTATTTTTGTGACGTTATGAATTTTGTGACGTCATTAATGTTTGTGACGTTTTGTATTTTGTGACGTCATTTATTTTTAGTACATTATGTATTTTGTGACGTAATTAATTTTTGTGACGTCATTTATTTTTGTGAAGTTATGTATTTTGTGACTCCATTTATTTTTGTGACGTTATGTATTTTGTGACGTCATTTATTTTTGTGACGTTATGTATTTTGTGACGTCATTTATTTTTGTGACGTTATGTATTTTGTAACGTCATTTTTTTGTGACGTTATGTTTTTTGTGTCGTAATTAATATTTTGTGACGTCATTTATTTTTGTGAAGTTATGTATTTTGTGACGTCATTAATTTTTGTGACGTTAAGTATTTTGTGACGTCATTTATTTTTGTGACGTTATGTATTTTGTGACGTTATGTATTTTGTGACGTTATGTATTTTGTGACGTCTTTTTTGGTGACATTATGTATTTTGTGACGTCATTAATTTTTGTGACGTTAAGTATTTTGTGACGTCATTTATTTTTGTGACGTTATGTATTTTGTGACGTCATTTATTTTTGTGACGTTATGTATTTTGTGACGTCATTAATTTTTGTGACGTTAAGTATTTTGTGACGTCATTTATTTTTGTGACGTTATGTATTTTGTGACGTTATGTATTTTGTGACGTTATGTATTTTGTGACGTTATGTATTTTGTGACGTCTTTTTTGGTGACATGATGTATTTTGTGACGTCATTTATTTTTGTGACGTTATGTATTTTGTGACGTCATTTATTTTTGTGACGTTATGTTTTTGTGACGTTATGTATTTTGTGACGTCATTTATTTTTGTGACGTTATGTATTTTGTGACGTAATTATTAATTTGTGACGTCATTTATTTTTGTGACGTTATGTATTTTGTGACGTCTTTTTTTGTGACGTTATGTATTTTGTGACGTCATTTATTTTTGTGACGTTATGTATTTTGTTACGTCATTTATTTTTGTGACGTTATGTATTTTGTGACGTCATTTATTTTTGTGACGTTATGTATTTTGTGACGTAATTAATTTTTTGACGTCATTTATTTTTGTGAAGTTATGTATTTTGTGACTTAATTAATTTTTGTGACTTCATTTATTTTTGTGACGTTATGTATTTTGTGACTTAATTAATTTTTGTGACGCCATTTATTTTTGTGACGTTATGTATTTTGTGACGTCATTTATTTTTGTGACGTTATGTATTTTGTGACGTCATTTATTTTTGTGACGTTATGTATTTTGTGACGTTATGTATTTTGTGACGTTAAGTATTTTGTGACGTCATTTATTTTTGTGACGTTATGTATTTTGTTACGTCATTTATTTTTGTGACGTTATGTATTTTGTGACGTTTTGTATTTTGTGACGTCATTTATTTTTGTGACGTTATGTATTTTGTGACGTCATTTTTTGTGACGTTATGTATTTTGTGACGTAATTAATATTTTGTGACGTCATTCATTTTTGTGACGTTATGTATTTTGTGACCACTTTTTTTTGTGACTTAATGTATTTTGTGACGTCATTTTTTGTGACGTTATGTATTTTGTGACGTCATTTATTTTTGTGAAGTTATGTATTTTGTGACGTCATTTATTTTTGTGACGTTATGTATTTTGTGACGTCATTTATTTTTTTGACGTTATGTATTTTGTGACTTAATTAATTTTTGTGACGTCATTTATTTTTGTGACGTTATGTATTTTGTGACGTCATTTATTTTTGTGACGTTATGTATTATGTGACGTCATTTATTTTTGTGACGTTATGTATTTTGTGACGTCATTTTTTTGACGTTATGTATTTTGTGACGCCATTTATTTTTGTGACGTTATGTATTTTGTGACGTTATGTATTTTGTGACGTTATGTATTTTGTGACGTAATTTATTTTTGTGACGTTATTTTTTTTGTGACTTAATTAATTTTTGTGACGTCATTTATTTTTGTGACGTTAAGTATTTTGTGACGTCATTTATTTTTGTGACGTTATGTATTTTGTGACGTTATGTATTTTGTGACGTTATGTATTTTGTGACGTCATTAATTTTTGTGACGTTAAGTATTTTGTGACGTCATTTATTTTTGTGACGTTATGTATTTTGTGACGTCATTTATTTTTGTGACGTTATGTATTTTGTGACGTCATTAATTTTTGTGACGTTAAGTATTTTGTGACGTCATTTATTTTTGTGACGTTATGTATTTTGTGACTTTATGTATTTTGTGACGTTATGTATTTTGTGACGTTATGTATTTTGTGACGTCTTTTTTGGTGACATTATGTATTTTGTGACGTCATTTATTTTTGTGACGTTATGTATTTTGTGACGTCATTTATTTTTGTGACGTTATGTTTTTGTGACGTTATGTATTTTGTGACGTCATTTATTTTTGTGACGTTATGTATTTTGTGACGTAATTAATAATTTGTTACGTCATTTATTTTTGTGACGTTATGTATTTTGTGACGTCTTTTTTTGTGACGTTATGTATTTTGTGACGTCATTTATTTTTGTGACGTTATGTATTTTGTTACGTCATTTATTTTTGTGACGTTATGTATTTTGTGACGTCATTTATTTTTGTGACGTTATGTATTTTGTGACGTAATTAATTTTTTGACGTCATTTATTTTTGTGAAGTTATGTATTTTGTGACTTAATTAATTTTTGTGACGTCATTTATTTTTGTGACGTTATGTATTTTGTGACTTAATTAATTTTTGTGACGCCATTTATTTTTGTGACGTTATGTATTTTGTGACGTCATTTATTTTTGTGACGTTATGTATTTTGTGACGTCATTTATTTTTGTGACGTTATGTATTTTGTGACGTCATTTATTTTTGTGACGTTAAGTATTTTGTGACGTCATTTATTTTTGTGACGTTATGTATTTTGTTACGTCATTTATTTTTGTGACGTTATGTATTTTGTGACGTTTTGTATTTTGTGACGTCATTTATTTTTGTGACGTTATGTATTTTGTGACGTCATTTATTTTTGTGACGTTATGTATTTTGTGACGTTATGTATTTTATGACGTCATTTATTTTTGTGACGTTATGTATTTTGTGACGTCATTTATTTTTGTGACGTTATGTATTTTGTGACGTCATTTATTTTTGTGACGTTATGTATTTTGTGACGTTATGTATTTTGTGACGTCATTTATTTTTGTGACGTTATGTATTTTGTGACGTAATTTATATTTTGTGACGTCATTTATTTTTTTGATGTTATGTATTTTGTGACGTCATTTATTTTTGTGACGTTATGTATCTTGTGACGTCATTTATTTTTGTGACGTTATGTATTTTGTGACGCCATTTATTTTTGTGACGTTATGTATTTTGTGACGTCTTTTTTTGTGACGTTATGTATTTTGTGACGTCATTTTTTTGTGAAGTTATGTATTTTGTGACGTCATTTATTTTTGTGACGTTATGTATTTTGTTACGTCATTTATTTTTGTGACGTTATGTATTTTGTGACGTCATTTATTTTTGTGACTTTATGTATTTTGTGACGTAATTAATTTTTGTGACGTCATTTATTTTTGTGAATTTATGTATTTTGTGACTTAATTATTTTTGTGACGTCATTTATTTTTGTGACGTTATGTATTTTGTGACTTAATTAATTTTTGTGACGCCATTTATTTTTGTGACGTTATGTATTTTGTGACGTCATTTATTTTTGTGACGTTATGTATTTTGTGACGCTATTTATTTTTGTGACGTTATGAATTTTGTGACGTCATTAATGTTTGTGACGTTATGTATTTTGTGACGTCATTTATTTTTAGTACATTATGTATTTTGTGACGTAATTAATTTTTGTGACGTCATTTACTTTTGTGAAGTTATGTATTTTATGACTCCATTTATTTTTGTGGCGTTATGTATTTTGTGACGTCATTTATTTTTGTGACGTTATGTATTTTTTGACGTCATTTATTTTTGTGACGTTATGTATTTTGTAACGTCATTTTTTGTGACGTTATGTATTTTGTGACGTAATTAATATTTTGTGACGTCATTTATTTTTGTGACGTTATGTATTTTGTGACGTCATTTATTTTTGTGACGTAATGTATTTTGTGACGTAATTTATTTTTGTGACGTTATGTATTTTGTGACTTAATTAATTTTTGTGACGTCATTTATTTTTGTGACGTTATGTATTTTGTGACGTCATTTATTTTTGTGACGTTTTGTATTTTGTGACGTCATTTATTTTTGTGACGATATGTATTTTGTGACGTCATTTTTTTGTGACGTTATGTATTTTGTTACGTAATTTTTTTTGTGACGTTATGTATTTTGTGACGTCAATTATTTTTTTGACGTTATGTATTTTGTGACGTTATGTATTTTGTGACGTCATTTTTTTTTGTGACGATATGTATTTTGTGACGTTATGTATTTTTTGATTCATTAATTTTTGTGACGTTATGTATTTTTTGACGTCATTAATTTTTGTGACGTTATGTATTTTGTGACTTAATTAATTTTTGTGACGTCATTTATTTTTGTGACGTTATGTATTTTGTGACGTCATTAATTTTTGTGACGTTAAGTATTTTGTGACGTCATTTATTTTTGTGACGTTATGTATTTTGTGACGTCATTTATTTTTGTGACGTTATGTATTTTGTTTCGTTATGTATTTTATGACGTCATTTATTTTTGTGACGTTATGTATTTTGTGACGTCATTTATTTTTGTGACGTTATGTATTTTGTGACGTTATGTATTTTGTGACGTCATTTATTTTTGTGACGTTATGTATTTTGTGACGAAATTAATATTTTGTGACGTCATTTATTTATGTGACGTTATGTATTTTGTGACGTCATTTATTTTTGTGACGTTATGTATTTTGTGATGTCATTTATTTTTGTGACGTTATGTATTTTGTGACGTCATTTATTTTTGTGACGTTTTGTATTTTGTGACGTCATTTATTTTTGTGACGATATGTATTTTGTGACGTCATTTTTTTGTGACGTTATGTATTTTGTGACGTAATTTTTTTCGTGACGTTATGTATTTTGTGACGTAATTAATATTTTGTGACGTCATTTTTTTGTGACGTTATGTATTTTGTGACGTCATTTATTTTTGTGACGTTATGTATTTTGTCACGTCATTTATTTTTGATACGTTATGTATTTCGTGACGTCATTTATTTTTGTGACTTTATGTATTTTGTGACTTAATTAATTTTTGTGACGCCATTTATTTTTGTGACGTTATATATTTTGTGACGTCATTTATTTTTGTGACGTTATGTATTTTGTGACGCTATTTATTTTTGTGACGTTATGAATTTTGTGACGTCATTAATGTTTGTGACGTTATGTATTTTGTGACGTCATTTATTTTTAGTACATTATGTATTTTGTGACGTAATTAATTTTTGTGACGTCATTTATTTTTGTGAAGTTATGTATTTTGTGACTCCATTTATTTTTGTGACGTTATGTATTTTGTGACGTCATTTATTTTTGTGACGTTATGTATTTTGTGACGTCATTTATTTTTGTGACGTTATGTATTTTGTAACGTCATTTTTTTGTGACGTTATGTTTTTTGTGTCGTAATTAATATTTTGTGACGTCATTTATTTTTGTGACGTTATGTATTTTGTGACGTCATTAATTTTTGTGACGTTAAGTATTTTGTGACGTCATTTATTTTTGTGACGTTATGTATTTTGTGACGTTATGTATTTTGTGACGTTATGTATTTTGTGACGTCTTTTTTGGTGAAATTATGTATTTTGTGACGTCATTAATTTTTGTGACGTTAAGTATTTTGTGACGTCATTTATTTTTGTGACGTTATGTATTTTGTGACGTCATTTATTTTTGTGACGTTATGTATTTTGTGACGTCATTAATTTTTGTGACGTTAAGTATTTTGTGACGTCATTTATTTTTGTGACGTTATGTATTTTGTGACGTTATGTATTTTGTGACGTTATGTATTTTGTGACGTTATGTATTTTGTGACGTCTTTTTTGGTGACATGATGTATTTTGTGACGTCATTTATTTTT
Source organism: Flexamia atlantica (assembly GCA_035578135.1). NCBI lineage: Eukaryota > Metazoa > Arthropoda > Insecta > Hemiptera > Cicadellidae > Flexamia > Flexamia atlantica. The sequence goes on along the minus strand of JAQJVK010000115.1, from coordinate 213,637 downwards.
GTGACGTTATGTATTTTGTGACGTCATTTATTTTTGTGACGTTATGTTTTTGTGACGTTATGTATTTTGTGACGTCATTTATTTTTGTGACGTTATGTATTTTGTGACGTAATTAATAATTTGTGACGTCATTTATTTTTGTGACGTTATGTATTTTGTGACGTCTTTTTTTGTGACGTTATGTATTTTGTGACGTCATTTATTTTTGTGACGTTATGTATTTTGTTACGTCATTTATTTTTGTGACGTTATGTATTTTGTGACGTCATTTATTTTTGTGACGTTATGTATTTTGATTCGTTATGTATTTTATGACGTCATTTATTTTTGTGACGTTATGTATTTTGTGACGTCATTTATTTTTGTGACGTTATGTATTTTGTGACGTTATGTATTTTGTGACGTCATTTATTTTTGTGACGTTATGTATTTTGTGACGAAATTAATATTTTGTGACGTCATTTATTTATGTGACGTTATGTATTTTGTGACGTCATTTATTTTTGTGACGTTATGTATTTTGTGATGTCATTTATTTTTGTGACGTTATGTATTTTGTGACGTCATTTATTTTTGTGACGTTTTGTATTTTGTGACGTCATTTATTTTTGTGACGATATGTATTTTGTGACGTCATTTTTTTGTGACGTTATGTATTTTGTGACGTAATTTTTTTCGTGACGTTATGTATTTTGTGACGTAATTAATATTTTGTGACGTCATTTTTTTGTGACGTTATGTATTTTGTGACGTCATTTATTTTTGTGACGTTATGTATTTTGTCACGTCATTTATTTTTGATACGTTATGTATTTCGTGACGTCATTTATTTTTGTGACTTTATGTATTTTGTGACTTAATTAATTTTTGTGACGCCATTTATTTTTGTGACGTTATGTATTTTGTGACGTCATTTATTTTTGTGACGTTATGTATTTTGTGACGCTATTTATTTTTGTGACGTTATGAATTTTGTGACGTCATTAATGTTTGTGACGTTATGTATTTTGTGACGTCATTTATTTTTAGTACATTATGTATTTTGTGACGTAATTAATTTTTGTGACGTCATTTATTTTTGTGAAGTTATGTATTTTGTGACTCCATTTATTTTTGTGACGTTATGTATTTTGTGACGTCATTTATTTTTGTGACGTTATGTATTTTGTGACGTCATTTATTTTTGTGACGTTATGTATTTTGTAACGTCATTTTTTTGTGACGTTATGTTTTTTGTGTCGTAATTAATATTTTGTGACGTCATTTATTTTTGTGACGTTATGTATTTTGTGACGTCATTAATTTTTGTGACGTTAAGTATTTTGTGACGTCATTTATTTTTGTGACGTTATGTATTTTGTGACGTTATGTATTTTGTGACGTTATGTATTTTGTGACGTCTTTTTTGGTGAAATTATGTATTTTGTGACGTCATTAATTTTTGTGACGTTAAGTATTTTGTGACGTCATTTATTTTTGTGACGTTATGTATTTTGTGACGTCATTTATTTTTGTGACGTTATGTATTTTGTGACGTCATTAATTTTTGTGACGTTAAGTATTTTGTGACGTCATTTATTTTTGTGACGTTATGTATTTTGTGACGTTATGTATTTTGTGACGTTATGTATTTTGTGACGTTATGTATTTTGTGACGTCTTTTTTGGTGACATGATGTATTTTGTGACGTCATTTATTTTTGTGACGTTATGTATTTTGTGACGTCATTTATTTTTGTGACGTTATGTTTTTGTGACGTTATGTATTTTGTGACGTCATTTATTTTTGTGACGTTATGTATTTTGTGACGTAATTAATAATTTGTGACGTCATTTATTTTTGTGACGTTATGTATTTTGTGACGTCTTTTTTTGTGACGTTATGTATTTTGTGACGTCATTTATTTTTGTGACGTTATGTATTTTGTTACGTCATTTATTTTTGTGACGTTATGTATTTTGTGACGTCATTTATTTTTGTGACGTTATGTATTTTGTGACGTAATTAATTTTTTGACGTCATTTATTTTTGTGAAGTTATGTATTTTGTGACTTAATTAATTTTTGTGACGTCATTTATTTTTGTGACGTTATGTATTTTGTGACTTAATTAATTTTTGTGACGCCATTTATTTTTGTGCCGTTATGTATTTTGTGACGTCATTTATTTTTGTGACGTTATGTATTTTGTGACGTCATTTATTTTTGTGACGTTATGTATTTTGTGACGTTATGTATTTTGTGACGTTAAGTATTTTGTGACGTCATTTATTTTTGTGACGTTATGTATTTTGTTACGTCATTTATTTTTGTGACGTTATGTATTTTGTGACTTAATTAATTTTTGTGACGCCATTTATTTTTGTGACGTTATGTATTTTGTGACGTCATTTATTTTTGTGACGTTATGTATTTTGTGACGTCATTTATTTTTGTGACGTTATGTATTTTGTGACGTTATGTATTTTGTGACGTTAAGTATTTTGTGACGTCATTTATTTTTGTGACGTTATGTATTTTGTTACGTCATTTATTTTTGTGACGTTATGTATTTTGTGACGTTTTGTATTTTGTGACGTCATTTATTTTTGTGACGTTATGTATTTTGTGACGTCATTTTTTGTGACGTTATGTATTTTGTGACGTAATTAATATTTTGTGACGTCATTTATTTTTGTGACGTTATGTATTTTGTGACCACTTTTTTTTGTGACTTAATGTATTTTGTGACGTCATTTTTTGTGACGTTATGTATTTTGTGACGTCATTTATTTTTGTGAAGTTATGTATTTTGTGACGTCATTTATTTTTGTGACGTTATGTATTTTGTGACGTCATTTATTTTTTTGACGTTATGTATTTTGTGACTTAATTAATTTTTGTGACGTCATTTATTTTTGTGACGTTATGTATTTTGTGACGTCATTTATTTTTGTGACGTTATGTATTTTGTGACGTCATTTATTTTTGTGACGTTATGTATTTTGTGACGTTATGTATTTTGTGACGTTATGTATTTTGTGACGTAATTTATTTTTGTGACGTTATGTATTTTGTGACTTAATTAATTTTTGTGACGTCATTTATTTTTGTGACGTTATGTATTTTTTGACGTCATTTATTTTTGTGACGTTATGCATTTTGTGACGTGATTAATATTTTGTGACGTCATTTATTTTTCTGACGTTATGTATTTTGTGACGTAATTAATATTTTGTGACGTCATTTATTTTTGTAACGTTATGTATTTTGTGACGTCATTTATTTTTGTGAGGTTATGTATTTTGTGACGTCATTTATTTTTGTGACGTTATGTATTTTGTGACGTCATTTATTTTTGTGACGTTATGTATTTTGTGACGTCATTTATTTTTGTGACGTTATGTATTTTGTGACGTCATTAATTTTTGTGACGTTAAGTATTTTGTGACGTCATTTATTTTTGTGACGTTATGTATTTTGTGACGTTATGTATTTTGTGACGTTATGTATTTTGTGACGTCATTAATTTTTGTGACGTTAAGTATTTTGTGACGTCATTTATTTTTGTGACGTTATGTATTTTGTGACGTCATTTATTTTTGTGACGTTATGTATTTTGTGACGTCATTAATTTTTGTGACGTTAAGTATTTTGTGACGTCATTTATTTTTGTGACGTTATGTATTTTGTGACGTTATGTATTTTGTGACGTTATGTATTTTGTGACGTTATGTATTTTGTGACGTTATGTATTTTGTGACGTCTTTTTTGGTGACATTATGTATTTTGTGACGTCATTTATTTTTGTGACGTTATGTATTTTGTGACGTCATTTATTTTTGTGACGTTATGTTTTTGTGACGTTATGTATTTTGTGACGTCATTTATTTTTGTGACGTTATGTATTTTGTGACGTAATTAATAATTTGTTACGTCATTTATTTTTGTGACGTTATGTATTTTGTGACGTCTTTTTTTGTGACGTTATGTATTTTGTGACGTCATTTATTTTTGTGACGTTATGTATTTTGTTACGTCATTTATTTTAGTGACGTTATGTATTTTGTGACGTCATTTATTTTTGTGACGTTATGTATTTTGTGACGTAATTAATTTTTTGACGTCATTTATTTTTGTGAAGTTATGTATTTTGTGACTTAATTAATTTTTGTGCCGTCATTTATTTTTGTGACGTTATGTATTTTGTGACTTAATTAATTTTTGTGACGCCATTTATTTTTGTGACGTTATGTATTTTGTGACGTCATTTATTTTTGTGACGTTATGTATTTTGTGACGTCATTTATTTTTGTGACGTTATGTATTTTGTGACGTCATTTATTTTTGTGACGTTAAGTATTTTGTGACGTCATTTATTTTTGTGACGTTATGTATTTTGTTACGTCATTTATTTTTGTGACGTTATGTATTTTGTGACGTTTTGTATTTTGTGACGTCATTTATTTTTGTGACGTTATGTATTTTGTGACGTCATTTTTTTGTCACGTTATGTATTTTGTGACGTAATTAATATTTTGTGACGTCATTTATTTTTGTGACGTTATATATTTTGTGACGACTTTTTTTGTGACTTAATGTATTTTTTGACGTCATTTTTTGTGACGTTATGTATTTTGTGACGTCATTTATTTTTGTGAAGTTATGTATTTTGTGACGTCATTTATTTTTGTGACGTTATGTATTTTGTGACGTCATTTATTTTTTTGACGTTATGTATTTTGTGACTTAATTAATTTTTGTGACGTCATTTATTTTTGTGACGTTATGTATTTTGTGACGTCATTTATTTTTGTGACGTTATGTATTTTGTGACGTCATTTATTTTTGTGACGTTATGTATTTTGTGACGTCATTTTTTTGACGTTATGTATTTTGTGACGCCATTTATTTTTGTGACGTTATGTATTTTGTGTCGTTATGTATTTTGTGACGTAATTTATTTTTGTGACGTTATGTATTTTGTGACTTAATTAATTTTTGTGACGTCATTTATTTTTGTGACGTTATGCATTTTGTGACGTGATTAATATTTTGTGACGTCATTTATTTTTCTGACGTTATGTATTTTGTGACGTAATTAATATTTTGTGACGTCATTTATTTTTGTAACGTTATGTATTTTGTGACGTCATTTATTTTTGTGACGTTATGTATTTTGTGACGTCATTTATTTTTGTGACGTTATGTATTTTGTGACGTCATTTATTTTTGTGACGTTATGTATTTTGTGACGTCATTTATTTTTGTGAAGTTATGTATTTTGTGACGTCATTTATTTTTGTGACGTTAAGTATTTGTGACGTCATTTATTTTTGTGACGTTATGTATTTTGTGACGTCATTTATTTTTGTGACGTTATGTATTTTGTGACGTTATGTATTTTGTGACGTTATGTATTTTGTGACGTTATGTATTTTGTGACGTCATTTATTTTTGTGACGTTGTGTATTTTGTGACGTAATTAATATTTTGTGACGTCATTTATTTTTGTGACGTTATGTATTTTGTGACGTCAATTATTTTTGTGACGTTATGTATTTTGTGATGTCATTTATTTTTGTGACGTTATGTAATTTGTGACGTCATTTATTTTTGTGACGTTAAGTATTTTGTGACGTCATTTATTTTTGTGACGTTATGTATTTTGTGACGTCATTTATTTTTTTGACGTTATGTATTTTGTGACTTAATTAATTTTTGTGACGTCATTTATTTTTGTGACGTTATGTATTTTGTGACGTCATTTATTTTTGTGACGTTATGTATTTTGTGACGTCATTTATTTTTGTGACGTTATGTATTTTGTGACGTTATGTATTTTGTGACGTTATGTATTTTGTGACGTAATTTATTTTTGTGACGTTATGTATTTTGTGACTTAATTAATTTTTGTGACGTCATTTATTTTTGTGACGTTATGTATTTTTTGACGTCATTTATTTTTGTGACGTTATGCATTTTGTGACGTGATTAATATTTTGTGACGTCATTTATTTTTCTGACGTTATGTATTTTGTGACGTAATTAATATTTTGTGACGTCATTTATTTTTGTAACGTTATGTATTTTGTGACGTCATTTATTTTTGTGAGGTTATGTATTTTGTGACGTCATTTATTTTTGTGACGTTATGTATTTTGTGACGTCATTTATTTTTGTGACGTTATGTATTTTGTAACGTCATTTTTTTGTGACGTTATGTTTTTTGTGTCGTAATTAATATTTTGTGACGTCATTTATTTTTGTGAAGTTATGTATTTTGTGACGTCATTAATTTTTGTGACGTTAAGTATTTTGTGACGTCATTTATTTTTGTGACGTTATGTATTTTGTGACGTTATGTATTTTGTGACGTTATGTATTTTGTGACGTCTTTTTTGGTGACATTATGTATTTTGTGACGTCATTAATTTTTGTGACGTTAAGTATTTTGTGACGTCATTTATTTTTGTGACGTTATGTATTTTGTGACGTCATTTATTTTTGTGACGTTATGTATTTTGTGACGTCATTAATTTTTGTGACGTTAAGTATTTTGTGACGTCATTTATTTTTGTGACGTTATGTATTTTGTGACGTTATGTATTTTGTGACGTTATGTATTTTGTGACGTTATGTATTTTGTGACGTCTTTGGTGGTGACATGATGTATTTTGTGACGTCATTTATTTTTGTGACGTTATGTATTTTGTGACGTCATTTATTTTTGTGACGTTATGTTTTTGTGACGTTATGTATTTTGTGACGTCATTTATTTTTGTGACGTTATGTATTTTGTGACGTAATTATTAATTTGTGACGTCATTTATTTTTGTGACGTTATGTATTTTGTGACGTCTTTTTTTGTGACGTTATGTATTTTGTGACGTCATTTATTTTTGTGACGTTATGTATTTTGTTACGTCATTTATTTTTGTGACGTTATGTATCTTGTGACGTCATTTATTTTTGTGACGTTATGTATTTTGTGACGTAATTAATTTTTTGACGTCATTTATTTTTGTGAAGTTATGTATTTTGTGACTTAATTAATTTTTGTGACTTCATTTATTTTTGTGACGTTATGTATTTTGTGACTTAATTAATTTTTGTGACGCCATTTATTTTTGTGACGTTATGTATTTTGTGACGTCATTTATTTTTGTGACGTTATGTATTTTGTGACGTCATTTATTTTTGTGACGTTATGTATTTTGTGACGTTATGTATTTTGTGACGTTAAGTATTTTGTGACGTCATTTATTTTTGTGACGTTATGTATTTTGTTACGTCATTTATTTTTGTGACGTTATGTATTTTGTGACGTTTTGTATTTTGTGACGTCATTTATTTTTGTGACGTTATGTATTTTGTGACGTCATTTTTTGTGACGTTATGTATTTTGTGACGTAATTAATATTTTGTGACGTCATTCATTTTTGTGACGTTATGTATTTTGTGACCACTTTTTTTTGTGACTTAATGTATTTTGTGACGTCATTTTTTGTGACGTTATGTATTTTGTGACGTCATTTATTTTTGTGAAGTTATGTATTTTGTGACGTCATTTATTTTTGTGACGTTATGTATTTTGTGACGTCATTTATTTTTTTGACGTTATGTATTTTGTGACTTAATTAATTTTTGTGACGTCATTTATTTTTGTGACGTTATGTATTTTGTGACGTCATTTATTTTTGTGACGTTATGTATTATGTGACGTCATTTATTTTTGTGACGTTATGTATTTTGTGACGTCATTTTTTTGACGTTATGTATTTTGTGACGCCATTTATTTTTGTGACGTTATGTATTTTGTGACGTTATGTATTTTGTGACGTTATGTATTTTGTGACGTAATTTATTTTTGTGACGTTATTTTTTTTGTGACTTAATTAATTTTTGTGACGTCATTTATTTTTGTGACGTTATGTATTTTTTGACGTCATTTATTTTTGTGACGTTATGCATTTTGTGACGTGATTAATATTTTGTGACGTCATTTATTTTTCTGACGTTATGTATTTTGTGACGTAATTAATATTTTGTGACGTCATTTATTTTTGTAACGTTATGTATTTTGTGACGTCATTTATTTTTGTGACGTTATGTATTTTGTGACGTCATTTATTTTTGTGACGTTATGTATTTTGTGACGTCATTTATTTTGTGACGTTATGTATTTTGTGACGTCATTTATTTTTGTGACGTTATGTATTTTGTGACGTCATTAATTTTTGTGACGTTAAGTATTTTGTGACGTCATTTATTTTTGTGACGTTATGTATTTTGTGACGTTATGTATTTTGTGACGTTATGTATTTTGTGACGTCATTAATTTTTGTGACGTTAAGTATTTTGTGACGTCATTTATTTTTGTGACGTTATGTATTTTGTGACGTCATTTATTTTTGTGACGTTATGTATTTTGTGACGTCATTAATTTTTGTGACGTTAAGTATTTTGTGACGTCATTTATTTTTGTGACGTTATGTATTTTGTGACGTTATGTATTTTGTGACGTTATGTATTTTGTGACGTTATGTATTTTGTGACGTCTTTTTTGGTGACATTATGTATTTTGTGACGTCATTTATTTTTGTGACGTTATGTATTTTGTGACGTCATTTATTTTTGTGACGTTATGTTTTTGTGACGTTATGTATTTTGTGACGTCATTTATTTTTGTGACGTTATGTATTTTGTGACGTAATTAATAATTTGTTACGTCATTTATTTTTGTGACATTATGTATTTTGTGACGTCTTTTTTTGTGACGTTATGTATTTTGTGACGTCATTTATTTTTGTGACGTTATGTATTTTGTTACGTCATTTATTTTTGTGACGTTATGTATTTTGTGACGTCATTTATTTTTGTGACGTTATGTATTTTGTGACGTAATTAATTTTTTGACGTCATTTATTTTTGTGAAGTTATGTATTTTGTGACTTAATTAATTTTTGTGACGTCATTTATTTTTGTGACGTTATGTATTTTGTGACTTAATTAATTTTTGTGACGCCATTTATTTTTGTGACGTTATGTATTTTGTGACGTCATTTATTTTTGTGACGTTATGTATTTTGTGACGTCATTTATTTTTGTGACGTTATGTATTTTGTGACGTCATTTATTTTTGTGACGTAGAGTATTTTGTGACGTCATTTATTTTTGTGACGTTATGTATTTTGTTACGTCATTTATTTTTGTGACGTTATGTATTTTGTGACGTTTTGTATTTTGTGACGTCATTTATTTTTGTGACGTTATGTATTTTGTGACGTCATTTATTTTTGTGACGTTATGTATTTTGTGACGTTATGTATTTTATGACGTCATTTATTTTTGTGACGTTATGTATTTTGTGACGTCATTTATTTTTGTGACGTTATGTATTTTGTGACGTCATTTATTTTTGTGACGTTATGTATTTTGTGACGTTATGTATTTTGTGACGTCATTTATTTTTGTGACGTTATGTATTTTGTGACGTAATTTATATTTTGTGACGTCATTTATTTTTTTGATGTTATGTATTTTGTGACGTCATTTATTTTTGTGACGTTATGTATCTTGTGACGTCATTTATTTTTGTGACGTTATGTATTTTGTGACGCCATTTATTTTTGTGACGTTATGTATTTTGTGACGTCTTTTTTTGTGACGTTATGTATTTTGTGACGTCATTTTTTTGTGAAGTTATGTATTTTGTGACGTCATTTATTTTTGTGACGTTATGTATTTTGTTACGTCATTTATTTTTGTGACGTTATGTATTTTGTGACGTCATTTATTTTTGTGACTTTATGTATTTTGTGACGTAATTAATTTTTGTGACGTCATTTATTTTTGTGAATTTATGTATTTTGTGACTTAATTATTTTTGTGACGTCATTTATTTTTGTGACGTTATGTATTTTGTGACTTAATTAATTTTTGTGACGCCATTTATTTTTGTGACGTTATGTATTTTGTGACGTCATTTATTTTTGTGACGTTATGTATTTTGTGACGCTATTTATTTTTGTGACGTTATGAATTTTGTGACGTCATTAATGTTTGTGACGTTATGTATTTTGTGACGTCATTTATTTTTAGTACATTATGTATTTTGTGACGTAATTAATTTTTGTGACGTCATTTACTTTTGTGAAGTTATGTATTTTATGACTCCATTTATTTTTGTGGCGTTATGTATTTTGTGACGTCATTTATTTTTGTGACGTTATGTATTTTTTGACGTCATTTATTTTTGTGACGTTATGTATTTTGTAACGTCATTTTTTGTGACGTTATGTATTTTGTGACGTAATTAATATTTTGTGACGTCATTTATTTTTGTGACGTTATGTATTTTGTGACGTCATTTATTTTTGTGACGTAATGTATTTTGTGACGTAATTTATTTTTGTGACGTTATGTATTTTGTGACTTAATTAATTTTTGTGACGTCATTTATTTTTGTGACGTTATGTATTTTGTGACGTCATTTATTTTTGTGACGTTTTGTATTTTGTGACGTCATTTATTTTTGTGACGATATGTATTTTGTGACGTCATTTTTTTGTGACGTTATGTATTTTTTACGTAATTTTTTTTGTGACGTTATGTATTTTGTGACGTCAATTATTTTTTTGACGTTATGTATTTTCTGACGTTATGTATTTTGTGACGTCATTTTTTTTTGTGACGATATGTATTTTGTGACGTTATGTATTTTTTGACTTCATTAATTTTTGTGACGTTATGTATTTTTTGACGTCATTAATTTTTGTGACGTTATGTATTTTGTGACTTAATTAATTTTTGTGACGTCATTTATTTTTGTGACGTTATGTATTTTGTGACGTCATTAATTTTTGTGACGTTAAGTATTTTGTGACGTCATTTATTTTTGTGACGTTATGTATTTTGTGACGTCATTTATTTTTGTGACGTTATGTATTTTGTTTCGTTATGTATTTTATGACGTCATTTATTTTTGTGACGTTATGTATTTTGTGACGTCATTTATTTTTGTGACGTTATGTATTTTGTGACGTTATGTATTTTGTGACGTCATTTATTTTTGTGACGTTATGTATTTTGTGACGAAATTAATATTTTGTGACGTCATTTATTTATGTGACGTTATGTATTTTGTGACGTCATTTATTTTTGTGACGTTATGTATTTTGTGATGTCATTTATTTTTGTGACGTTATGTATTTTGTGACGTCATTTATTTTTGTGACGTTTTGTATTTTGTGACGTCATTTATTTTTGTGACGATATGTATTTTGTGACGTCATTTTTTTGTGACGTTATGTATTTTGTGACGTAATTTTTTTCGTGACGTTATGTATTTTGTGACGGAATTAATATTTTGTGACGTCATTTTTTTGTGACGTTATGTATTTTGTGACGTCATTTATTTTTGTGACGTTATGTATTTTGTCACGTCATTTATTTTTGATACGTTATGTATTTCGTGACGTCATTTATTTTTGTGACTTTATGTATTTTGTGACTTAATTAATTTTTGTGACGCCATTTATTTTTGTGACGTTATGTATTTTGTGACGTCATTTATTTTTGTGACGTTATGTATTTTGTGACGCTATTTATTTTTGTGACGTTATGAATTTTGTGACGTCATTAATGTTTGTGACGTTATGTATTTTGTGACGTCATTTATTTTTAGTACATTATGTATTTTGTGACGTAATTAATTTTTGTGACGTCATTTATTTTTGTGAAGTTATGTATTTTGTGACTCCATTTATTTTTGTGACGTTATGTATTTTGTGACGTCATTTATTTTTGTGACGTTATGTATTTTGTGACGTCATTTATTTTTGTGACGTTATGTATTTTGTAACGTCATTTTTTTGTGACGTTATGTTTTTTGTGTCGTAATTAATATTTTGTGACGTCATTTATTTTTGTGACGTTATGTATTTTGTGACGTCATTAATTTTTGTGACGTTAAGTATTTTGTGACGTCATTTATTTTTGTGACGTTATGTATTTTGTGACGTTATGTATTTTGTGACGTTATGTATTTTGTGACGTCTTTTTTGGTGAAATTATGTATTTTGTGACGTCATTAATTTTTGTGACGTTAAGTATTTTGTGACGTCATTTATTTTTGTGACGTTATGTATTTTGTGACGTCATTTATTTTTGTGACGTTATGTATTTTGTGACGTCATTAATTTTTGTGACGTTAAGTATTTTGTGACGTCATTTATTTTTGTGACGTTATGTATTTTGTGACGTTATGTATTTTGTGACGTTATGTATTTTGTGACGTTATGTATTTTGTGACGTCTTTTTTGGTGACATGATGTATTTTGTGACGTCATTTATTTTTGTGACGTTATGTATTTTGTGACGTCATTTATTTTTGTGACGTTATGTTTTTGTGACGTTATGTATTTTGTGACGTCATTTATTTTTGTGACGTTATGTATTTTGTGACGTAATTAATAATTTGTGACGTCATTTATTTTTGTGACGTTATGTATTTTATGACGTCTTTTTTTGTGACGTTATGTATTTTGTGACGTCATTTATTTTTGTGACGTTATGTATTTTGTTACGTCATTTATTTTTGTGACGTTATGTATTTTGTGACGTCATTTATTTTTGTGACGTTATGTATTTTGTGACGTAATTAATTTTTTGACGTCATTTATTTTTGTGAAGTTATGTATTTTGTGACTTAATTAATTTTTGTGACGTCATTTATTTTTGTGACGTTATGTATTTTGTGACTTAATTAATTTTTGTGACGCCATTTATTTTTGTGCCGTTATGTATTTTGTGACGTCATTTATTTTTGTGACGTTATGTATTTTGTGACGTCATTTATTTTTGTGACGTTATGTATTTTGTGACGTTATGTATTTTGTGACGTTAAGTATTTTGTGACGTCATTTATTTTTGTGACGTTATGTATTTTGTTACGTCATTTATTTTTGTGACGTTATGTATTTTGTGACTTAATTAATTTTTGTGACGCCATTTATTTTTGTGACGTTATGTATTTTGTGACGTCATTTATTTTTGTGACGTTATGTATTTTGTGACGTCATTTATTTTTGTGACGTTATGTATTTTGTGACGTTATGTATTTTGTGACGTTAAGTATTTTGTGACGTCATTTATTTTTGTGACGTTATGTATTTTGTTACGTCATTTATTTTTGTGACGTTATGTATTTTGTGACGTTTTGTATTTTGTGACGTCATTTATTTTTGTGACGTTATGTATTTTGTGACGTCATTTTTTGTGACGTTATGTATTTTGTGACGTAATTAATATTTTGTGACGTCATTTATTTTTGTGACGTTATGTATTTTGTGACCACTTTTTTTTGTGACTTAATGTATTTTGTGACGTCATTTTTTGTGACGTTATGTATTTTGTGACGTCATTTATTTTTGTGAAGTTATGTATTTTGTGACGTCATTTATTTTTGTGACGTTATGTATTTTGTGACGTCATTTATTTTTTTGACGTTATGTATTTTGTGACTTAATTAATTTTTGTGACGTCATTTATTTTTGTGACGTTATGTATTTTGTGACGTCATTTATTTTTGTGACGTTATGTATTTTGTGACGTCATTTATTTTTGTGACGTTATGTATTTTGTGACGTTATGTATTTTGTGACGTTATGTATTTTGTGACGTAATTTATTTTTGTGACGTTATGTATTTTGTGACTTAATTAATTTTTGTGACGTCATTTATTTTTGTGACGTTATGTATTTTTTGACGTCATTTATTTTTGTGACGTTATGCATTTTGTGACGTGATTAATATTTTGTGACGTCATTTATTTTTCTGACGTTATGTATTTTGTGACGTAATTAATATTTTGTGACGTCATTTATTTTTGTAACGTTATGTATTTTGTGACGTCATTTATTTTTGTGAGGTTATGTATTTTGTGACGTCATTTATTTTTGTGACGTTATGTATTTTGTGACGTCATTTATTTTTGTGACGTTATGTATTTTGTGACGTCATTTATTTTTGTGACGTTATGTATTTTGTGACGTCATTAATTTTTGTGACGTTAAGTATTTTGTGACGTCATTTATTTTTGTGACGTTATGTATTTTGTGACGTCATTTATTTTTGTGACGTTATGTTTTTGTGACGTTATGTATTTTGTGACGTCATTTATTTTTGTGACGTTATGTATTTTGTGACGTAATTAATAATTTGTTACGTCATTTATTTTTGTGACGTTATGTATTTTGTGACGACTTTTTTTGTGACTTAATGTATTTTGTGACGTCATTTTTTGTGACGTTATGTATTTTGTGACGTCATTTATTTTTGTGAAGTTATGTATTTTGTGACGTCATTTATTTTTGTGACGTTATGTATTTTGTGACGTCATTTATTTTTTTGACGTTATGTATTTTGTGACTTAATTAATTTTTGTGACGTCATTTATTTTTGTGACGTTATGTATTTTGTGACGTCATTTATTTTTGTGACGTTATGTATTTTGTGACGTCATTTATTTTTGTGACGTTATGTATTTTGTGACGTCATTTTTTTGACGTTATGTATTTTGTGACGCCATTTATTTTTGTGACGTTATGTATTTTGTGACGTTATGTATTTTGTGACGTTATGTATTTTGTGACGTAATTTATTTTTGTGACGTTATGTATTTTGTGACTTAATTAATTTTTGTGACGTCATTTATTTTTGTGACGTTATGCATTTTGTGACGTGATTAATATTTTGTGACGTCATTTATTTTTCTGACGTTATGTATTTTGTGACGTAATTAATATTTTGTGACGTCATTTATTTTTGTAACGTTATGTATTTTGTGACGTCATTTATTTTTGTGACGTTATGTATTTTGTGACGTCATTTATTTTTGTGACGTTATGTATTTTGTGACGTCATTTATTTTTGTGACGTTATGTATTTTGTGACGTCATTAATTTTTGTGAAGTTATGTATTTTGTGACGTCATTTATTTTTGTGACGTTAAGTATTTGTGACGTCATTTATTTTTGTGACGTTATGTATTTTGTGACGTCATTTATTTTTGTGACGTTATGTATTTTGTGACGTTATGTATTTTGTGACGTTATGTATTTTGTGACGTTATGTATTTTGTGACGTCATTTATTTTTGTGACGTTGTGTATTTTGTGACGTAATTAATATTTTGTGACGTCATTTATTTTTGTGACGTTATGTATTTTGTGACGTCAATTATTTTTGTGACGTTATGTATTTTGTGACGTTATTTATTTTTGTGACGTTATGTATTTTGTGACGTCATTTATTTTTGTGACGTTAAGTATTTTGTGACGTCATTTATTTTTGTGACGTTATGTATTTTGTGACGTCATTTATTTTTTTGACGTTATGTATTTTGTGACTTAATTAATTTTTGTGACGTCATTTATTTTTGTGACGTTATGTATTTTGTGACGTCATTTATTTTTGTGACGTTATGTATTTTGTGACGTCATTTATTTTTGTGACGTTATGTATTTTGTGACGTTATGTATTTTTTTGACGTTATGTATTTTGTGACGTAATTTATTTTTGTGACGTTATGTATTTTGTGACTTAATTAATTTTTGTGACGTCATTTATTTTTGTGACGTTATGTATTTTTTGACGTCATTTATTTTTGTGACGTTATGCATTTTGTGACGTGATTAATATTTTGTGACGTCATTTATTTTTCTGACGTTATGTATTTTGTGACGACTTTTTTTGTGACGTTATGTATTTTGTGACGTCATTAATTTTTGTGACGTTAAGTATTTTGTGACGTCATTTATTTTTGTGACGTTATGTATTTTGTGACGTCATTTATTTTTGTGACGTTATGTATTTTGTGACGTCATTAATTTTTGTGACGTTAAGTATTTTGTGACGTCATTTATTTTTGTGACGTTATGTATTTTGTGACGTTATGTATTTTGTGACGTTATGTATTTTGTGACGTTATGTATTTTGTGACGTTATGTATTTTGTGACGTTATGTATTTTGTGACGTCTTTTTTGGTGACATTATGTATTTTGTGACGTCATTTATTTTTGTGACGTTAAGTATTTTGTGACGTCATTTATTTTTGTGACGTTATGTATTTTGTGACGTCATTTATTTTTGTGACGTTATGTATTTTGTGACGTCATTTATTTTTGTGACGTTATGTATTTTGTGACGTCATTAATTTTTGTGACGTTAAGTATTTTGTGACGTCATTTATTTTTGTGAAGTTATGTATTTTGTGACGTCATTTATTTTTGTGACGTTATGTATTTTGTGACGTCATTTATTTTTTTGACGTTGAGTATTTTGTGACTTAATTAATTTTTGTGACGTCATTTATTTTTGTGACGTTATGTATTTTGTGACGTCATTTATTTTTGTGACGTTATGTATTTTGTGACGTCATTTATTTTTGTGACGTTATGTATTTTGTGACGTCATTTTTTTGACGTTATGTATTTTGTGACGCCATTTATTTTTGTGACGTTATGTATTTTGTGACGTTATGTATTTTGTGACGTTATGTATTTTGTGACGTAATTTATTTTTGTGACGTTATGTATTTTGTGACTTAATTAATTTTTGTGACGTCATTTATTTTTGTGACGTTATGCATTTTGTGACGTGATTAATATTTTGTGACGTCATTTATTTTTCTGACGTTATGTATTTTGTGACGTAATTAATATTTTGTGACGTCATTTATTTTTGTAACGTTATGTATTTTGTGACGTCATTTATTTTTGTGACGTTATGTATTTTGTGACGTCATTTATTTTTGTGACGTTATGTATTTTGTGACGTCATTTATTTTTGTGACGTTATGTATTTTGTGACGTCATTTATTTTTGTGAAGTTATGTATTTTGTGACGTCATTTATTTTTGTGACGTTAAGTATTTGTGACGTCATTTATTTTTGTGACGTTATGTATTTTGTGACGTCATTTATTTTTGTGACGTTATGTATTTTGTGACGTTATGTATTTTGTGACGTTATGTATTTTGTGACGTTATGTATTTTGTGACGTCATTTATTTTTGTGACGTTGTGTATTTTGTGACGTAATTAATATTTTGTGACGTCATTTATTTTTGTGACGTTATGTATTTTGTGACGTCAATTATTTTTGTGACGTTATGTATTTTGTGACGTCATTTATTTTTGTGACGTTATGTATTTTGTGACGTCATTTATTTTTGTGAAGTTATGTTTTTGTGACGTTATGTATTTTGTGACGTCATTTATTTTTGTGACGTTATGTATTTTGTGACGTAATTAATAATTTGTGACGTCATTTATTTTTGTGACGTTATGTATTTTGTGACGTCTTTTTTTGTGACGTTATGTATTTTGTGACGTCATTTTTTTGTGACGTTATGTATTTTGTGACGTCATTTATTTTTGTGACGTTATGAATTTTGTTACGTCATTTATTTTTGTGACGTTATGTATTTTGTGACGTCATTTATTTTTGTGACTTTATGTATTTTGTGACGTAATTAATTTTTGTGACGTCATTTATTTTTGTGAAGTTATGTATTTTGTGACTTAATTATTTTTGTGACGTCATTTATTTTTGTGACGTTATGTATTTTGTGACTTAATTAATATTTGTGACGCCATTTATTTTTGTGACGTTATGTATTTTGTGACGTCATTTATTTTTGTGACGTTATGTATTTTGTGACGCTATTTATTTTTGTGACGTTATGAATTTTGTGACGTCATTAATGTTTGTGACGTTATGTATTTTGTGACGTCATTTATTTTTAGTACATTATGTATTTTGTGACGTAATTAATTTTTGTGACGTCATTTACTTTTGTGAAGTTATGTATTTTATGACTCCATTTATTTTTGTGACGTTATATATTTTGTGACGTCATTTATTTTTGTGACGTTATGTATTTTGTGACGTCATTTATTTTTGTGACGTTATGTATTTTGTAACGTCATTTTTTTGTGACGTTATGTATTTTGTGACGTAATTAATATTTTGTGACGTCATTTATTTTTGTGACGTTATGTATTTTGTGACGTCATTTATTTTTGTGACGTAATGTATTTTGTGACGTTATGTATTTTGTGACTTAATTAATTTTTGTGACGTCATTTATTTTTTTGACGTTATGTATTTTGTGACGTCATTTATTTTTGTGACATTTTGTATTTTTTGTTGTCATTTATTTTTCTGACGATATGTATTTTGTGACGTCATTTTTTTGTGTCGTTATGTATTTTGTGACGTAATTTTTTTGTGACGTTATGTATTTTGTGACGTCATTTATTTTTGTGACATTATGTATTTTGTGACGTCATTTATTTTTGTGACGTAATGTATTTTGTGACGTTATGTATTTTGTGACTTAATTAATTTTTGTGACGTCATTTATTTTTTTGACGTTATGTATTTTGTGACGTCATTTATTTTTGTGACATTTTGTATTTTTTGTTGTCATTTATTTTTGTGACGATATGTATTTTGTGACGTCATTTATTTTTGTGACGATATGTATTTTGTGACGTTATGTATTTTTTGACGTCATTAATTTTGTGACGTTATGTATTTTGTGACTTAATTAATTTTTGTGACGTCATTTATTTTTGTGACGTTATGTATTTTGTGACGTCATTAATTTTTGTGACGTTAAGTATTTTGTGACGTCATTTATTTTTGTGACGTTATGTATTTTGTGACGTCATTTATTTTTGTGACGTTATGTATTTTGTGACGTTATGTATTTTATGACGTCATTTATTTTTGTGACGTTATGTATTTTGTGACGTCATTTATTTTTGTGACGTTATGTATTTTGTGACGTCATTTATTTTTGTGACGTTATGTATTTTGTGACGTTATGTATTTTGTGACGTCATTTATTTTTGTGACGTTATGTATTTTGTGACGTCATTTATTTTTGTGACGTTATGTATTTTGTGACGTCATTTATTTTTGTGACGTTATGTATTTTTTGACGTCATTTATTTTGTGACGTAATGCATTTTGTGACGTGATTAATATTTTGTGACGTCATTTATTTTTGTGAATTTATGTATTTTGTGACGTAAATTATATTTTGTGACGTCATTTATTTTTGTGACGTTATGTATTTTGTGACGTCATTTATTTTTGTGACGTTATGTATTTTGTGACGTTATGTATTTTGTGACGTCATTTATTTTTGTGACGTTATGTATTTTGTGACGTCATTTATTTTTGTGACGTTATGTATTTTGTGACGTCATTTATTTTTTTGACGTTATGTATTTTGTGACGTCATTTATTTTTGTGACGTTATGTATTTTGTGACGTCATTTATTTTTGTGACGTTATGTATTTTTTGACGTCATTTATTTTGTGACGTTATGCATTTTGTGACGTGATTAATATTTTGTGACGTCATTTATTTTTGTGACGTTATGTATTTTGTGACGTAAATTATATTTTGTGACGTCATTTATTTTTGTGACGTTATGTATTTTGTGACGTCATTTATTTTTGTGACGTTATGTATTTTGTGACGTCATTTATTTTTGTGACGTTATGTATTTTGTGACGTCATTTATTTTTGTGACGTTAAGTATTTTGTGACGTCATTTATTTTTGTGACGTTAAGTATTTTGTGACGTCATTTATTTTTGTGACGTTATGTATTTTGTTACGTCATTTATTTTTGTGACGTTATGTATTTTGTGACGTTTTGTATTTTGTGACGTCATTTATTTTTGTGACGTTATGTATTTTGTGACGTCATTTTTTTGTGACGTTATGTATTTTGTGACGTAATTAATATTTTGTGACGTCATTTATTTTTGTGACGTTATGTATTTTGTGACGTAATTAATTTTTTGACGTCATTTATTTTTTTGAAGTTATGTATTTTGTGACTTAATTAATTTTTGTGACGTCATTTATTTTTGAGACGTTATGTATTTTGTGATTTAATTAATTTTTGTGACGCCATTTATTTTTGTGACGTTATGTATTTTGTGACGTCATTTATTTTTGTGACGTTATGTATTTTGTGACGTCATTTATTTTTGTGACGTTATGTATTTTGTGACGTTATGTATTTTGTGACGTTAAGTATTTTGTGACGTCATTTATTTTTGTGACGTTATGTATTTTGTTACGTCATTTATTTTTGTGACGTTATGTATTTTGTGACGTTTTGTATTTTGTGACGTCATTTATTTTTGTGACGTTATGTATTTTGTGACGTCATTTTTTGTGACGTTATGTATTTTGTGACGTAATTAATATTTTGTGACGTCATTTATTTTTGTGACGTTATGTATTTTGTGACGACTTTTTTTGTGACTTAATGTATTTTGTGACGTCATTTTTTGTGACGTTATGTATTTTGTGACGTCATTTATTTTTGTGAAGTTATGTATTTTGTGACGTCATTTATTTTTGTGACGTTATGTATTTTGTGACGTCATTTATTTTTTTGACGTTATGTATTTTGTGACTTAATTAATTTTTGTGACGTCATTTATTTTTGTGACGTTATTGTTTTGTGACGTCATTTATTTTTGTGACGTTATGTATTTTGTGACGTCATTTATTTTTGTGACGTTATGTATTTTGTGACGTCATTTTTTTGACGTTATGTATTTTGTGACGCCATTTATTTTTGTGACGTTATGTATTTTGTGACGTTATGTATTTTGTGACGTTATGTATTTTGTGACGTAATTTATTTTTGTGACGTTATGTATTTTGTGACTTAATTAATTTTTGTGACGTCATTTATTTTTGTGACGTTATGTATTTTTTGACGTCATTTATTTTTGTGACGTTATGCATTTTGGGACGTGATTAATATTTTGTGACGTCATTTATTTTTCTGACGTTATGTATTTTGTGACGTAATTAATATTTTGTGACGTCATTTATTTTTGTAACGTTATGTATTTTGTGACGTCATTTATTTTTGTGAGGTTATGTATTTTGTGACGTCATTTATTTTTGTGACGTTATGTATTTTGTGACGTCATTTATTTTTGTGACGTTATGTATTTTGTGACGTCATTTATTTTTGTGACGTTATGTATTTTGTGACGTCATTTATTTTTGTGAAGTTATGTATTTTGTGACGTCATTTATTTTTGTAACGTTATGTATTTTGTGACGTCATTTATTTTTGTGAGGTTATGTATTTTGTGACGTCATTTATTTTTGTGACGTTATGTATTTTGTGACGTCATTTATTTTTGTGACGTTATGTATTTTGTGACGTTATGTATTTTGTGACGTTATGTATTTTGTGACGTCATTAATTTTTGTGACGTTAAGTATTTTGTGACGTCATTTATTTTTGTGACGTTATGTATTTTGTGACGTCATTTATTTTTGTGACGTTATGTATTTTGTGACGTCATTAATTTTTGTGACGTTAAGTATTTTGTGACGTCATTTATTTTTGTGACGTTATGTATTTTGTAACGTTATGTATTTTGTGACGTTATGTATTTTGTGACGTTATGTATTTTGTGACGTTATGTATTTTGTGACGTCTTTTTTGGTGACATTATGTATTTTGTGACGTCATTTATTTTTGTGACGTTATGTATTTTGTGACGTCATTTATTTTTGTGACGTTATGTTTTTGTGACGTTATGTATTTTGTGACGTCATTTATTTTTGTGACGTTATGTATTTTGTGACGTAATTAATAATTTGTTACGTCATTTATTTTTGTGACGTTATGTATTTTGTGACGTCTTTTTTTGTGACGTTATGTATTTTGTGACGTCATTTATTTTTATGACGCTATGTATTTTGTTACGTCATTTATTTTTGTGACGTTATGTATTTTGTGACGTCATTTATTTTTGTGACGTTATGTATTTTGTGACGTAATAAATTTTTTGACGTCATTTATTTTTGTGAAGTTATGTATTTTGTGACTTAATTAATTTTTGTGACGTCATTTATTTTTGTGACGTTATGTATTTTGTGACTTAATTAATTTTTGTGACGCCATTTATTTTTGTGACGTTATGTATTTTGTGACGTCATTTATTTTTGTGACGTTATGTATTTTGTGACGTCATTTATTTTTGTGACGTTATGTATTTTGTGACGTCATTTATTTTTGTGACGTTATGTATTTTGTGACGTCAATTATTTTTGTGACGTTATGTATTTTGTGACGTCATTTATTTTTGTGACGTTATGTATTTTGTGACGTCATTTATTTTTGTGAAGTTATGTTTTTGTGACGTTATGTATTTTGTGACGTCATTTATTTTTGTGACGTTATGTATTTTGTGACGTAATTAATAATTTGTGACGTCATTTATTTTTGTGACGTTATGTATTTTGTGACGTCTTTTTTTGTGACGTTATGTATTTTGTGACGTCATTTTTTTGTGACGTTATGTATTTTGTGACGTCATTTATTTTTGTGACGTTATGAATTTTGTTACGTCATTTATTTTTGTGACGTTATGTATTTTGTGACGTCATTTATTTTTGTGACTTTATGTATTTTGTGACGTAATTAATTTTTGTGACGTCATTTATTTTTGTGAAGTTATGTATTTTGTGACTTAATTATTTTTGTGACGTCATTTATTTTTGTGACGTTATTTATTTTGTGACTTAATTAATTTTTGTGACGCCATTTATTTTTGTGACGTTATGTATTTTGTGACGCTATTTATTTTTGTGACGTTATGAATTTTGTGACGTCATTAATGTTTGTGACGTTATGTATTTTGTGACGTCATTTATTTTTAGTACATTATGTATTTTGTGACGTAATTAATTTTTGTGACGTCATTTACTTTTGTGAAGTTATGTATTTTATGACTCCATTTATTTTTGTGACGTTATATATTTTGTGACGTCATTTATTTTTGTGACATTATGTATTTTGTGACGTCATTTATTTTTGTGACGTTATGTATTTTGTAACGTCATTTTTTTGTGACGTTATGTATTTTGTGACGTAATTAATATTTTGTGACGTCATTTATTTTTGTGACGTTATGTATTTTGTGACGTCATTTATTTTTGTGACGTTATGTATTTTGTGACTTAATTAATTTTTGTGACGTCATTTATTTTTGTGACGTTATGTATTTTGTGACGTCATTTATTTTTGTGACATTTTGTATTTTTTATTGTCATTTATTTTTGTGACGATATGTATTTTGTGAGGTCATTTTTTTGTGTCGTTATGTATTTTGTGACGTAATTTTTTTGTGACGTTATGTATTTTGTGACGTCATTTATTTTTGTGACGTTATGTATTTTGTGACGTTATGTATTTTGTGACGTCATTTATTTTTGTGACGATATATATTTTGTGACGTTATGTATTTTTTGACGTCATTAATTTTGTGACGTTATGTATTTTGTGACTTAATTAATTTTTGTGACGTCATTTATTTTTGTGACGTTATGTATTTTGTGACGTCATTAATTTTTGTGACGTTAAGTATTTTGTGACGTCTTTTATTTTTGTGACGTTATGTATTTTGTGACGTCATTTATTTTTGTGACGTTATGTATTTTATGACTCCATTTATTTTTGTGACGTTATATATTTTGTGACGTCATTTATTTTTGTGACGTTATGTATTTCGTGACGTCATTTATTTTTGTGACGTTATGTATTTTGTAACGTCATTTTTTTGTGACGTTATGTATTTTGTGACGTAATTAATATTTTGTGACGTCATTTATTTCTGTGACGTTATGTATTTTGTGACGTCATTTATTTTTGTGACGTAATGTATTTTGTGACGTTATGTATTTTGTGACTTAATTAATTTTTGTGACGTCATTTATTTTTGTGACGTTATGTATTTTGTGACGTCATTTATTTTTGTGACATTTTGTATTTTTTGTTGTCATTTATTTTTGTGACGATATGTATTTTGTGACGTCATTTTTTTGTGTCGTTATGTATTTTGTGACGTAATTTTTTTGTGACGTTATGTATTTTGTGACGTCATTTATTTTTGTGACGTTATGTATTTTGTGACGTTATGTATTTTGTGACGTCATTTATTTTTGTGACGATATGTATTTTGTGACGTTATGTATTTTTTGACGTCATTAATTTTGTGACGTTATGTATTTTGTGACTTAATTAATTTTTGTGACGTCATTTATTTTTGTGACGTTATGTATTTTGTGACGTCATTAATTTTTGTGACGTTAAGTATTTTGTGACGTCATTTATTTTTGTGACGTTATGTATTTTGTGACGTCATTTATTTTTGTGACGTTATGTATTTTGTGACGTTATGTATTTTATGACGTCATTTATTTTTGTGACGTTATGTATTTTGTGACGTCATTTATTTTTGTGACGTTATGTATTTTGTGACGTCATTTATTTTTGTGACGTTATGTATTTTGTGACGTTATGTATTTTGTGACGTCATTTATTTTTGTGACGTTATGTATTTTGTGACGTCATTTATTTTTGTGACGTTATGTATTTTGTGACGTCATTTATTTTTGTGACGTTATGTATTTTTTGACGTCATTTATTTTGTGACGTAATGCATTTTGTGACGTGATTAATATTTTGTGACGTCATTTATTTTTGTGAAGTTATGTATTTTGTGACGTAAATTATATTTTGTGACGTCATTTATTTTTGTGACGTTATGTATTTTGTGACGTCATTTATTTTTGTGACGTTATGTATTTTGTGACGTTATGTATTTTGTGACGTCATTTATTTTTGTGACGCTATGTATTTTGTGACGTCATTTATTTTTGTGACGTTATGTATTTTGTGACTTAATTAATTTTTGTGACGTCATTTATTTTTGTGACGTTATGTATTTTGTGACGTTATGTATTTTGTGACGTTATGTATTTTGTGACGTAATTTATTTTTGTGACGTTATGTATTTTGTGACTTAATTAATTTTTGTGACGTCATTTATTTTTGTGACGTTATGTATTTTTTGACGTCATTTATTTTTGTGACGTTATGCATTTTGTGACGTGATTAATATTTTGTGACGTCATTTATTTTTCTGACGTTATGTATTTTGTGACGTAATTAATATTTTGTGACGTCATTTATTTTTGTAACGTTATGTATTTTGTGACGTCATTTATTTTTGTGAGGTTATGTATTTTGTGACGTCATTTATTTTTGTGACGTTATGTATTTTGTGACGTCATTTATTTTTGTGACGTTATGTATTTTGTGACGTCATTTATTTTTGTGACGTTATATATTTTGTGACGTCATTAATTTTTGTGACGTTAAGTATTTTGTGACGTCATTTATTTTTGTGACGTTATGTATTTTGTGACGTTATGTATTTTGTGACGTTATGTATTTTGTGACGTCATTAATTTTTGTGACGTTAAGTATTTTGTGACGTCATTTATTTTTGTGACGTTATGTATTTTGTGACGTCATTTATTTTTGTGACGTTATGTATTTTGTGACGTCATTAATTTTTGTGACGTTAAGTATTTTGTGACGTCATTTATTTTTGTGACGTTATGTATTTTGTAACGTTATGTATTTTGTGACGTTATGTATTTTGTGACGTTATGTATTTTGTGACGTTATGTATTTTGTGACGTCTTTTTTGGTGACATTATGTATTTTGTGACGTCATTTATTTTTGTGACGTTATTTATTTTGTGACGTCATTTATTTTTGTGACGTTATGTTTTTGTGACGTTATGTATTTTGTGACGTCATTTATTTTTGTGACGTTATGTATTTTGTGACGTAATTAATAATTTGTTACGTCATTTATTTTTGTGACGTTATGTATTTTGTGACGTCTTTTTTTGTGACGTTATGTATTTTGTGACGTCATTTATTTTTATGACGTTATGTATTTTGTTACGTCATTTATTTTTGTGACGTTATGTATTTTGTGACGTCATTTATTTTTGTGACGTTATGTATTTTGTGACGTAATTAATTTTTTGACGTCATTTATTTTTGTGAAGTAATGTATTTTGTGACTTAATTAATTTTTGTGACGTCATTTATTTTTGTGACGTTATGTATTTTGTGACTTAATTAATTTTTGTGACGCCATTTATTTTTGTGACGTTATGTATTTTGTGACGTCATTTATTTTTGTGACGTTATGTATTTTGTGACGTCATTTATTTTTGTGACGTTATGTATTTTGTGACGTCATTTATTTTTTTGACGTTATGTATTTTGTGACGTCAATTATTTTTGTGACGTTATGTATTTTGTGACGTCATTTATTTTTGTGACGTTATGTATTTTGTGACGTCATTTATTTTTGTGAAGTTATGTTTTTGTGACGTTATGTATTTTGTGACGTCATTTATTTTTGTGACGTTATGTATTTTGTGACGTAATTAATAATTTGTGACGTCATTTATTTTTGTGACGTTATGTATTTTGTGACGTCTTTTTTTGTGACGTTATGTATTTTGTGACGTCATTTTTTTGTGACGTTATGTATTTTGTGACGTCATTTATTTTTGTGACGTTATGAATTTTGTTACGTCATTTATTTTTGTGACGTTATGTATTTTGTGACGTCATTTATTTTTGTGACTTTATGTATTTTGTGACGTAATTAATTTTTGTGACGTCATTTATTTTTGTGAAGTTATGTATTTTGTGACTTAATTATTTTTGTGACGTCATTTATTTTTGTGACGTTATGTATTTTGTGACTTAATTAATTTTTGTGACGCCATTTTTTTTTGTGAAGTTATGTATTTTGTGACGTCATTTATTTTTGTGACGTTATGTATTTTGTGACGCTATTTATTTTTGTGACGTTATGAATTTTGTGACGTCATTAATGTTTGTGACGTTATGTATTTTGTGACGTCATTTATTTTTAGTACATTATGTATTTTGTGACGTAATTAATTTTTGTGACGTCATTTACTTTTGTGAAGTTATGTATTTTATGACTCCATTTATTTTTGTGACGTTATATATTTTGTGACGTCATTTATTTTTGTGACATTATGTATTTTGTGACGTCATTTATTTTTGTGACGTTATGTATTTTGTAACGTCATTTTTTTGTGACGTTATGTATTTTGTGACGTAATTAATATTTTGTGACGTCATTTATTTTTGTGACGTTATGTATTTTGTGACGTCTTTATTTTTGTGACGTTATGTATTTTGTGACTTAATTAATTTTTGTGACGTCATTTATTTTTGTGACGTTATTTATTTTGTGACGTCATTTATTTTTGTGACATTTTGTATTTTTTATTGTCATTTATTTTTGTGACGATATGTATTTTGTGACGTCATTTTTTGTGTCGTTATGTATTTTGTGACGTAATTTTTTTGTGACGTTATGTATTTTGTGACGTCATTTATTTTTGTGACGTTATGTATTTTGTGACGTTATGTATTTTGTGACGTCATTTATTTTTGTGACGATATGTATTTTGTGACGTTATGTATTTTTTGACGTCATTAATTTTGTGACGTTATGTATTTTGTGACTTAATTAATTTTTGTGACGTCATTTATTTTTGTGACGTTATGTATTTTGTGACGTCATTAATTTTTGTGACGTTAAGTATTTTGTGACGTCATTTATTTTTGTGACGTTATGTATTTTGTGACGTCATTTATTTTTGTGACGTTATGTATTTTATGACTCCATTTATTTTTGTGACGTTATATATTTTGTGACGTCATTTATTTTTTTGACGTTATGTATTTCGTGACGTCATTTATTTTTGTGACGTTATGTATTTTGTAACGTCATTTTTTTGTGACGTTATGTATTTTGTGACGTAATTAATATTTTGTGACGTAATTTATTTTTGTGACGTTATGTATTTTGTGACGTCATTTATTTTTGTGACGTAATGTATTTTGTGACGTTATGTATTTTGTGACTTAATTAATTTTTGTGACGTCATTTATTTTTGTGACGTTATGTATTTTGTGACGTCATTTATTTTTGTGACATTTTGTATTTTTTGTTGTCATTTATTTTTGTGACGATATGTATTTTGTGACGTCATTTTTTTGTGTCGTTATGTATTTTGTGACGTAATTTTTTTGTGACGTTATGTATTTTGTGAGGTCATTTATTTTTGTGACGTTATGTATTTTGTGACGTTATGTATTTTGTGACGTCATTTATTTTTGTGACGATATGTATTTTGTGACGTTATGTATTTTTTGACGTCATTAATTTTGTGACGTTATGTATTTTGTGACTTAATTAATTTTTGTGACGTCATTTATTTTTGTGACGTTATGTATTTTGTGACGTCATTAATTTTTGTGACGTTAAGTATTTTGTGACGTCATTTATTTTTGTGACGTTATGTATTTTGTGACGTCATTTATTTTTGTCACGTTATGTATTTTGTGACGTTATGTATTTTATGACGTCATTTATTTTTGTGACGTTATGTATTTTGTGACGTCATTTATTTTTGTGACGTTATGTATTTTGTGACGTCATTTATTTTTGTGACGTTATGTATTTTGTGACGTTATGTATTTTGTGACGTCATTTATTTTTGTGACGTTATGTATTTTGTGACGTCATTTATTTTTGTGACGTTATGTATTTTGTGACGTCATTTATTTTTGTGACGTTATGTATTTTTTGACGTCATTTATTTTGTGACGTAATGCATTTTGTGACGTGATTAATATTTTGTGACGTCATTTATTTTTGTGAAGTTATGTATTTTGTGACGTAAATTATATTTTGTGACGTCATTTATTTTTGTGACGTTATGTATTTTGTGACGTCATTTATTATTGTGACGTTATGTATTTTGTGACGTTATGTATTTTGTGACGTCATTTATTTTTGTGACGTTATGTATTTTGTGACGTCATTTATTTTTGTGACGCTATGTATTTTGTGACTTAATTAATTTTTGTGACGTCATTTATTTTTGTGACGTTATGTATTTTGTGACTTCATTTATTTTTGTGACATTTTTTATTTTTTGTTGTCATTTATTTTTGTGACGATATGTATTTTGTGACGTCATTTTTTTGTGTCGTTATGTACTTTGTGACGTAATTTTTTTGTGACGTTATGTATTTTGTGACGTCATTTATTTTTGTGACGTTATGTATTTTGTGACGTTATGTATTTTGTGACGTCATTTATTTTTGTGACGATATGTATTTTGTGACGTTATGTATTTTTTGACGTCATTAATTTTGTGACGTTATGTATTTTGTGACTTAATTAATTTTTGTGACGTCATTTATTTTTGTGACGTTATGTATTTTGTGACGTCATTAATTTTTGTGACGTTAAGTATTTTGTGACGTCATTTATTTTTGTGACGTTATGTATTTTGTGACGTTATGTATTTTGTGACGTTATGTATTTTGTGACGTTATGTATTTTGTGACGTTATGTATTTTGTGACGTCTTTTTTGGTGACATTATGTATTTTGTGACGTCATTTATTTTTGTGACGTTATGTATTTTGTGACGTCATTTATTTTAGTGACGTTATGTTTTTGTGACGTTATGTATTTTGTGACGTCATTTATTTTTGTGACGTTATGTATTTTGTGACGTAATTAATAATTTGTTACGTCATTTATTTTTGTGACGTTATGTATTTTGTGACGTCTTTTTTTGTGACGATATGTATTTTGTGACGTCATTTATTTTTGTGACGTTATGTATTTTGTGACGTCATTTATTTTTGTGACGTTATGTATTTTGTGACGTAATTAATTTTTTTACGTCATTTATTTTTGTGAAGTTATGTATTTTGTGACTTAATTAATTTTTGTGACGTCATTTATTTTTGTGACGTTATGTATTTTGTGACTTAATTAATTTTTGTGACGCCATTTATTTTTGTGACGTTATGTATTTTGTGACGTCATTTATTTTTGTGACGTTATGTATTTTGTGACGTCATTTATTTTTGTGACGTTATGTATTTTGTGACGTCATTTATTTTTGTGACGTTATGTATTTTGTGACGTCAATTATTTTTGTGACGTTATGTATTTTGTGACGTCATTTATTTTTGTGACGTTATGTATTTTGTGACGTCATTTATTTTTGTGAAGTTATGTTTTTGTGACGTTATGTATTTTGTGACGTCATTTATTTTTGTGACGTTATGTATTTTGTGACGTAATTAATAATTTGTGACGTCATTTATTTTTGTGACGTTATGTATTTTGTGACGTCTTTTTTTGTGACGTTATGTATTTTGTGACGTCATTTTTTTGTGACGTTATGTATTTTGTGACGTCATTTATTTTTGTGACGTTATGAATTTTGTTACGTCATTTATTTTTGTGACGTTATGTATTTTGTGACGTCATTTATTTTTGTGACTTTATGTATTTTGTGAAGTAATTAATTTTTGTGACGTCATTTATTTTTGTGAAGTTATGTATTTTGTGACTTAATTATTTTTGTGACGTCATTTATTTTTGTGACGTTATGTATTTTGTGACTTAATTAATTTTTGTGACGCCATTTATTTTTGTGACGTTATGTATTTTGTGACGTCATTTATTTTTGTGACGTTATGTATTTTGTGACGCTATTTATTTTTGTGACGTTATGAATTTTGTGACGTCATTAATGTTTGTGACGTTATGTATTTTGTGACGTCATTTATTTTTAGTACATTATGTATTTTGTGACGTAATTAATTTTTGTGACGTCATTTACTTTTGTGAAGTTATGTATTTTATGACTCCATTTATTTTTGTGACGTTATATATTTTGTGACGTCATTTATTTTTGTGACATTATGTATTTTGTGACGTCATTTATTTTTGTGACGTTATGTATTTTGTAACGTCATTTTTTTGTGACGTTATGTATTTTGTGACGTAATTAATATTTTGTGACGTCATTTATTTTTGTGACGTTATGTATTTTGTGACGTCATTTATTTTTGTGACGTTATGTATTTTGTGACTTAATTAATTTTTGTGACGTCATTTATTTTTGTGACGTTATGTATTTTGTGTTGTCATTTATTTTTGTGACATTTTGTATTTTTTGTTGTCATTTATTTTTGTGACGATATGTATTTTGTGACGTCATTTTTTTGTGTCGTTATGTATTTTGTGACGTAATTTTTTTGTGGCGTTATGTATTTTGTGACGTCATTTATTTTTGTGACGTTATGTATTTTGTGACGTTATGTATTTTGTGACGTCATTTATTTTTGTGACGATATGTATTTTGTGACGTTATGTATTTTTTGACGTCATTAATTTTGTGACGTTATGTATTTTGTGACTTAATTAATTTTTGTGACGTCATTTATTTTTGTGACGTTATGTATTTTGTGACGTCATTAATTTTTGTGACGTTAAGTATTTTGTGACGTCATTTATTTTTGTGACGTTATGTATTTTGTGACGTCATTTATTTTTGTGACGTTATGTATTTTATGACTCCATTTATTTTTGTGACGTTATATATTTTGTGACGTCATTTATTTTTGTGACGTTATGTATTTTGTGACGTCATTTATTTTTGTGACGTTATGTATTTTGTAACGTCATTTTTTTGTGACGTTATGTATTTTGTGACGTAATTAATATTTTGTGACGTCATTTATTTTTGTGACGTTATGTATTTTGTGACGTCATTTATTTTTGTGACGTAATGTATTTTGTGACGTTATGTATTTTGTGACTTAATTAATTTTTGTGACGTCATTTATTTTTGTGACGTTATGTATTTTGTGACGCCATTTATTTTTGTGACATTTTGTATTTTTTGTTGTCATTTATTTTTGTGACGATATGTATTTTGTGACGTCATTTTTTTGTGTCGTTATGTATTTTGTGACGTAATTTTTTTGTGACGTTATGTATTTTGTGACGTCATTTATTTTTGTGACGTTATGTATTTTGTGACGTTATGTATTTTGTGACGTCATTTACTTTTGTGACGATATGTATTTTGTGACGTTATGTATTTTTTGACGTCATTAATTTTGTGACGTTATGTATTTTGTGACTTAATTAATTTTTGTGACGTCATTTATTTTTGTGACGTTATGTATTTTGTGACGTCATTAATTTTTGTGACGTTAAGTATTTTGTGACGTCATTTATTTTTGTGACGTTATGTATTTTGTGACGTCATTTATTTTTGTGACGTTATGTATTTTGTGACGTTATGTATTTTATGACGTCATTTATTTTTGTGACGTTATGTATTTTGTGACGTCATTTATTTTTGTGACGTTATGTATTTTGTGACGTCATTTATTTTTGTGACGTTATGTATTTTTTGACGTCATTTATTTTGTGACGTAATGCATTTTGTGACGTGATTAATATTTTGTGACGTCATTTATTTTTGTGAAGTTATGTATTTTGTGAGGTAAATTATATTTTGTGACGTCATTTATTTTTGTGACGTTATGTATTTTGTGACGTCATTTATTTTTGTGACGTTATGTATTTTGTGACGTTATGTATTTTGTGACGTCATTTATTTTTGTGACGTTATGTATTTTGTGACGTCATTTATTTTTGTGACGTTATGTATTTTTTGACTTAATTTATTTTTGTGACGTCATTTATTTTTGTGACGTTATGTATTTTGTGACGTCATTTATTTTTGTGACATTTTGTATTTTTTGTTGTCATTTATTTTTGTGACGATATGTATTTTGTGACGTCATTTTTTTGTGTCGTTATTTATTTTGTGACGTAATTTTTTTGTGACGTTATGTATTTTGTGACGTCATTTATTTTTGTGACGTTATGTATTTTGTGACGTTATGTATTTTGTGACGTCATTTATTTTTGTGACGATATGTATTTTGTGACGTTATGTATTTTTTGACGTCATTAATTTTGTGACGTTATGTATTTTGTGACTTAATTAATTTTTGTGACGTCATTTATTTTTGTGACGTTATGTATTTTGTGACGTCATTAATTTTTGTGACGTTAAGTATTTTGTGACGTCATTTATTTTTGTGACGTTATGTATTTTGTGACGTCATTTATTTTTGTGACGTTATGTATTTTGTGACGTTATGTATTTTATGACGTCATTTATTTTTGTGACGTTATGTATTTTGTGTCGTCATTTATTTTTGTGACGTTATGTATTTTGTGACGTCATTTATTTTTGTGACGTTATGTATTTTGTGACGTTATGTATTTTGTGACGTCATTTATTTTTGTGACGTTATGTATTTTGTGACGTCATTTATTTTTGTGACGTTATGTATTTTGTGACGTCATTTATTTTTGTGACGTTATGTATTTTTTGACGTCATTTATTTTTGTGACGTTATGCATTTTGTGACGTGATTAATATTTTGTGACGTCATTTATTTTTCTGACGTTATGTATTTTGTGACGTAATTAATATTTTGTGACGTCATTTATTTTTGTAACGTTATGTATTTTGTGACGTCATTTATTTTTGTGACGTTATGTATTTTGTGACGTCATTTATTTTTGTGACGTTATGTATTTTGTGACGTCATTTATTTTTGTGACGTTATGTATTTTGTGACGTCATTTATTTTTGTGACGTTATGTATTTTGTGACGTCATTAATTTTTGTGACGTTAAGTATTTTGTGACGTCATTTATTTTTGTGACGTTATGTATTTTGTGACGTTATGTATTTTGTGACGTTATGTATTTTGTGACGTCATTAATTTTTGTGACGTTAAGTATTTTGTGACGTCATTTATTTTTGTGACGTTATGTATTTTGTGACGTCATTTATTTTTGTGACGTTATGTATTTTGTGACGTCATTAATTTTTGTGACGTTAAGTATTTTGTGACGTCATTTATTTTTGTGACGTTATGTATTTTGTGACGTTATGTATTTTGTGACGTTATGTATTTTGTGACGTTATGTATTTTGTGACGTTATGTATTTTGTGACGTCTTTTTTGGTGACATTATGTAATTTGTGACGTCATTTATTTTTGTGACGTTATGTATTTTGTGACGTTATTTATTTTTGTGACGTTATGTTTTTGTGACGTTATGTATTTTGTGACGTCATTTATTTTTGTGACGTTATGTATTTTGTGACGTAATTAATAATTTGTTACGTCATTTATTTTTGTGACGTTATGTATTTTGTGACGTCTTTTTTTGTGACGTTATGTATTTTGTGACGTCATTTATTTTTGTGACGTTATGTATTTTGTTACGTCATTTATTTTTGTGACGTTATGTATTTTGTGACGTCATTTATTTTTGTGACGTTATGTATTTTGTGACGTAATTAATTTTTTGACGTCATTTATTTTTGTGAAGTTATGTATTTTGTGACTTAATTAATTTTTGTGACGTCATTTATTTTTGTGACGTTATGTATTTTGTGACTTAATTAATTTTTTTGACGCCATTTATTTTTGTGACGTTATGTATTTTGTGACGTCATTTATTTTTGTGACGTTATGTATTTTGTGACGTCATTTATTTTTGTGACGATATGTATTTTGTGACGTCATTTATTTTTGTGACGTTAAGTATTTTGTGACGTCATTTATTTTTGTGACGTTATGTATTTTGTTACGTCATTTATTTTTGTGACGTTATGTATTTTGTGACGTTTTGTATTTTGTGACGTCATTTATTTTTGTGACGTTATGTATTTTGTGACGTCTTTTTTTTGTCACGTTATGTATTTTGTGACGTAATTAATATTTTGTGACGTCATTTATTTTTGTGACGTTATGTATTTTGTGACGACTTTTTTTTGTGACTTAATGTATTTTGTGACGTCATTTTTTGTGACGTTATGTAATTTGTGACGTCATTTATTTTTGTGAAGTTATGTATTTTGTGACGTCATTTATTTTTGTGACGTTATGTATTTTGTGACGTCATTTATTTTTTTGACGTTATGTATTTTGTGACTTAATTAATTTTTGTGACGTCATTTATTTTTGTGACGTTATGTATTTTGTGACGTCATTTATTTTTGTGACGTTATGTATTTGGTGACGTCATTTATTTTTGTGACGTTATGTATTTTGTGACGTCATTTTTTTGACGTTATGTATTTTGTGACGCCATTTATTTTTGTGACGTTATGTATTTTGTGACGTTATGTATTTTGTGACGTTATGTATTTTGTGACGTTATGTATTTTGTGACGTAATTTATTTTTGTGACGTTATGTATTTTGTGACTTAATTAATTTTTGTGACGTCATTTATTTTTGTGACGTTATGTATTTTTTGACGTCATTTATTTTTGTGACGTTATGCATTTTGTGACGTGATTAATATTTTGTGACGTCATTTATTTTTCTGACGTTATGTATTTTGTGACGTAATTAATATTTTGTGACGTCATTTATTTTTGTGACGTTATGTATTTTGTGACGTCATTTATTTTTGTGACGTTATGTATTTTGTGACGTCATTTATTTTTGTGACGTTATGTATTTTGTGACGTCATTTATTTTTGTGACGTTATGTATTTTGTGACGTCATTTATTTTTGTGAAGTTATGTATTTTGTGACGTCATTTATTTTGGTGACGTTAAGTATTTTGTGACGTCATTTATTTTTGTGACGTTATGTATTTTGTGACGTCATTTATTTTTGTGACGTTATGTATTTTGTGACGTTATGTATTTTGTGACGTTATGTATTTTGTGACGTTATGTATTTTGTGACGTCATTTATTTTTGTGACGTTGTGTATTTTGTGACGTAATTAATATTTTGTGACGTCATTTATTTTTGTGACGTTATGTATTTTGTGACGTCAATTATTTTTGTGACGTTATGTATTTTGTGACGTCATTTATTTTTGTGACGTTATGTATTTTGTGACGTCATTTATTTTTGTGAAGTTATGTTTTTGTGACGTTATGTATTTTGTGACGTCATTTATTTTTGTGACGTTATGTATTTTGTGACGTCATTTATTTTTGTGACGTTATGTATTTTGTGACGTCTTTTTTTGTGACGTTATGTATTTTGTGACGTCATTTTTTTGTGACGTTATGTATTTTGTGACGTCATTTATTTTTGTGACGTTATGTATTTTGTTACGTCATTTATTTTTGTGACGTTATGTATTTTGTGACGTCATTTATTTTTGTGACGTTATGTATTTTGTGACGTAATTAATAATTTGTTACGTCATTTATTTTTGTGACGTTATGTATTTTGTGACGTCTTTTTTTGTGACGTTATGTATTTTGTGACGTCATTTATTTTTGTGACGTTATGTATTTTGTTACGTCATTTATTTTTGTGACGTAATGTATTTTGTGACGTCATTTATTTTTGTGACGTTATGTATTTTGTGACGTAATTAATTTTTTGACGTCATTTATTTTTGTGAAGTTATGTATTTTGTGACTTAATTAATTTTTGTGACGTCATTTATTTTTGTGACGTTATGTATTTTGTGACTTAATTAATTTTTGTGACGCCATTTATTTTTGTGACGTTATGTATTTTGTGACGTCATTTATTTTTGTGACGTTATGTATTTTGTGACGTCATTTATTTTTGTGACGTTATGTATTTTGTGACGTCATTTATTTTTGTGACGTTAAGTATTTTGTGACGTCATTTATTTTTGTGACGTTATGTATTTTGTTACGTCATTTATTTTTGTGACGTTATGTATTTTGTGACGTTTTGTATTTTGTGACGTCATTTATTTTTGTGACGTTATGTATTTTGTGACGTCTTTTTTTTGTCACGTTATGTATTTTGTGACGTAATTAATATTTTGTGACGTCATTTATTTTTGTGACGTTATGTATTTTGTGACGACTTTTTTTTGTGACTTAATGTATTTTGTGACGTCATTTTTTGTGACGTTATGTATTTTGTGACGTCATTTATTTTTGTGAAGTTATGTATTTTGTGACGTCATTTATTTTTGTGACGTTATGTATTTTGTGACGTCATTTATTTTTTTGACGTTATGTATTTTGTGACTTAATTAATTTTTGTGACGTCATTTATTTTTGTGACGTTATGTATTTTGTGACGTCATTTATTTTTGTGACGTTATGTATTTTGTGACGTCATTTATTTTTGTGACGTTATGTATTTTGTGACGTCATTTTTTTGACGTTATGTATTTTGTGACGCCATTTATTTTAGTGACGTTATGTATTTTGTGACGTTATGTATTTTGTGACGTTATGTATTTTGTGACGTAATTTATTTTTGTGACGTTATGTATTTTGTGACTTAATTAATTTTTGTGACGTCATTTATTTTTGTGACGTTATGTATTTTTTGACGTCATTTATTTTTGTGACGTTATGCATTTTGTGACGTGATTAATATTTTGTGACGTCATTTATTTTTCTGACGTTATGTATTTTGTGACGTAATTAATATTTTGTGACGTCATTTATTTTTGTAACGTTATGTATTTTGTGACGTCATTTATTTTTGTGACGTTATGTATTTTGTGACGTCATTTATTTTTGTGACGTTATGTATTTTGTGACGTCATTTATTTTTGTGACGTTATGTATTTTGTGACGTCATTTATTTTTGTGAAGTTATGTATTTTGTGACGTCATTTATTTTTGTGACGTTAAGTATTTTGTGACGTCATTTATTTTTGTGACGTTATGTATTTTGTGACGTCTTTTTTTGTGACGTTATGTATTTTGTGACGTCATTTTTTTGTGACGTTATGTATTTTGTGACGTCATTTATTTTTGTGACGTTATGAATTTTGTTACGTCATTTATTTTTGTGACGTTATGTATTTTGTGACGTCATTTATTTTTGTGACTTTATGTATTTTGTGACGTAATTAATTTTTGTGACGTCATTTATTTTTGTGAAGTTATGTATTTTGTGACTTAATTATTTTTGTGACGTCATTTATTTTTGTGACGTTATGTATTTTGTGACTTAATTAATTTTTGTGACGCCATTTATTTTTGTGACGTTATGTATTTTGTGACGTCATTTATTTTTGTGACGTTATGTATTTTGTGACGCTATTTATTTTTGTGACGTTATGAATTTTGTGACGTCATTAATGTTTGTGACGTTATGTATTTTGTGACGTCATTTATTTTTAGTGCATTATGTATTTTGTGACGTAATTAATTTTTGTGACGTCATTTACTTTTGTGAAGTTATGTATTTTATGACTCCATTTATTTTTGTGACGTTATATATTTTGTGACGTCATTTATTTTTGTGACGTTATGTATTTTGTGACGTCATTTATTTTTGTGACGTTATGTATTTTGTGACGTCATTTATTTTTGTGACGTAATGTATTTTGTGACGTTATGTATTTTGTGACCTAATTAATTTTTGTGGCGTCATTTATTTTTGTGACGTTATGTATTTTGTGACGTCATTTATTTTTGTGACATTTTGTATTTTTTGTTGTCATTTATTTTTGTGACGATATGTATTTTGTGACGTCATTTTTTTGTGTCGTTATGTATTTTGTGACGTAATTTTTTTGTGACGTTATGTATTTTGTGACGTCATTTATTTTTGTGACGTTATGTATTTTGTGACGTTATGTATTTTGTGACGTCATTTATTTTTGTGACGATATGTATTTTGTGACGTTATGTATTTTTTGACGTCATTAATTTTGTGACGTTATGTATTTTGTGACTTAATTAATTTTTGTGACGTCATTTATTTTTGTGACGTTATGTATTTTGTGACGTCATTAATTTTTGTGACGTTAAGTATTTTGTGACGTCATTTATTTTTGTGACGTTATGTATTTTGTGACGTCATTTATTTTTGTGACGTTATGTATTTTATGACTCCATTTATTTATGTGACGTTATATATTTTGTGACGTCATTTATTTTTGTGACGTTATGTATTTTGTGACGTCATTTATTTTTGTGACGTTATGTATTTTGTAACGTCATTTTTTTGTGACGTTATGTATTTTGTGACGTAATTAATATTTTGTGACGTCATTTATTTTTGTGACGTTATGTATTTTGTGACGTCATTTATTTTTGTGACGTAATGTATTTTGTGACGTTATGTATTTTGTGACTTAATTAATTTTTGTGACGTCATTTATTTTTGTGACGTTATGTATTTTGTGACGTCATTTATTTTTGTGACATTTTGTATTTTTTGTTGTCATTTATTTTTGTGACGATATGTATTTTGTGACGTCATTTTTTTGTGTCGTTATGTATTTTGTGACGTAATTTTTTTGTGACGTTATGTATTTTGTGACGTCATTTATTTTTGTGACGTTATGTAGTTTGTGACGTTATGTATTTTGTGACGTCATTTATTTTTGTGACGATATGTATTTTGTGACGTTATGTATTTTTTGACGTCATTAATTTTGTGACGTTATGTATTTTGTGACTTAATTAATTTTTGTGACGTCATTTATTTTTGTGACGTTATGTATTTTGTGACGTCATTAATTTTTGTGACGTTAAGTATTTTGTGACGTCATTTATTTTTGTGACGTTATGTATTTTGTGACGTCATTTATTTTTGTGACGTTATGTATTTTGTGACGTTATGTATTTTATGACGTCATTTATTTTTGTGACGTTATGTATTTTGTGACGTCATTTATGTTTGTGACGTTATGTATTTTGTGACGTCATTTATTTTTGTGACGTTATGTATTTTGTGACGTTATGTATTTTGTGACGTCATTTATTTTTGTGACGTTATGTATTTTGTGACGTTATTTATTTTTGTGACGTTATGTATTTTGTGACGTCATTTATTTTTGTGACGTTATGTATTTTTTGACGTCATTTATTTTGTGACGTAATGCATTTTGTGACGTGATTAATATTTTGTGACGTCATTTATTTTTGTGAAGTTATGTATTTTGTGACGTAAATTATATTTTGTGACGTCATTTATTTTTGTGACGTTATGTATTTTGTGACGTCATTTATTTTTGTGACGTTATGTATTTTGTGACGTCATTTATTTTTTTGACGTTATGTATTTTGTGACGTCATTTATTTTTGTGACGTTATGTATTTTGTGACGTCATTTATTTTTGTGACGTTATGTATTTTTTGACGTCATTTATTTTGTGACGTTATGCATTTTGTGACGTGATTAATATTTTGTGACGTCATTTATTTTTGTGACGTTATGTATTTTGTGACGTAAATTATATTTTGTGACGTCATTTATTTTTGTGACGTTATGTATTTTGTGACGTCATTTATTTTTGTGACGTTATGTATTTTGTGACGTCATTTATTTTTGTGACGTTATGTATTTTGTGACGTCATTTATTTTTGTGACGTTAAGTATTTTGTGACGTCATTTATTTTTGTGACGTTAAGTATTTTGTGACGTCATTTATTTTTGTGACGTTATGTATTTTGTTACGTCATTTATTTTTGTGACGTTATGTATTTTGTGACGTTTTGTATTTTGTGACGTCATTTATTTTTGTGACGTTATGTATTTTGTGACGTCATTTTTTTGTGACGTTATGTATTTTGTGACGTAATTAATATTTTGTGACGTCATTTATTTTTGTGACGTTATGTATTTTGTGACGTCATTTTTTTGTGACGTTATGTATTTTGTGACGTCATTTATTTTTGTGACGTTATGTATTTTGTGACGTCATTTATTTTTGTGACGTTATGTATTTTGTGACGTCATTTATTTTTGTGACGTTATGTATTTTGTGACGTCATTTTTTTGACGTTATGTATTTTGTGACGCCATTTATTTTTGTGAAGTTATGTATTTTGTGACGTTATGTATTTTGTGACGTCATTTATTTTTGTGACGTTATGCATTTTGTGACGTGATTAATATTTTGTGACGTCATTTATTTTTCTGACGTTATGTATTTTGTGACGTAATTAATATTTTGTGACGTCATTTATTTTTGTAACGTTATGTATTTTGTGACGTCATTTATTTTTGTGACGTTATGTATTTTGTGACGTCATTTATTTTTGTGACGTTATGTATTTTGTGACGTCATTTATTTTTGTGACGTTATGTATTTTGTGACGTCATTTATTTTTGTGACGTTATGTATTTTGTGACGTCATTTATTTTTGTGACGTTATGTATTTTGTGACGTTATGTATTTTATGACGTCATTTATTTTTGTGACGTTATGTATTTTGTGACGTCATTTATTTTTGTGACGTTATGTATTTTGTGACGTTATGTATTTTGTGACGTCATTTATTTTTGTGACGTTATGTATTTTGTGACGTCATTTATTTTTAGTACTATATGTATTTTGTGACGTAATTAATTTTTGTGACGTCATTTACTTTTGTGAAGTTATGTATTTTATGACTCCATTTATTTTTGTGACGTTATATATTTTGTGACGTCATTTATTTTTGTGACGTTATGTATTTTGTGACGTCATTTATTTTTGTGACGTTATGTATTTTGTGACGTTATGTATTTTATGACGTCATTTATTTTTGTGACGTTATGTATTTTGTGACGTCATTTATTTTTGTGACGTTATGTATTTTGTGACGTCATTTATTTTTGTGACGTTATGTATTTTGTGACGTTATGTATTTTGTGACGTCATTTATTTTTGTGACGTTATGTATTTTGTGACGTAATTTATATTTTGTGACGTCATTTATTTTTGTGATGTTATGTATTTTGTGACGTCATTTATTTTTGTGACGTTATGTATTTTGTGACGTCATTTATTTTTGTGACGTTATGTATTTTGTGACGTCATTTATTTTTGTGACGTTATGTTTTTGTGACGTTATGTATTTTGTGACGTAATTAATAATTTGTGACGTCATTTATTTTTGTAACGTTATGTATTTTGTGACGTCTTTTTTTGTGACGTTATGTATTTTGTGACGTCTTTTTTTTGTGACGTTATGTATTTTGTGACGTCATTTATTTTTGTGACGTTATGTATTTTGTTACGTCATTTATTTTTGTGACGTTATGTATTTTGTGACGTCATTTATTTTTGTGACTTTATGTATTTTGTAACGTAATTAATTTTTGTGACGTCATTTATTTTTGTGAAGTTATGTATTTTGTGACTTAATTATTTTTGTGACGTCATTTATTTTTGTGACGTTATGTATTTTGTGACTTAATTAATTTTTGTGACGCCATTTATTTTTGTGACGTTATGTATTTTGTGACGTCATTTATTTTTGTGACGTTATGTATTTTGTGACGCTATTTATTTTTGTGACGTTATGAATTTTGTGACGTCATTAATGTTTGTGACGTTATGTATTTTGTGACGTCATTTATTTTTAGTACATTATGTATTTTGTGACGTAATTAATTTTTGTGACGTCATTTACTTTTGTGAAGTTATGTATTTTATGACTCCATTTATTTTTGTGACGTTATATATTTTGTGACGTCATTTATTTTTGTGACCTTATGTATTTTGTGACGTCATTTATTTTTGTGACGTTATGTATTTTGTAACGTCATTTTTTGTGACGTTATGTATTTTGTGACGTAATTAATATTTTGTGACGTCATTTATTTTTGTGACGTTATGTATTTTGTGACGTCATTTATTTTTGTGACGTAATGTATTTTGTGACGTCATTTATTTTTGTGACGTTATGTATTTTGTGACTTAATTAATTTTTGTGACGTCATTTATTTCTGTGACGTTGTGTATTTTGTGACGTCATTTATTTTTGTGACATTTTGTATTTTTTGTTGTCATTTATTTTTGTGACGATATGTATTTTGTGACGTCATTTTTTTGTGTCGTTATGTGTTTTGTGACGTAATTTTTTTTGTGACGTTATGTATTTTGTGACGTCATTTATTTTTGTGACGTTATGTATTTTGTGACGTTATGTATTTTGTGACGTCATTTATTTTTGTGACGATATGTATTTTGTGACGTTATGTATTTTTTGACGTCATTAATTTTGTGACGTTATGTATTTTGTGACTTAATTAATTTTTGTGACGTCATTTATTTTTGTGACGTTATGTATTTTGTGACGTCATTAATTTTTGTGACGTTAAGTATTTTGTGACGTCATTTATTTTTGTGACGTTATGTATTTTGTGACGTCATTTATTTTTGTGACGTTATGTATTTTGTGACGTTATGTATTTTATGACGTCAATTTTTTTTGTGACGTTATGTATTTTGTGACGTCATTTATTTTTGTGACGTTATGTATTTTGTGACGTCATTTATTTTTGTGACGTTATGTATTTTGTGACGTTATGTATTTTGTGACGTCATTTATTTTTGTGACGTTATGTATTTTGTGACGTCATTTATTTTTGTGACGTTATGTATTTTGTGACGTCATTTATTTTTGTGACGTTATGTATTTTGTGACAACATTTATTTTTGTGACGTTATGTATTTTGTGACGTCATTTATTTTTGTGACGTTATGTATTTTGTGACGTCATTTATTTTTGTGACGTTATGTATTTTGTGACGTCATTTTTTTGACGTTATGTATTTTGTGACGCCATTTATTTTTGTGAAGTTATGTATTTTGTGACGTTATGTATTTTGTGACGTAATTTATTTTTGTGACTTAATTAATTTTTGTGACGTCATTTATTTTTGTGACGTTATGTATTTTTTGACGTCATTTATTTTTGTGACGTTATGCATTTTGTGACGTGATTAATATTTTGTGACGTCATTTATTTTTCTGACGTTATGTATTTTGTGACGTCATTTATTTTTGTAACGTTATGTATTTTGTGACGTCATTTATTTTTGTGACGTTATGTATTTTGTGACGTCATTTATTTTTGTGACGTTATGTATTTTGTGACGTCATTTATTTTTGTGACGTTATGTATTTTGTGACGTCATTTATTTTTGTGACGTTTAGTATTTTGTGACGTCATTTATTTTTGTGACGTTATGTATTTTGTGACGTCATTTATTTTTGTGACGTTATGTATTTTTTGACGTTATGTATTTTATGACGTCATTTATTTTTGTGACGTTATGTATTTTGTGACGTCATTTATTTTTGTAACGTTATGTATTTTGTGACGTCAATTATTTTTGTGACGTTATGTATTTTGTGACGTTATGTATTTTGTGACGTCATTTATTTTTGTGACGTTATGTATTTTGTGACGTCATTTATTTTTGTGATGTTATGTATTTTGTGACGTCATTTACTTTTGTGACGTTATGTATTTTGTGACGTCATTTATTTTTGTGACGTTATGTATTTTGTGACGTCATTTATTTTTGTGACGTTATGTTTTTGTGACGTTATGTATTTTGTGACGTAATTAATAATTTGTGACGTCATTTATTTTTGTGACTTTATGTATTTTGTAACGTAATTAATTTTTGTGACGTCATTTATTTTTGTGACGTTATGTATTTTGTGACGTCTTTTTTTGTGACGTTATGTATTTTGTGACGTCATTTTTTTGTGACGTTATGTATTTTGTGACGTCATTTATTTTTGTGACGTTATGTATTTTGTTACGTCATTTATTTTTGTGACGTTATGTATTTTGTGACGTCATTTATTTTTGTGACTTTATGTATTTTGTGACGTAATTAATTTTTGTGACGTCATTTATTTTTGTGAAGTTATGTATTTTGTGACTTAATTATTTTTGTGACGCCATTTATTTTTGTGACGTTATGTATTTTGTGACGTCATTTATTTTTGTGACGTTATGTATTTTGTGACGCTATTTATTTTTGTGACGTTATGAATTTTGTGACGTCATTAATGTTTGTGACGTTATGTATTTAGTGACGTCATTTATTTTTAGTACATTATGTATTTTGTGACGTAATTAATTTTTGTGACGTCATTTACTTTTGTGAAGTTATGTATTTTATGACTCCATTTATTTTTGTGACGTTATATATTTTGTGACGTCATTTATTTTTGTGACGTTATGTATTTTGTGACGTCATTTATTTTTGTGACGTTATGTATTTTGTAACGTCATTTTTTTGTGACGTTATGTATTTTGTGACGTAATTAA
Source organism: Flexamia atlantica (assembly GCA_035578135.1). Lineage (NCBI taxonomy): Eukaryota > Metazoa > Arthropoda > Insecta > Hemiptera > Cicadellidae > Flexamia > Flexamia atlantica. The sequence continues at coordinate 168,711 of JAQJVK010000115.1, read as the reverse complement.
TATTTTGTGACGTCATTTATTTTTGTGACGTTATGTATTTTGTGACGTCATTTATTTTTGTGACGTAATGTATTTTGTGACGTCACTTATTTTTGTGACGTTATGTATTTTGTGACTTAATTAATTTTTGTGACGTCATTTATTTTTGTGACGTTATGTATTTTGTGACGTCATTTATTTTTGTGACATTTTGTATTTTTTGTTGTCATTTATTTTTGTGACGATATGTATTTTGTGACGTAATTTTTTTGTGTCGTTATGTATTTTGTGACGTAATTTTTTTGTGACGTTATGTATTTTGTGACGTCATTTATTTTTGTGACGTTATGTATTTTGTGACGTTATGTATTTTGTGACGTCATTTATTTTTGTGACGATATGTATTTTGTGACGTTATGTATTTTTTGACGTCATTAATTTTGTGACGTTATGTATTTTGTGACTTAATTAATTTTTGTGACGTCATTTATTTTTGTGACGTTATGTATTTTGTGACGTCATTAATTTTTGTGACGTTAAGTATTTTGTGACGTCATTTATTTTTGTGACGTTATGTATTTTGTGACGTCATTTATTTTTGTGACGTTATGTATTTTGTGACGTTATGTATTTTATGACGTCATTTATTTTTGTGACGTTATGTATTTTGTGACGTCATTTATTTTTGTGACGTTATGTATTTTGTGACGTCATTTATTTTTGTGACGTTATGTATTTTGTGACGTTATGTATTTTGTGACGTCATTTATTTTTGTGACGTTATGTATTTTGTTACGTCATTTATTTTTGTGACGTTATGTATTTTGTGACGTCATTTATTTTTGTGACGTTATGTATTTTTTGACGTCATTTATTTTGTGACGTAATGCATTTTGTGACGTGATTAATATTTTGTGACGTCATTTATTTTTGTGAAGTTATGTATTTTGTGACGTAAATTATATTTTGTGACGTCATTTATTTTTGTGACGTTATGTATTTTGTGACGTCATTTATTTTTGTGACGTTATGTATTTTGTGACGTTATGTATTTTGTGACGTCATTTATTTTTGTGACGTTATGTATTTTGTGACGTCATTTATTTTTGTGACGTTATGTATTTTGTGACGTCATTTATTTTTTTGACGTTATGTATTTTGTGACGTCATTTATTTTTGTGACGTTATGTATTTTGTGACGTCATTTATTTTTGTGACGTTATGTATTTTTTGACGTCATTTATTTTGTGACGTTATGCATTTTGTGACGTGATTAATATTTTGTGACGTCATTTATTTTTGTGACGTTATGTATTTTGTGACGTAAATTATATTTTGTGACGTCATTTATTTTTGTGACGTTATGTATTTTGTGACGTTTTGTATTTTGTGACGTCATTTATTTTTGTGACGTTATGTATTTTGTGACGTTTTGTATTTTGTGACGTCATTTATTTTTGTGACGTTATGTATTTTGTGACGTCATTTTTTTGTGACGTTATGTATTTTGTGACGTAATTAATATTTTGTGACGTCATTTATTTTTGTGACGTTATGTATTTTGTGACGTCATTTATTTTTGTGACGTTATGTATTTTGTGTCGTCATTTATTTTTGTGACGTTATGTATTTTGTGACGTCATTTATTTTTGTGACGTTATGTATTATGTGACGTCATTTATTTTTGTGACGTTATGTATTTTGTGACGTCATTTTTTTGACGTTATGTATTTTGTGACGCCATTTATTTTTGTGAAGTTATGTATTTTGTGACGTTATGTATTTTGTGACGTAATTTATTTTTGTGACTTAATTAATTTTTGTGACGTCATTTATTTTTGTGACGTTATGTATTTTTTGACGTCATTTATTTTTGTGACGTTATGCATTTTGTGAGGTGATTAATATTTTGTGACGTCATTTATTTTTCTGACGTTATGTATTTTGTGACGTAATTAATATTTTTTGACGTCATTTATTTTTGTAACGTTATGTATTTTGTGACGTCATTTATTTTTGTGACGTTATGTATTTTGTGACGTCATTTATTTTTGTGACGTTATGTATTTTGTGACGTCATTTATTTTTGTGACGTTATGTATTTTGTGACGTCATTTATTTTTGTGACGTTATGTATTTTGTGACGTTATGTATTTTGTGACGTCATTTATTTTTGTGACGTTATGTATTTTGTGACGTCATTTATTTTTGTGACGTTATGTATTTTGTGACGTCATTTATTTTTTTGACGTTACGTATTTTGTGACGTCATTTATTTTTGTGACGTTATGTATTTTGTGACGTCATTTATTTTTGTGACGTTATGTATTTTTTGACGTCATTTATTTTGTGACGTTATGCATTTTGTGACGTGATTAATATTTTGTGACGTCATTTATTTTTGTTACGTTATGTATTTTGTGACTTAATTAATTTTTGTGACGTCATTTATTTTTGTGACGTTATGTATTTTGTGACGTCATTTATTTTTGTGACGTTATGTATTTTGTGACGTCATTTGTTTTTGTGACGTTATGTATTTTGTGACGTCATTTATTTTTTTGACGTTATGTATTTTGTGACGCCATTTATTTTTGTGACGTTATGTATTTTGTGACGTTATGTATTTTGTGACGTTATGTATTTTGTGACGTAATTCATTTTTGTGACGTTATGTATTTTGTGACTTAATTAATTTTTGTGACGTCATTTATTTTTGTGACGTTATGTATTTTGTGACGTCATTTATTTTAGTGACGTTATGTATTTTGTGACGTCATTTATTTTTGTGACGTTATGTATTTTGTGACGTCATTTATTTTTTGACGTTATGTATTTTGTGACGTCATTTATTTTTGTGACGTTATGTATTTTGTGACGTCATTTATTTTTGTGACGTTATGTATTTTTTGATGTCATATATTTTGTGACGTTATGCATTTTGTGACGTGATTAATATTTTGTGACGTCATTTATTTTTGTGACGTTATGTATTTTGTGACGTAAATTATATTTTGTGACGTCATTTATTTTTGTGACGTTATGTATTTTGTGACGTCATTTATTTTTGTGACGTTATGTATTTTGTGACGTCATTTATTTTTGTGACTTTATGTATTTTGTGACGTCATTTATTTTTGTGACGTTATGTATTTTGTGACGTCATTTATTTTTGTGACGTTATGTATTTTGTGACGTCATTTATTTTTGTGACGTTAAGTATTTTGTGACGTCATTTATTTTTGTGACGTTATGTATTTTGTGACGTCATTTATTTTTGTGACGTTATGTATTTTGTGACGTAAATTATATTTTGTGACGTCATTTATTTTTGTGACGTTATGTATTTTGTGACGTCATTTATTTTTGTGACGTTATGTATTTTGTGACGTCATTTATTTTTGTGACGTTATGTATTTTGTGACGACTTTTTTTGTGACTTTATGTATTTTGTGACGTCATTTTTTGTGACGTTATGTATTTTGTGACGTCATTTATTTTTGTGAAGTTATGTATTTTGTGACGTCATTTATTTTTGTGACGTTATGTATTTTGTGACGTCATTTATTTTTGTGACGTTATGTATTTTGTGACGTCATTTATTTTTGTGACGTTATGTATTTTGTGACGTCATTTATTTTTGTGACGTTATGTATTTTGTGACGTCATTTTTTTGACGTTATGTATTTTGTGACGCCATTTATTTTTGTGACGTTTTGTATTTTGTGACGTTATGTATTTTGTGACGTAATTTATTTTTGTGACGTTATGTATTTTGTGACTTAATTAATTTTTGTGACGTCATTTATTTTTGTGACGTTATGTATTTTTTGACGTCATTTATTTTAGTGACGTTATGCATTTTGTGACGAGATTAATATTTTGTGACGTCATTTATTTTTCTGACGTTATGTATTTTGTGACGTTATCAATATTTTGTGACGTCATTTATTTTTGTAACGTTATGTATTTTGTGACGTCATTTATTTTTGTGACGTTATGTATTTTGTGACGTCATTTATTTTTGTGACGTTATGTATTTTGTGACGTCATTTATTTTTGTGACGTTATGTATTTTGTGACGTCATTTATTTTTGTGACGTTATGTATTTTGTGACGTTATGTATTTTATGACGTCATTTATTTTTGTGACGTTATGTATTTTGTGACGTCATTTATTTTTGTGACGTTATGTATTTTGTAACGTCATTTATTTTTGTGACGTTATGTACTTTGTGACGTTATGTATTTTGTGACGTCATTTATTTTTGTGACGTTGTGTATTTTGTGACGTAGTTAATATTTTGTGACGTCATTTATTTTTGTGACGTTATGTATTTTGTGACGTCAATTATTTTTGTGACGTTATGTATTTTGTGCCGTCATTTATTTTTGTGTCGTTATGTATTTTGTGACGTCATTTATTTTTGTGAAGTTATGTTTTTGTGACGTTATGTATTTTGTGACGTCATTTATTTTTGTGACGTTATGTATTTTGTGACGTAATTAATAATTTTTGACGTCATTTATTTTTGTGACATTATGTATTTTATGACGTCTTTTTTTGTGACGTTATGTATTTTGTGACGTCATTTTTTTGTGACGTTATGTATTTTGTGACGTCATTTATTTTTGTGACGTTATATATTTTGTTACGTCATTTATTTTTGTGACGTTATGTATTTTGTGACGTCATTTATTTTTGTGACTTTATGTATTTTGTGACGTAATTAATTTTTGTGACGTCATTTATTTTTGTGAAGTTATGTATTATGTGACTTAATTATTTTTGTGACGTCATTAATTTTTGTGACGTTATGTATTTTGTGACGTCATTTATTTTTGTGACGTTATGTATTTTGTGACGTTATGTATTTTGTGACGTCATTTATTTTTTTGACGTTATGTATTTTGTGACTTAATTAATTTTTGTGACGTCATTTATTTTTGTGACGTTATGTATTTTGTGACGTCATTTATTTTTGTGACGTTATGTATTTTGTGACGTCATTTATTTTTTTGACGTTATGTATTTTGTGACTTAATTAATTTTTGTGACGTCATTTATTTTTGTGACGTTATGTATTTTGTGACGTCATTTATTTTTGTGACGTTATGTATTTTGTGACGTCATTTATTTTTGTGACGTTATGTATTTTGTGACGTCATTTTTTTGACGTTATGTATTTTGTGACGCCATTTATTTTTGTGACGTTATGTATTTTGTGACGTTATGTATTTTGTGACGTAATTTATTTTTGTGACGTTATGTATTTTGTGACGTCATTTATTTTTTTGACGTTATGTATTTTGTGACTTAATTAATTTTTGTGACGTCATTTATTTTTGTGACGTTATGTATTTTGTGACGTCATTTATTTTTGTGACGTTATGTATTTTGTGACGTAATTAATTTTTGTGACGTCATTTATTTTTGTGAATTTATGTATTTTGTGACTTAATTTTTTTTGTGACGTCATTTATTTTTGTGACGTTATGTATTTTGTGACTTAATTAATTTTTGTGACGCCATTTATTTTTGTGACGTTATGTATTTTGTGACGTCATTTATTTTTTGACGTTATGTATTTTGTGACGCTATTTATTTTTGTGACGTTATTTATTTTTGTGACGTTATGTATTTTGTGACGTCATTTTTTTGTGACGTTATGTATTTTGTGACGTCATTTATTTTTGTGACGCTATGTATTTTGTGACGTCATTTTTTTTGACGTTTTGTATTTTGTGACGCCATTTATTTTTGTGACGTTATGTATTTTGTGACGTTATGTATTTTGTGACGTAATTTATTTTTTTGACGTTATGTATTTTGTGACTTAATTAATTTTTTGACGTCATTTATTTTTGTGACGTTATGCATTTTGTGACGTGATTAATATTTTGTGACGTCATTTATTTTTGTGACGTTATGTATTTTGTGACGTCATTTATTTTTGTGACGTTATGTATTTTGTGATGTAATTAATATTTTGTGACGTCATTTATTTTTGTGACGTTATGTATTTTGTGACGTAATTAATATTTTGTGACGTCATTTATTTTTGTGACGTTATGTATTTTGTGACGTCTTTTTTTGTGACGTTATGTATTGTGTGACGTCATTTTTTTGTGACGTTATGTATTTTGTGACGTCATTTATTTTTGTTACGTTATGTATTTTGTGACTTAATTAATTTTTGTGACGTCATTTATTTTTGTGACGTTATGTATTTTGTGACGTCATTTATTTTTGTGACGTTATGTATTTTGTGACGTCATTTGTTTTTGTGACGTTATGTATTTTGTGACGTCATTTATTTTTTTGACGTTATGTATTTTGTGACGCCATTTATTTTTGTGACGTTATGTATTTTGTGACGTTATGTATTTTGTCACGTTATGTATTTTGTGACGTAATTCATTTTTGTGACGTTATGTATTTTGTGACTTAATTAATTTTTGTGACGTCATTTATTTTTGTGACGTTATGTATTTTGTGACGTCATTTATTTTAGTGACGTTATGTATTTTGTGACGTCATTTATTTTTGTGACGTTATGTATTTTGTGACGTCATTTATTTTTTTGACGTTATGTATTTTGTGACGTCATTTATTTTTGTGACGTTATGTATTTTGTGACGTCATTTATTTTTGTGACGTTATGTATTTTTTGATGTAATATATTTTGTGACGTTATGCATTTTGTGACGTGATTAATATTTTGTGACGTCATTTATTTTTGTGACGTTATGTATTTTGTGACGTAAATTATATTTTGTGACGTCATTTATTTTTGTGACGTTATGTATTTTGTGACGTCATTTATTTTTGTGACGTTATGTATTTTGTGACGTCATTTATTTTTGTGACGTTATGTATTTTGTGACGTCATTTATTTTTGTGACGTTATGTATTTTGTGACGTCATTTATTTTTTTGACGTTATGTATTTTGTGACGTCATTTATTTTTGTGACGTTAAGTATTTTGTGACGTCATTTATTTTTGTGACGTTATGTATTTTGTGACGTCATTTATTTTTGTGACGTTATGTATTTTGTGACGTAAATTATATTTTGTGACGTCATTTATTTTTGTGACGTTATGTATTTTGTGACGTCATTTATTTTTGTGACGTTATGTATTTTGTGACGTCATTTATTTTTGTGACGTTATGTATTTTGTGACGACTTTTTTTTGTGACTTTATGTATTTTGTGACGTCATTTTTTGTGACGTTATGTATTTTGTGACGTCATTTATTTTTGTGAAGTTATGTATTTTGTGACGTCATTTATTTTTGTGACGTTATGTATTTTGTGACGTCATTTATTTTTTTGACGTTATGTATTTTTTGACTTAATTAATTTTTGTGACGTCATTTATTTTTGTGACGTTATGTATTTTGTGACGTCATTTATTTTTGTGACGTTATGTATTTTGTGACGTCATTTATTTTTGTGACGTTATGTATTTTGTGACGTCATTTTTTTGACGTTATGTATTTTGTGACGCCATTTATTTTTGTGACGTTATGTATTTTGTGACGTTATGTATTTTGTGACGTAATTTATTTTTGTGAGGTTATGTATTTTGTGACTTAATTAATTTTTGTGACGTCATTTATTTTTGTGACGTTATGTATTTTTTGACGTCATTTATTTTTGTGACGTTATGCATTTTGTGACGTGATTAATATTTTGTGACGTCATTTATTTTTCTGACGTTATGTATTTTGTGACGTAATTAATATTTTGTGACGTCATTTATTTTTGTAACGTTATGTATTTTGTGACGTCATTTATTTTTGTGACGTTATGTATTTTGTGACGTCATTTATTTTTGTGACGTTATGTATTTTGTGACGTCATTTATTTTTGTGACGTTATGTATTTTGTGACGTCATTTATTTTTGTGACGTTAAGTATTTTGTGACGTCATTTATTTTTGTGACGTTATGTATTTTGTGACGTCATTTATTTTTGTGACGTTATGTATTTTGTGACGTTATGTATTTTATGACGTCATTTATTTTTGTGACGTTATGTATTTTGTGACGTCATTTATTTTTGTGACGTTATGTATTTTGTAACGTCATTTATTTTTGTGACGTTATGTATTTTGTGACGTTATGTATTTTGTGACGTCATTTATTTTTGTGACGTTGTGTATTTTGTGACGTAGTTAATATTTTGTGACGTCATTTATTTTTGTGACGTTATGTATTTTGTGACGTCAATTATTTTTGTGACGTTATGTATTTTGTGCCGTCATTTATTTTTGTGACGTTATGTATTTTGTGACGTCATTTATTTTTGTGAAGTTATGTTTTTGTGACGTTATGTATTTTGTGACGTCATTTATTTTTGTGACGTTATGTATTTTGTGACGTAATTAATAATTTGTGACGTCATTTATTTTTGTGACGTTATGTATTTTGTGACGTCTTTTTTTGTGACGTTATGTATTTTGTGACGTCATTTTTTTGTGACGTTATGTATTTTGTGACGTCATTTATTTTTGTGACGTTATGTATTTTGTGATTTAATTAATTTTTGTGACGCCATTTATTTTTGTGACGTTATGTATTTCGTGACGTCATTTATTTTTGTGACGTTATGTATTTTGTGACGCTATTTATTTTTGTGACGTTATGAATTTCGTGACGTCATTAATGTTTGTGGCGTTATGTATTTTGTGACGTCATTATTTTTAGTACATTATGTATTTTGTGACGTAATTAATTTTTGTGACGTCATTTACTTTTGTGAAGTTATGTATTTTATGACTCCATTTATTTTTGTGACGTTATATATTTTGTGACGTCATTTATTTTTGTGACGTTATGTATTTTGTGACGTCATTTATTTTTGTGACGTTATGTATTTTGTAACGTCATTTTTTTGTGACGTTATGTATTTTGTGACGTAATTAATATTTTGTGACGTCATTTATTTTTGTGACGTTATGTATTTTGTGACGTCATTTATTTTTGTGACGTAATGTATTTTGTGACGTCATTTATTTTTGTGACGTTATGTATTTTGTGACGTCATTTATTTTTGTGACGTTTTGTATTTTGTGACGTCATTTATTTTTGTGACGATATGTATTTTGTGACGTCATTTTTCTGTGACGTTATGTATTTTGTGACGTAATTTTTTTGTGACGTTATGTATTTTGTGACGTCATTTATTTTTGTGACGTTATGTATTTTGTGACGTTATGTATTTTGTGACGTCATTTATTTTTGTGACGATATGTATTTTGTGACGTTATGTATTTTTTGACGTCATTAATTTTGTGACGTTATGTATTTTGTGACTTATTTAATTTTTGTGACGTCATTTATTTTTGTGACGTTATGTATTTTGTGACGTCATTAATTTTTGTGACGTTAAGTATTTTGTGACGTCATTTATTTTTGTGACGTTATGTATTTTGTGACGTCATTTATTTTTTTGACGTTATGTATTTTGTGACGTTATGTATTTTGTGACGTCATTTATTTTTGTGACGATATGTATTTTGTGACGTTATGTATTTTTTGACGTCATTAATTTTGTGACGTTATGTATTTTGTGACTTAATTAATTTTTGTGACGTTATGTATTTTGTGACGTCATTTATTTTTGTGACGTTATGTATTTTGTGACGTTATGTATTTTGTGACGTTATGTATTTTGTGACGTCATTTATTTTTGTGACGTTATGTATTTTGTGACGTCATTTATTTTTGTGACGTTATGTGTTTTGTGACGTCAGTTATTTTTGTGACGTTATGTATTTTTTGATGTCATTTATTTTGTGACGTTATGCATTTTGTGACGTCATTTATTTTTGTGACGTTATGTATTTTGTGACGTCATTTTTTTGTGACGTTATGTATTTTGTGACGTTATGTATTTTGTGACGTCATTATTTTTAGTACATTATGTATTTTGTGACGTAATTAATTTTTGTGACGTCATTTACTTTTGTGAAGTTATGTATTTTATGACTCCATTTATTTTTGTGACGTTATATATTTTGTGACGTCATTTATTTTTGTGACGTTATGTATTTTGTGACGTCATTTATTTTTGTGACGTTATGTATTTTGTAACGTCATTTTTTTGTGACGTTATGTATTTTGTGACGTAATTAATATTTTGTGACGTCATTTATTTTTGTGACGTTATGTATTTTGTGACGTCATTTATTTTTGTGACGTAATGTATTTTGTGACGTCATTTATTTTTGTGACGTTATGTATTTTGTGACGTCATTTATTTTTGTGACGTTTTGTATTTTGTGACGTCATTTATTTTTGTGACGATATGTATTTTGTGACGTCATTTTTCTGTGACGTTATGTATTTTGTGACGTAATTTTTTTGTGACGTTATGTATTTTGTGACGTCATTTATTTTTGTGACGTTATGTATTTTGTGACGTTATGTATTTTGTGACGTCATTTATTTTTGTGACGATATGTATTTTGTGACGTTATGTATTTTTTGACGTCATTAATTTTGTGACGTTATGTATTTTGTGACTTATTTAATTTTTGTGACGTCATTTATTTTTGTGACGTTATGTATTTTGTGACGTCATTAATTTTTGTGACGTTAAGTATTTTGTGACGTCATTTATTTTTGTGACGTTATGTATTTTGTGACGTCATTTATTTTTTTGACGTTATGTATTTTGTGACGTTATGTATTTTGTGACGTCATTTATTTTTGTGACGATATGTATTTTGTGACGTTATGTATTTTTTGACGTCATTAATTTTGTGACGTTATGTATTTTGTGACTTAATTAATTTTTGTGACGTTATGTATTTTGTGACGTCATTTATTTTTGTGACGTTATGTATTTTGTGACGTTATGTATTTTGTGACGTTATGTATTTTGTGACGTCATTTATTTTTGTGACGTTATGTATTTTGTGACGTCATTTATTTTTGTGACGTTATGTGTTTTGTGACGTCAGTTATTTTTGTGACGTTATGTATTTTTTGATGTCATTTATTTTGTGACGTTATGCATTTTGTGACGTCATTTATTTTTGTGACGTTATGTATTTTGTGACGTCATTTATTTTTGTGACGTTATGTATTTTGTGACGTTATGTATTTTGTGACGTCATTTATTTTTGTGACGTTATGTATTTTGTGACGTCATTTATTTTTGTGACGTTATGTATTTTGTGACGTCATTTATTTTTTTGACGTTATGTATTTTGTGACGTCATTTATTTTTGTGACGTTATGTATTTTGTGACGTCATTTATTTTTGTGACGTTATGTATTTTTTGACGTCATTTATTTTGTGACGTTATGCATTTTGTGACGTGATTAATATTTTGTGACGTCATTTATTTTTGTGACGTCATTTATTTTTGTGACGTTATGTATTTTGTGACGTCATTTATTTTTGTGACGTTATGTATTTTGTGACGTAATTAATATTTTGTGACGTCATTTATTTTTGTGACGTTATGTATTTTGTGACGTCATTTATTTTTGTGACGTTATGTATTTTTTGACGTCATTTATTTTTGTGACGTTATGTATTTTGTGACGTCATTTATTTTTGTGACGTTATGTATTTTGTGACGTCATTTATTTTTGTGACGTTATGTATTTTGTGACGTCATTTTTTTGACGTTATGTATTTTGTGACGCCATTTATTTTTGTGAAGTTATGTATTTTGTGACGTTATGTATTTTGTGACGTAATTTATTTTTTTGACTTAATTAATTTTTGTGACGTCATTTATTTTTGTGACGTTATGTATTTTTTGACGTCATTTATTTTTGTGACGTTATGTATTTTGTGACGTCATTTATTTTTGTGACGTTATGTATTTTGTGACGTCATTTATTTTTGTGACGTTATGTATTTTGTGATGTAATTAATATTTTGTGACGTCATTTATTTTTGTGACGTTATGTATTTTGTGACGTAATTAATATTTTGTGACGTCATTTATTTTTGTGACGTTATGTATTTTGTGACGTCTTTTTTTGTGACGTTATGTATTGTGTGACGTCATTTTTTTGTGACGTTATGTATTTTGTGACGTCATTTATTTTTGTTACGTTATGTATTTTGTGACTTAATTAATTTTTGTGACGTCATTTATTTTTGTGACGTTATGTATTTTGTGACGTCATTTATTTTTGTGACGTTATGTATTTTGTGACGTCATTTGTTTTTGTGACGTTATGTATTTTGTGACGTCATTTATTTTTTTGACGTTATGTATTTTGTGACGCCATTTATTTTTGTGACGTTATGTATTTTGTGACGTTATGTATTTTGTCACGTTATGTATTTTGTGACGTAATTCATTTTTGTGACGTTATGTATTTTGTGACTTAATTAATTTTTGTGACGTCATTTATTTTTGTGACGTTATGTATTTTGTGACGTCATTTATTTTAGTGACGTTATGTATTTTGTGACGTCATTTATTTTTGTGACGTTATGTATTTTGTGACGTCATTTATTTTTTTGACGTTATGTATTTTGTGACGTCATTTATTTTTGTGACGTTATGTATTTTGTGACGTCATTTATTTTTGTGACGTTATGTATTTTTTGATGTAATATATTTTGTGACGTTATGCATTTTGTGACGTGATTAATATTTTGTGACGTCATTTATTTTTGTGACGTTATGTATTTTGTGACGTAAATTATATTTTGTGACGTCATTTATTTTTGTGACGTTATGTATTTTGTGACGTCATTTATTTTTGTGACGTTATGTATTTTGTGACGTCATTTATTTTTGTGACGTTATGTATTTTGTGACGTCATTTATTTTTGTGACGTTATGTATTTTGTGACGTCATTTATTTTTTTGACGTTATGTATTTTGTGACGTCATTTATTTTTGTGACGTTAAGTATTTTGTGACGTCATTTATTTTTGTGACGTTATGTATTTTGTGACGTCATTTATTTTTGTGACGTTATGTATTTTGTGACGTAAATTATATTTTGTGACGTCATTTATTTTTGTGACGTTATGTATTTTGTGACGTCATTTATTTTTGTGACGTTATGTATTTTGTGACGTCATTTATTTTTGTGACGTTATGTATTTTGTGACGACTTTTTTTTGTGACTTTATGTATTTTGTGACGTCATTTTTTGTGACGTTATGTATTTTGTGACGTCATTTATTTTTGTGAAGTTATGTATTTTGTGACGTCATTTATTTTTGTGACGTTATGTATTTTGTGACGTCATTTATTTTTTTGACGTTATGTATTTTTTGACTTAATTAATTTTTGTGACGTCATTTATTTTTGTGACGTTATGTATTTTGTGACGTCATTTATTTTTGTGACGTTATGTATTTTGTGACGTCATTTATTTTTGTGACGTTATGTATTTTGTGACGTCATTTTTTTGACGTTATGTATTTTGTGACGCCATTTATTTTTGTGACGTTATGTATTTTGTGACGTTATGTATTTTGTGACGTAATTTATTTTTGTGAGGTTATGTATTTTGTGACTTTATTAATTTTTGTGACGTCATTTATTTTTGTGACGTTATGTATTTTTTGACGTCATTTATTTTTGTGACGTTATGCATTTTGTGACGTGATTAATATTTTGTGACGTCATTTATTTTTCTGACGTTATGTATTTTGTGACGTAATTAATATTTTGTGACGTCATTTATTTTTGTAACGTTATGTATTTTGTGACGTCATTTATTTTTGTGACGTTATGTATTTTGTGACGTCATTTATTTTTTTGACGTTATGTATTTTGTGACGTCATTTATTTTTGTGACGTTATGTATTTTGTGACGTCATTTTTTTGACGTTATGTATTTTGTGACGCCATTTATTTTTGTGACGTTATGTATTTTGTGACGTTATGTATTTTGTGACGTAATTTATTTTTGTGAGGTTATGTATTTTGTGACTTAATTAATTTTTGTGACGTCATTTATTTTTGTGACGTTATGTATTTTGTGACGTCATTTATTTTTGTGACGTTATGTATTTTGTGACGTCATTTGTTTTTGTGACGTTATGTATTTTGTGACGTCATTTATTTTTTTGACGTTATGTATTTTGTGACGCCATTTATTTTTGTGACGTTATGTATTTTGTGACGTTATGTATTTTGTCACGTTATGTATTTTGTGACGTAATTCATTTTTGTGACGTTATGTATTTTGTGACTTAATTAATTTTTGTGACGTCATTTATTTTTGTGACGTTATGTATTTTGTGACGTCATTTATTTTAGTGACGTTATGTATTTTGTGACGTCATTTATTTTTGTGACGTTATGTATTTTGTGACGTCATTTATTTTTTTGACGTTATGTATTTTGTGACGTCATTTATTTTTGTGACGTTATGTATTTTGTGACGTCATTTATTTTTGTGACGTTATGTATTTTTTGATGTAATATATTTTGTGACGTTATGCATTTTGTGACGTGATTAATATTTTGTGACGTCATTTATTTTTGTGACGTTATGTATTTTGTGACGTAAATTATATTTTGTGACGTCATTTATTTTTGTGACGTTATGTATTTTGTGACGTCATTTATTTTTGTGACGTTATGTATTTTGTGACGTCATTAATTTTTGTGACGTTATGTATTTTGTGACGTCATTTATTTTTGTGACGTTATGTATTTTGTGACGTCATTTATTTTTTTGACGTTATGTATTTTGTGACGTCATTTATTTTTGTGACGTTAAGTATTTTGTGACGTCATTTATTTTTGTGACGTTATGTATTTTGTGACGTCATTTATTTTTGTGACGTTATGTATTTTGTGACGTAAATTATATTTTGTGACGTCATTTATTTTTGTGACGTTATGTATTTTGTGACGTCATTTATTTTTGTGACGTTATGTATTTTGTGACGTCATTTATTTTTGTGACGTTATGTATTTTGTGACGACTTTTTTTTGTGACTTTATGTATTTTGTGACGTCATTTTTTGTGACGTTATGTATTTTGTGACGTCATTTATTTTTGTGAAGTTATGTATTTTGTGACGTCATTTATTTTTGTGACGTTATGTATTTTGTGACGTCATTTATTTTTTTGACGTTATGTATTTTTTGACTTAATTAATTTTTGTGACGTCATTTATTTTTGTGACGTTATGTATTTTGTGACGTCATTTATTTTTGTGACGTTATGTATTTTTTGACGTCATTTATTTTTGTGACGTTATGTATTTTGTGACGTCATTTTTTTGACGTTATGTATTTTGTGACGCCATTTATTTTTGTGACGTTATGTATTTTGTGACGTTATGTATTTTGTGACGTAATTTATTTTTGTGAGGTTATGTATTTTGTGACTTAATTAATTTTTGTGACGTCATTTATTTTTGTGACGTTATGTATTTTTTGACGTCATTTATTTTTGTGACGTTATGCATTTTGTGACGTGATTAATATTTTGTGACGTCATTTATTTTTCTGACGTTATGTATTTTGTGACGTAATTAATATTTTGTGACGTCATTTATTTTTGTAACGTTATGTATTTTGTGACGTCATTTATTTTTGTGACGTTATGTATTTTGTGACGTCATTTATTTTTGTGACGTTATGTATTTTGTGACGTCATTTATTTTTGTGACGTTATGTATTTTGTGACGTCATTTATTTTTGTGACGTTAAGTATTTTGTGACGTCATTTATTTTTGTGACGTTATGTATTTTGTGACGTCATTTATTTTTGTGACGTTATGTATTTTGTGACGTTATGTATTTTATGACGTCATTTATTTTTGTGACGTTATGTATTTTGTGACGTCATTTATTTTTGTGATGTTATGTATTTTGTAACGTCATTTATTTTTGTGACGTTATGTATTTTGTGACGTTATGTATTTTGTGACGTCATTTATTTTTGTGACGTTGTGTATTTTGTGACGTAGTTAATATTTTGTGACGTCATTTATTTTTGTGACGTTATGTATTTTGTGACGTCAATTATTTTTGTGACGTTATGTATTTTGTGCCGTCATTTATTTTTGTGACGTTATGTATTTTGTGACGTCATTTATTTTTGTGAAGTTATGTTTTTGTGACGTTATGTATTTTGTGACGTCATTTATTTTTGTGACGTTATGTATTTTGTGACGTAATTAATAATTTGTGACGTCATTTATTTTTGTGACGTTATGTATTTTGTGACGTCTTTTTTTGTGACGTTATGTATTTTGTGACGTCATTTTTTTGTGACGTTATGTATTTTGTGACGTCATTTATTTTTGTGACGTTATGTATTTTGTGATTTAATTAATTTTTGTGACGCCATTTATTTTTGTGACGTTATGTATTTCGTGACGTCATTTATTTTTGTGACGTTATGTATTTTGTGACGCTATTTAT
The DNA here is from genome assembly GCA_035578135.1 of Flexamia atlantica. Taxonomy (NCBI): domain Eukaryota; kingdom Metazoa; phylum Arthropoda; class Insecta; order Hemiptera; family Cicadellidae; genus Flexamia; species Flexamia atlantica. The sequence goes on along the minus strand of JAQJVK010000115.1, from coordinate 152,345 downwards.
TTTTGTGACGTTATGAATTTCGTGACGTCATTAATGTTTGTGGCGTTATGTATTTTGTGACGTCATTATTTTTAGTACATTATGTATTTTGTGACGTAATTAATTTTTGTGACGTCATTTATTTTTGTGACGTTATGTATTTTTTGACGTCATTTATTTTTGTGACGTTATGCATTTTGTGAGGTGATTAATATTTTGTGACGTCATTTATTTTTCTGACGTTATGTATTTTGTGACGTAATTAATATTTTTTGACGTCATTTATTTTTGTAACGTTATGTATTTTGTGACGTCATTTATTTTTGTGACGTTATGTATTTTGTGACGTCATTTATTTTTGTGACGTTATGTATTTTGTGACGTCATTTATTTTTGTGACGTTATGTATTTTGTGACGTCATTTATTTTTGTGACGTTATGTATTTTGTGACGTTATGTATTTTGTGACGTCATTTATTTTTGTGACGTTATGTATTTTGTGACGTCATTTATTTTTGTGACGTTATGTATTTTGTGACGTCATTTATTTTTTTGACGTTACGTATTTTGTGACGTCATTTATTTTTGTGACGTTATGTATTTTGTGACGTCATTTATTTTTGTGACGTTATGTATTTTTTGACGTCATTTATTTTGTGACGTTATGCATTTTGTGACGTGATTAATATTTTGTGACGTCATTTATTTTTGTTACGTTATGTATTTTGTGACTTAATTAATTTTTGTGACGTCATTTATTTTTGTGACGTTATGTATTTTGTGACGTCATTTATTTTTGTGACGTTATGTATTTTGTGACGTCATTTGTTTTTGTGACGTTATGTATTTTGTGACGTCATTTATTTTTTTGACGTTATGTATTTTGTGACGCCATTTATTTTTGTGACGTTATGTATTTTGTGACGTTATGTATTTTGTGACGTTATGTATTTTGTGACGTAATTCATTTTTGTGACGTTATGTATTTTGTGACTTAATTAATTTTTGTGACGTCATTTATTTTTGTGACGTTATGTATTTTGTGACGTCATTTATTTTAGTGACGTTATGTATTTTGTGACGTCATTTATTTTTGTGACGTTATGTATTTTGTGACGTCATTTATTTTTTGACGTTATGTATTTTGTGACGTCATTTATTTTTGTGACGTTATGTATTTTGTGACGTCATTTATTTTTGTGACGTTATGTATTTTTTGATGTCATATATTTTGTGACGTTATGCATTTTGTGACGTGATTAATATTTTGTGACGTCATTTATTTTTGTGACGTTATGTATTTTGTGACGTAAATTATATTTTGTGACGTCATTTATTTTTGTGACGTTATGTATTTTGTGACGTCATTTATTTTTGTGACGTTATGTATTTTGTGACGTCATTTATTTTTGTGACTTTATGTATTTTGTGACGTCATTTATTTTTGTGACGTTATGTATTTTGTGACGTCATTTATTTTTGTGACGTTATGTATTTTGTGACGTCATTTATTTTTGTGACGTTAAGTATTTTGTAACGTCATTTATTTTTGTGACGTTATGTATTTTGTGACGTCATTTATTTTTGTGACGTTATGTATTTTGTGACGTAAATTATATTTTGTGACGTCATTTATTTTTGTGACGTTATGTATTTTGTGACGTCATTTATTTTTGTGACGTTATGTATTTTGTGACGTCATTTATTTTTGTGACGTTATGTATTTTGTGACGACTTTTTTTGTGACTTTATGTATTTTGTGACGTCATTTTTTGTGACGTTATGTATTTTGTGACGTCATTTATTTTTGTGAAGTTATGTATTTTGTGACGTCATTTATTTTTGTGACGTTATGTATTTTGTGACGTCATTTATTTTTGTGACGTTATGTATTTTGTGACGTCATTTATTTTTGTGACGTTATGTATTTTGTGACGTCATTTATTTTTGTGACGTTATGTATTTTGTGACGTCATTTTTTTGACGTTATGTATTTTGTGACGCCATTTATTTTTGTGACGTTTTGTATTTTGTGACGTTATGTATTTTGTGACGTAATTTATTTTTGTGACGTTATGTATTTTGTGACTTAATTAATTTTTGTGACGTCATTTATTTTTGTGACGTTATGTATTTTTTGACGTCATTTATTTTAGTGACGTTATGCATTTTGTGACGAGATTAATATTTTGTGACGTCATTTATTTTTCTGACGTTATGTATTTTGTGACGTTATCAATATTTTGTGACGTCATTTATTTTTTAACGTTATGTATTTTGTGACGTCATTTATTTTTGTGACGTTATGTATTTTGTGACGTCATTTATTTTTGTGACGTTATGTATTTTGTGACGTCATTTATTTTTGTGACGTTATGTATTTTGTGACGTCATTTATTTTTGTGACGTTATGTATTTTGTGACGTTATGTATTTTATGACGTCATTTATTTTTGTGACGTTATGTATTTTGTGACGTCATTTATTTTTGTGACGTTATGTATTTTGTAACGTCATTTATTTTTGTGACGTTATGTACTTTGTGACGTTATGTATTTTGTGACGTCATTTATTTTTGTGACGTTGTGTATTTTGTGACGTAGTTAATATTTTGTGACGTCATTTATTTTTGTGACGTTATGTATTTTGTGACGTCAATTATTTTTGTGACGTTATGTATTTTGTGCCGTCATTTATTTTTGTGTCGTTATGTATTTTGTGACGTCATTTATTTTTGTGAAGTTATGTTTTTGTGACGTTATGTATTTTGTGACGTCATTTATTTTTGTGACGTTATGTATTTTGTGACGTAATTAATAATTTTTGACGTCATTTATTTTTGTGACATTATGTATTTTGTGACGTCTTTTTTTGTGACGTTATGTATTTTGTGACGTCATTTTTTTGTGACGTTATGTATTTTGTGACGTCATTTATTTTTGTGACGTTATATATTTTGTTACGTCATTTATTTTTGTGACGTTATGTATTTTGTGACGTCATTTATTTTTGTGACTTTATGTATTTTGTGACGTAATTAATTTTTGTGACGTCATTTATTTTTGTGAAGTTATGTATTATGTGACTTAATTATTTTTGTGACGTCATTAATTTTTGTGACGTTATGTATTTTGTGACGTCATTTATTTTTGTGACGTTATGTATTTTGTGACGTTATGTATTTTGTGACGTCATATATTTTTTTGACGTTATGTATTTTGTGACTTAATTAATTTTTGTGACGTCATTTATTTTTGTGACGTTATGTATTTTGTGACGTCATTTATTTTTGTGACGTTATGTATTTTGTGACGTCATTTATTTTTTTGACGTTATGTATTTTGTGACTTAATTAATTTTTGTGACGTCATTTATTTTTGTGACGTTATGTATTTTGTGACGTCATTTATTTTTGTGACGTTATGTATTTTGTGACGTCATTTATTTTTGTGACGTTATGTATTTTGTGACGTCATTTTTTTGACGTTATGTATTTTGTGACGCCATTTATTTTTGTGACGTTATGTATTTTGTGACGTTATGTATTTTGTGACGTAATTTATTTTTGTGACGTTATGTATTTTGTGACGTCATTTATTTTTTTGACGTTATGTATTTTGTGACTTAATTAATTTTTGTGACGTCATTTATTTTTGTGACGTTATGTATTTTGTGACGTCATTTATTTTTGTGACGTTATGTATTTTGTGACGTAATTAATTTTTGTGACGTCATTTATTTTTGTGAATTTATGTATTTTGTGACTTAATTTTTTTTGTGACGTCATTTATTTTTGTGACGTTATGTATTTTGTGACTTAATTAATTTTTGTGACGCCATTTATTTTTGTGACGTTATGTATTTTGTGACGTCATTTATTTTTGTGACGTTATGTATTTTGTGACGCTATTTATTTTTGTGACGTTATTTATTTTTGTGACGTTATGTATTTTGTGACGTCATTTTTTTGTGACGTTATGTATTTTGTGACGTCATTTATTTTTGTGACGCTATGTATTTTGTGACGTCATTTTTTTGACGTTTTGTATTTTGTGACGCCATTTATTTTTGTGACGTTATGTATTTTGTGACGTTATGTATTTTGTGACGTAATTTATTTTTTTGACGTTATGTATTTTGTGACTTAATTAATTTTTTGACGTCATTTATTTTTGTGACGTTATGCATTTTGTGACGTGATTAATATTTTGTGACGTCATTTATTTTTGTGACGTTATGTATTTTGTGACGTCATTTATTTTTGTGACGTTATGTATTTTGTGATGTAATTAATATTTTGTGACGTCATTTATTTTTGTGACGTTATGTATTTTGTGACGTAATTAATATTTTGTGACGTCATTTATTTTTGTGACGTTATGTATTTTGTGACGTCTTTTTTTGTGACGTTATGTATTGTGTGACGTCATTTTTTTGTGACGTTATGTATTTTGTGACGTCATTTATTTTTGTTACGTTATGTATTTTGTGACTTAATTAATTTTTGTGACGTCATTTATTTTTGTGACGTTATGTATTTTGTGACGTCATTTATTTTTGTGACGTTATGTATTTTGTGACGTCATTTGTTTTTGTGACGTTATGTATTTTGTGACGTCATTTATTTTTTTGACGTTATGTATTTTGTGACGCCATTTATTTTTGTGACGTTATGTATTTTGTGACGTTATGTATTTTGTCACGTTATGTATTTTGTGACGTAATTCATTTTTGTGACGTTATGTATTTTGTGACTTAATTAATTTTTGTGACGTCATTTATTTTTGTGACGTTATGTATTTTGTGACGTCATTTATTTTAGTGACGTTATGTATTTTGTGACGTCATTTATTTTTGTGACGTTATGTATTTTGTGACGTCATTTATTTTTTTGACGTTATGTATTTTGTGACGTCATTTATTTTTGTGACGTTATGTATTTTGTGACGTCATTTATTTTTGTGACGTTATGTATTTTTTGATGTAATATATTTTGTGACGTTATGCATTTTGTGACGTGATTAATATTTTGTGACGTCATTTATTTTTGTGACGTTATGTATTTTGTGACGTAAATTATATTTTGTGACGTCATTTATTTTTGTGACGTTATGTATTTTGTGACGTCATTTATTTTTGTGACGTTATGTATTTTGTGACGTCATTTATTTTTGTGACGTTATGTATTTTGTGACGTCATTTATTTTTGTGACGTTATGTATTTTGTGACGTCATTTATTTTTTTGACGTTATGTATTTTGTGACGTCATTTATTTTTGTGACGTTAAGTATTTTGTGACGTCATTTATTTTTGTGACGTTATGTATTTTGTGACGTCATTTATTTTTGTGACGTTATGTATTTTGTGACGTAAATTATATTTTGTGACGTCATTTATTTTTGTGACGTTATGTATTTTGTGACGTCATTTATTTTTGTGACGTTATGTATTTTGTGACGTCATTTATTTTTGTGACGTTATGTATTTTGTGACGACTTTTTTTTGTGACTTTATGTATTTTGTGACGTCATTTTTTGTGACGTTATGTATTTTGTGACGTCATTTATTTTTGTGAAGTTATGTATTTTGTGACGTCATTTATTTTTGTGACGTTATGTATTTTGTGACGTCATTTATTTTTTTGACGTTATGTATTTTTTGACTTAATTAATTTTTGTGACGTCATTTATTTTTGTGACGTTATGTATTTTGTGACGTCATTTATTTTTGTGACGTTATGTATTTTGTGACGTCATTTATTTTTGTGACGTTATGTATTTTGTGACGTCATTTTTTTGACGTTATGTATTTTGTGACGCCATTTATTTTTGTGACGTTATGTATTTTGTGACGTTATGTATTTTGTGACGTAATTTATTTTTGTGAGGTTATGTATTTTGTGACTTAATTAATTTTTGTGACGTCATTTATTTTTGTGACGTTATGTATTTTTTGACGTCATTTATTTTTGTGACGTTATGCATTTTGTGACGTGATTAATATTTTGTGACGTCATTTATTTTTCTGACGTTATGTATTTTGTGACGTAATTAATATTTTGTGACGTCATTTATTTTTGTAACGTTATGTATTTTGTGACGTCATTTATTTTTGTGACGTTATGTATTTTGTGACGTCATTTATTTTTGTGACGTTATGTATTTTGTGACGTCATTTATTTTTGTGACGTTATGTATTTTGTGACGTCATTTATTTTTGTGACGTTAAGTATTTTGTGACGTCATTTATTTTTGTGACGTTATGTATTTTGTGACGTCATTTATTTTTGTGACGTTATGTATTTTGTGACGTTATGTATTTTATGACGTCATTTATTTTTGTGACGTTATGTATTTTGTGACGTCATTTATTTTTGTGACGTTATGTATTTTGTAACGTCATTTATTTTTGTGACGTTATGTATTTTGTGACGTTATGTATTTTGTGACGTCATTTATTTTTGTGACGTTGTGTATTTTGTGACGTAGTTAATATTTTGTGACGTCATTTATTTTTGTGACGTTATGTATTTTGTGACGTCAATTATTTTTGTGACGTTATGTATTTTGTGCCGTCATTTATTTTTGTGACGTTATGTATTTTGTGACGTCATTTATTTTTGTGAAGTTATGTTTTTGTGACGTTATGTATTTTGTGACGTCATTTATTTTTGTGACGTTATGTATTTTGTGACGTAATTAATAATTTGTGACGTCATTTATTTTTGTGACGTTATGTATTTTGTGACGTCTTTTTTTGTGACGTTATGTATTTTGTGACGTCATTTTTTTGTGACGTTATGTATTTTGTGACGTCATTTATTTTTGTGACGTTATGTATTTTGTGATTTAATTAATTTTTGTGACGCCATTTATTTTTGTGACGTTATGTATTTCGTGACGTCATTTATTTTTGTGACGTTATGTATTTTGTGACGCTATTTATTTTTGTGACGTTATGAATTTCGTGACGTCATTAATGTTTGTGGCGTTATGTATTTTGTGACGTCATTATTTTTAGTACATTATGTATTTTGTGACGTAATTAATTTTTGTGACGTCATTTACTTTTGTGAAGTTATGTATTTTATGACTCCATTTATTTTTGTGACGTTATATATTTTGTGACGTCATTTATTTTTGTGACGTTATGTATTTTGTGACGTCATTTATTTTTGTGACGTTATGTATTTTGTAACGTCATTTTTTTGTGACGTTATGTATTTTGTGACGTAATTAATATTTTGTGACGTCATTTATTTTTGTGACGTTATGTATTTTGTGACGTCATTTATTTTTGTGACGTAATGTATTTTGTGACGTCATTTATTTTTGTGACGTTATGTATTTTGTGACGTCATTTATTTTTGTGACGTTTTGTATTTTGTGACGTCATTTATTTTTGTGACGATATGTATTTTGTGACGTCATTTTTCTGTGACGTTATGTATTTTGTGACGTAATTTTTTTGTGACGTTATGTATTTTGTGACGTCATTTATTTTTGTGACGTTATGTATTTTGTGACGTTATGTATTTTGTGACGTCATTTATTTTTGTGACGATATGTATTTTGTGACGTTATGTATTTTTTGACGTCATTAATTTTGTGACGTTATGTATTTTGTGACTTATTTAATTTTTGTGACGTCATTTATTTTTGTGACGTTATGTATTTTGTGACGTCATTAATTTTTGTGACGTTAAGTATTTTGTGACGTCATTTATTTTTGTGACGTTATGTATTTTGTGACGTCATTTATTTTTTTGACGTTATGTATTTTGTGACGTTATGTATTTTGTGACGTCATTTATTTTTGTGACGATATGTATTTTGTGACGTTATGTATTTTTTGACGTCATTAATTTTGTGACGTTATGTATTTTGTGACTTAATTAATTTTTGTGACGTTATGTATTTTGTGACGTCATTTATTTTTGTGACGTTATGTATTTTGTGACGTTATGTATTTTGTGACGTTATGTATTTTGTGACGTCATTTATTTTTGTGACGTTATGTATTTTGTGACGTCATTTATTTTTGTGACGTTATGTGTTTTGTGACGTCAGTTATTTTTGTGACGTTATGTATTTTTTGATGTCATTTATTTTGTGACGTTATGCATTTTGTGACGTCATTTATTTTTGTGACGTTATGTATTTTGTGACGTCATTTATTTTTGTGACGTTATGTATTTTGTGACGTTATGTATTTTGTGACGTCATTTATTTTTGTGACGTTATGTATTTTGTGACGTCATTTAGTTTTGTGACGTTATGTATTTTGTGACGTCATTTATTTTTTTGACGTTATGTATTTTGTGACGTCATTTATTTTTGTGACGTTATGTATTTTGTGACGTCATTTATTTTTGTGACGTTATGTATTTTTTGACGTCATTTATTTTGTGACGTTATGCATTTTGTGACGTGATTAATATTTTGTGACGTCATTTATTTTTGTGACGTCATTTATTTTTGTGACGTTATGTATTTTGTGACGTCATTTATTTTTGTGACGTTATGTATTTTGTGACGTAATTAATATTTTGTGACGTCATTTATTTTTGTGACGTTATGTATTTTGTGACGTCATTTATTTTTGTGACGTTATGTATTTTTTGACGTCATTTATTTTTGTGACGTTATGTATTTTGTGACGTCATTTATTTTTGTGACGTTATGTATTTTGTGACGTCATTTATTTTTGTGACGTTATGTATTTTGTGACGTCATTTTTTTGACGTTATGTATTTTGTGACGCCATTTATTTTTGTGAAGTTATGTATTTTGTGACGTTATGTATTTTGTGACGTAATTTATTTTTTTGACTTAATTAATTTTTGTGACGTCATTTATTTTTGTGACGTTATGTATTTTTTGACGTCATTTATTTTTGTGACGTTATGTATTTTGTGACGTCATTTATTTTTGTGACGTTATGTATTTTGTGACGTCATTTATTTTTGTGACGTTATGTATTTTGTGATGTAATTAATATTTTGTGACGTCATTTATTTTTGTGACGTTATGTATTTTGTGACGTAATTAATATTTTGTGACGTCATTTATTTTTGTGACGTTATGTATTTTGTGACGTCTTTTTTTGTGACGTTATGTATTGTGTGACGTCATTTTTTTGTGACGTTATGTATTTTGTGACGTCATTTATTTTTGTTACGTTATGTATTTTGTGACTTAATTAATTTTTGTGACGTCATTTATTTTTGTGACGTTATGTATTTTGTGACGTCATTTGTTTTTGTGACGTTATGTATTTTGTGACGTCATTTATTTTTTTGACGTTATGTATTTTGTGACGCCATTTATTTTTGTGACGTTATGTATTTTGTGACGTTATGTATTTTGTCACGTTATGTATTTTGTGACGTAATTCATTTTTGTGACGTTATGTATTTTGTGACTTAATTAATTTTTGTGACGTCATTTATTTTTGTGACGTTATGTATTTTGTGACGTCATTTATTTTAGTGACGTTATGTATTTTGTGACGTCATTTATTTTTGTGACGTTATGTATTTTGTGACGTCATTTATTTTTTTGACGTTATGTATTTTGTGACGTCATTTATTTTTGTGACGTTATGTATTTTGTGACGTCATTTATTTTTGTGACGTTATGTATTTTTTGATGTAATATATTTTGTGACGTTATGCATTTTGTGACGTGATTAATATTTTGTGACGTCATTTATTTTTGTGACGTTATGTATTTTGTGACGTAAATTATATTTTGTGACGTCATTTATTTTTGTGACGTTATGTATTTTGTGACGTCATTTATTTTTGTGACGTTATGTATTTTGTGACGTCATTTATTTTTGTGACGTTATGTATTTTGTGACGTCATTTATTTTTGTGACGTTATGTATTTTGTGACGTCATTTATTTTTTTTACGTTATGTATTTTGTGACGTCATTTATTTTTGTGACGTTAAGTATTTTGTGACGTCATTTATTTTTGTGACGTTATGTATTTTGTGACGTCATTTATTTTTGTGACGTTATGTATTTTGTGACGTAAATTATATTTTGTGACGTCATTTATTTTTGTGACGTTATGTATTTTGTGACGTCATTTATTTTTGTGACGTTATGTATTTTGTGACGTCATTTATTTTTGTGACGTTATGTATTTTGTGACGACTTTTTTTTGTGACTTTATGTATTTTGTGACGTCATTTTTTGTGACGTTATGTATTTTGTGACGTCATTTATTTTTGTGAAGTTATGTATTTTGTGACGTCATTTATTTTTGTGACGTTATGTATTTTGTGACGTCATTTATTTTTTTGACGTTATGTATTTTTTGACTTAATTAATTTTTGTGACGTCATTTATTTTTGTGACGTTATGTATTTTGTGACGTCATTTATTTTTGTGACGTTATGTATTTTGTGACGTCATTTATTTTTGTGACGTTATGTATTTTGTGACGTCATTTTTTTGACGTTATGTATTTTGTGACGCCATTTATTTTTGTGACGTTATGTATTTTGTGACGTTATGTATTTTGTGACGTAATTTATTTTTGTGAGGTTATGTATTTTGTGACTTAATTAATTTTTGTGACGTCATTTATTTTTGTGACGTTATGTATTTTTTGACGTCATTTATTTTTGTGACGTTATGCATTTTGTGACGTGATTAATATTTTGTGACGTCATTTATTTTTCTGACGTTATGTATTTTGTGACGTAATTAATATTTTGTGACGTCATTTATTTTTGTAACGTTATGTATTTTGTGACGTCATTTATTTTTGTGACGTTATGTATTTTGTGACGTCATTTATTTTTTTGACGTTATGTATTTTGTGACGTCATTTATTTTTGTGACGTTATGTATTTTGTGACGTCATTTTTTTGACGTTATGTATTTTGTGACGCCATTTATTTTTGTGACGTTATGTATTTTGTGACGTTATGTATTTTGTGACGTAATTTATTTTTGTGAGGTTATGTATTTTGTGACTTAATTAATTTTTGTGACGTCATTTATTTTTGTGACGTTATGTATTTTGTGACGTCATTTATTTTTGTGACGTTATGTATTTTGTGACGTCATTTGTTTTTGTGACGTTATGTATTTTGTGACGTCATTTATTTTTTTGACGTTATGTATTTTGTGACGCCATTTATTTTTGTGACGTTATGTATTTTGTGACGTTATGTATTTTGTCACGTTATGTATTTTGTGACGTAATTCATTTTTGTGACGTTATGTATTTTGTGACTTAATTAATTTTTGTGACGTCATTTATTTTTGTGACGTTATGTATTTTGTGACGTCATTTATTTTAGTGACGTTATGTATTTTGTGACGTCATTTATTTTTGTGACGTTATGTATTTTGTGACGTCATTTATTTTTTTGACGTTATGTATTTTGTGACGTCATTTATTTTTGTGACGTTATGTATTTTGTGACGTCATTTATTTTTGTGACGTTATGTATTTTGTGACGTCATTTATTTTTGTGACGTTATGTATTTTGTGACGTCATTTATTTTTGTGACGTTATGTATTTTGTGACGTCATTTATTTTTTTGACGTTATGTATTTTGTGACGTCATTTATTTTTGTGACGTTAAGTATTTTGTGACGTCATTTATTTTTGTGACGTTATGTATTTTGTGACGTCATTTATTTTTGTGACGTTATGTATTTTGTGACGTAAATTATATTTTGTGACGTCATTTATTTTTGTGACGTTATGTATTTTGTGACGTCATTTATTTTTGTGACGTTATGTATTTTGTGACGTCATTTATTTTTGTGACGTTATGTATTTTGTGACGACTTTTTTTTGTGACTTTATGTATTTTGTGACGTCATTTTTTGTGACGTTATGTATTTTGTGACGTCATTTATTTTTGTGAAGTTATGTATTTTGTGACGTCATTTATTTTTGTGACGTTATGTATTTTGTGACGTCATTTATTTTTTTGACGTTATGTATTTTGTGACGCCATTTATTTTTGTGACGTTATGTATTTTGTGACGTTATGTATTTTGTGACGTAATTTATTTTTGTGAGGTTATGTATTTTGTGACTTAATTAATTTTTGTGACGTCATTTATTTTTGTGACGTTATGTATTTTTTGACGTCATTTATTTTTGTGACGTTATGCATTTTGTGACGTGATTAATATTTTGTGACGTCATTTATTTTTCTGACGTTATGTATTTTGTGACGTAATTAATATTTTGTGACGTCATTTATTTTTGTAACGTTATGTATTTTGTGACGTCATTTATTTTTGTGACGTTATGTATTTTGTGACGTCATTTATTTTTTTGACGTTATGTATTTTGTGACGTCATTTATTTTTGTGACGTTATGTATTTTGTGACGTCATTTTTTTGACGTTATGTATTTTGTGACGCCATTTATTTTTGTGACGTTATGTATTTTGTGACGTTATGTATTTTGTGACGTAATTTATTTTTGTGAGGTTATGTATTTTGTGACTTAATTAATTTTTGTGACGTCATTTATTTTTGTGACGTTATGTATTTTGTGACGTCATTTATTTTTGTGACGTTATGTATTTTGTGACGTCATTTGTTTTTGTGACGTTATGTATTTTGTGACGTCATTTATTTTTTTGACGTTATGTATTTTGTGACGCCATTTATTTTTGTGACGTTATGTATTTTGTGACGTTATGTATTTTGTCACGTTATGTATTTTGTGACGTAATTCATTTTTGTGACGTTATGTATTTTGTGACTTAATTAATTTTTGTGACGTCATTTATTTTTGTGACGTTATGTATTTTGTGACGTCATTTATTTTAGTGACGTTATGTATTTTGTGACGTCATTTATTTTTGTGACGTTATGTATTTTGTGACGTCATTTATTTTTTTGACGTTATGTATTTTGTGACGTCATTTATTTTTGTGACGTTATGTATTTTGTGACGTCATTTATTTTTGTGACGTTATGTATTTTTTGATGTAATATATTTTGTGACGTTATGCATTTTGTGACGTGATTAATATTTTGTGACGTCATTTATTTTTGTGACGTTATGTATTTTGTGACGTAAATTATATTTTGTGACGTCATTTATTTTTGTGACGTTATGTATTTTGTGACGTCATTTATTTTTGTGACGTTATGTATTTTGTGACGTCATTTATTTTTGTGACGTTATGTATTTTGTGACGTCATTTATTTTTGTGACGTTATGTATTTTGTGACGTCATTTATTTTTTTGACGTTATGTATTTTGTGACGTCATTTATTTTTGTGACGTTAAGTATTTTGTGACGTCATTTATTTTTGTGACGTTATGTATTTTGTGACGTCATTTATTTTTGTGACGTTATGTATTTTGTGACGTAAATTATATTTTGTGACGTCATTTATTTTTGTGACGTTATGTATTTTGTGACGTCATTTATTTTTGTGACGTTATGTATTTTGTGACGTCATTTATTTTTGTGACGTTATGTATTTTGTGACGACTTTTTTTTGTGACTTTATGTATTTTGTGACGTCATTTTTTGTGACGTTATGTATTTTGTGACGTCATTTATTTTTGTGAAGTTATGTATTTTGTGACGTCATTTATTTTTGTGACGTTATGTATTTTGTGACGTCATTTATTTTTTTGACGTTATGTATTTTTTGACTTAATTAATTTTTGTGACGTCATTTATTTTTGTGACGTTATGTATTTTGTGACGTCATTTATTTTTGTGACGTTATGTATTTTGTGACGTCATTTATTTTTGTGACGTTATGTATTTTGTGACGTCATTTTTTTGACGTTATGTATTTTGTGACGCCATTTATTTTTGTGACGTTATGTATTTTGTGACGTTATGTATTTTGTGACGTAATTTATTTTTGTGAGGTTATGTATTTTGTGACTTAATTAATTTTTGTGACGTCATTTATTTTTGTGACGTTATGTATTTTTTGACGTCATTTATTTTTGTGACGTTATGCATTTTGTGACGTGATTAATATTTTGTGACGTCATTTATTTTTCTGACGTTATGTATTTTGTGACGTAATTAATATTTTGTGACGTCATTTATTTTTGTAACGTTATGTATTTTGTGACGTCATTTATTTTTGTGACGTTATGTATTTTGTGACGTCATTTATTTTTGTGACGTTATGTATTTTGTGACGTCATTTATTTTTGTGACGTTATGTATTTTGTGACGTCATTTATTTTTGTGACGTTAAGTATTTTGTGACGTCATTTATTTTTGTGACGTTATGTATTTTGTGACGTCATTTATTTTTGTGACGTTATGTATTTTGTGACGTTATGTATTTTATGACGTCATTTATTTTTGTGACGTTATGTATTTTGTGACGTCATTTATTTTTGTGATGTTATGTATTTTGTAACGTCATTTATTTTTGTGACGTTATGTATTTTGTGACGTTATGTATTTTGTGACGTCATTTAATTTTTGTGACGTTGTGTATTTTGTGACGTAGTTAATATTTTGTGACGTCATTTATTTTTGTGACGTTATGTATTTTGTGACGTCAATTATTTTTGTGACGTTATGTATTTTGTGCCGTCATTTATTTTTGTGACGTTATGTATTTTGTGACGTCATTTATTTTTGTGAAGTTATGTTTTTGTGACGTTATGTATTTTGTGACGTCATTTATTTTTGTGACGTTATGTATTTTGTGACGTAATTAATAATTTGTGACGTCATTTATTTTTGTGACGTTATGTATTTTGTGACGTCTTTTTTTGTGACGTTATGTATTTTGTGACGTCATTTTTTTGTGACGTTATGTATTTTGTGACGTCATTTATTTTTGTGACGTTATGTATTTTGTGATTTAATTAATTTTTGTGACGCCATTTATTTTTGTGACGTTATGTATTTCGTGACGTCATTTATTTTTGTGACGTTATGTATTTTGTGACGCTATTTATTTTTGTGACGTTATGAATTTCGTGACGTCATTAATGTTTGTGGCGTTATGTATTTTGTGACGTCATTATTTTTAGTACATTATGTATTTTGTGACGTAATTAATTTTTGTGACGTCATTTACTTTTGTGAAGTTATGTATTTTATGACTCCATTTATTTTTGTGACGTTATATATTTTGTGACGTCATTTATTTTTGTGACGTTATGTATTTTGTGACGTCATTTATTTTTGTGACGTTATGTATTTTGTAACGTCATTTTTTTGTGACGTTATGTATTTTGTGACGTAATTAATATTTTGTGACGTCATTTATTTTTGTGACGTTATGTATTTTGTGACGTCATTTATTTTTGTGACGTAATGTATTTTGTGACGTCATTTATTTTTGTGACGTTATGTATTTTGTGACGTCATTTATTTTTGTGACGTTTTGTATTTTGTGACGTCATTTATTTTTGTGACGATATGTATTTTGTGACGTCATTTTTCTGTGACGTTATGTATTTTGTGACGTAATTTTTTTGTGACGTTATGTATTTTGTGACGTCATTTATTTTTGTGACGTTATGTATTTTGTGACGTTATGTATTTTGTGACGTCATTTATTTTTGTGACGATATGTATTTTGTGACGTTATGTATTTTTTGACGTCATTAATTTTGTGACGTTATGTATTTTGTGACTTATTTAATTTTTGTGACGTCATTTATTTTTGTGACGTTATGTATTTTGTGACGTCATTAATTTTTGTGACGTTAAGTATTTTGTGACGTCATTTATTTTTGTGACGTTATGTATTTTGTGACGTCATTTATTTTTTTGACGTTATGTATTTTGTGACGTTATGTATTTTGTGACGTCATTTATTTTTGTGACGATATGTATTTTGTGACGTTATGTATTTTTTGACGTCATTAATTTTGTGACGTTATGTATTTTGTGACTTAATTAATTTTTGTGACGTTATGTATTTTGTGACGTCATTTATTTTTGTGACGTTATGTATTTTGTGACGTTATGTATTTTGTGACGTTATGTATTTTGTGACGTCATTTATTTTTGTGACGTTATGTATTTTGTGACGTCATTTATTTTTGTGACGTTATGTGTTTTGTGACGTCAGTTATTTTTGTGACGTTATGTATTTTTTGATGTCATTTATTTTGTGACGTTATGCATTTTGTGACGTCATTTATTTTTGTGACGTTATGTATTTTGTGACGTCATTTATTTTTGTGATGTTATGTATTTTGTGACGTTATGTATTTTGTGACGTCATTTATTTTTGTGACGTTATGTATTTTGTGACGTCATTTATTTTTTTGACGTTATGTATTTTGTGACGTTATGTATTTTGTGACGTCATTTATTTTTGTGACGATATGTATTTTGTGACGTTATGTATTTTTTGACGTCATTAATTTTGTGACGTTATGTATTTTGTGACTTAATTAATTTTTGTGACGTTATGTATTTTGTGACGTCATTTATTTTTGTGACGTTATGTATTTTGTGACGTCATTTATTTTAGTGACGTTATGTATTTTGTGACGTCATTTATTTTTGTGACGTTATGTATTTTGTGACGTCATTTATTTTTTTGACGTTATGTATTTTGTGACGTCATTTATTTTTGTGACGTTATGTATTTTGTGACGTCATTTATTTTTGTGACGTTATGTATTTTTTGATGTAATATATTTTGTGACGTTATGCATTTTGTGACGTGATTAATATTTTGTGACGTCATTTATTTTTGTGACGTTATGTATTTTGTGACGTAAATTATATTTTGTGACGTCATTTATTTTTGTGACGTTATGTATTTTGTGACGTCATTTATTTTTGTGACGTTATGTATTTTGTGACGTCATTTATTTTTGTGACGTTATGTATTTTGTGACGTCATTTATTTTTGTGACGTTATGTATTTTGTGACGTCATTTATTTTTTTGACGTTATGTATTTTGTGACGTCATTTATTTTTGTGACGTTAAGTATTTTGTGACGTCATTTATTTTTGTGACGTTATGTATTTTGTGACGTCATTTATTTTTGTGACGTTATGTATTTTGTGACGTAAATTATATTTTGTGACGTCATTTATTTTTGTGACGTTATGTATTTTGTGACGTCATTTATTTTTGTGACGTTATGTATTTTGTGACGTCATTTATTTTTGTGACGTTATGTATTTTGTGACGACTTTTTTTTGTGACTTTATGTATTTTGTGACGTCATTTTTTGTGACGTTATGTATTTTGTGACGTCATTTATTTTTGTGAAGTTATGTATTTTGTGACGTCATTTATTTTTGTGACGTTATGTATTTTGTGACGTCATTTATTTTTTTGACGTTATGTATTTTTTGACTTAATTAATTTTTGTGACGTCATTTATTTTTGTGACGTTATGTATTTTGTGACGTCATTTATTTTTGTGACGTTATGTATTTTGTGACGTCATTTATTTTTGTGACGTTATGTATTTTGTGACGTCATTTTTTTGACGTTATGTATTTTGTGACGCCATTTATTTTTGTGACGTTATGTATTTTGTGACGTTATGTATTTTGTGACGTAATTTATTTTTGTGAGGTTATGTATTTTGTGACTTAATTAATTTTTGTGACTTCATTTATTTTTGTGACGTTATGTATTTTTTGACGTCATTTATTTTTGTGACGTTATGCATTTTGTGACGTGATTAATATTTTGTGACGTCATTTATTTTTCTGACGTTATGTATTTTGTGACGTAATTAATATTTTGTGACGTCATTTATTTTTGTAACGTTATGTATTTTGTGACGTCATTTATTTTTGTGACGTTATGTATTTTGTGACGTCATTTATTTTTGTGACGTTATGTATTTTGTGACGTCATTTATTTTTGTGACGTTATGTATTTTGTGACGTCATTTATTTTTGTGACGTTAAGTATTTTGTGACGTCATTTATTTTTGTGACGTTATGTATTTTGTGACGTCATTTATTTTTGTGACGTTATGTATTTTGTGACGTTATGTATTTTATGACGTCATTTATTTTTGTGACGTTATGTATTTTGTGACGTCATTTATTTTTGTGATGTTATGTATTTTGTAACGTCATTTATTTTTGTGACGTTATGTATTTTGTGACGTTATGTATTTTGTGACGTCATTTAATTTTTGTGACGTTGTGTATTTTGTGACGTAGTTAATATTTTGTGACGTCATTTATTTTTGTGACGTTATGTATTTTGTGACGTCAATTATTTTTGTGACGTTATGTATTTTGTGCCGTCATTTATTTTTGTGACGTTATGTATTTTGTGACGTCATTTATTTTTGTGAAGTTATGTTTTTGTGACGTTATGTATTTTGTGACGTCATTTATTTTTGTGACGTTATGTATTTTGTGACGTAATTAATAATTTGTGACGTCATTTATTTTTGTGACGTTATGTATTTTGTGACGTCTTTTTTTGTGACGTTATGTATTTTGTGACGTCATTTTTTTGTGACGTTATGTATTTTGTGACGTCATTTATTTTTGTGACGTTATGTATTTTGTGATTTAATTAATTTTTGTGACGCCATTTATTTTTGTGACGTTATGTATTTCGTGACGTCATTTATTTTTGTGACGTTATGTATTTTGTGACGCTATTTATTTTTGTGACGTTATGAATTTCGTGACGTCATTAATGTTTGTGGCGTTATGTATTTTGTGACGTCATTATTTTTAGTACATTATGTATTTTGTGACGTAATTAATTTTTGTGACGTCATTTACTTTTGTGAAGTTATGTATTTTATGACTCCATTTATTTTTGTGACGTTATATATTTTGTGACGTCATTTATTTTTGTGACGTTATGTATTTTGTGACGTCATTTATTTTTGTGACGTTATGTATTTTGTAACGTCATTTTTTTGTGACGTTATGTATTTTGTGACGTAATTAATATTTTGTGACGTCATTTATTTTTGTGACGTTATGTATTTTGTGACGTCATTTATTTTTGTGACGTAATGTATTTTGTGACGTCATTTATTTTTGTGACGTTATGTATTTTGTGACGTCATTTATTTTTGTGACGTTTTGTATTTTGTGACGTCATTTATTTTTGTGACGATATGTATTTTGTGACGTCATTTTTCTGTGACGTTATGTATTTTGTGACGTAATTTTTTTGTGACGTTATGTATTTTGTGACGTCATTTATTTTTGTGACGTTATGTATTTTGTGACGTTATGTATTTTGTGACGTCATTTATTTTTGTGACGATATGTATTTTGTGACGTTATGTATTTTTTGACGTCATTAATTTTGTGACGTTATGTATTTTGTGACTTATTTAATTTTTGTGACGTCATTTATTTTTGTGACGTTATGTATTTTGTGACGTCATTAATTTTTGTGACGTTAAGTATTTTGTGACGTCATTTATTTTTGTGACGTTATGTATTTTGTGACGTCATTTATTTTTTTGACGTTATGTATTTTGTGACGTTATGTATTTTGTGACGTCATTTATTTTTGTGACGATATGTATTTTGTGACGTTATGTATTTTTTGACGTCATTAATTTTGTGACGTTATGTATTTTGTGACTTAATTAATTTTTGTGACGTTATGTATTTTGTGACGTCATTTATTTTTGTGACGTTATGTATTTTGTGACGTTATGTATTTTGTGACGTTATGTATTTTGTGACGTCATTTATTTTTGTGACGTTATGTATTTTGTGACGTCATTTATTTTTGTGACGTTATGTGTTTTGTGACGTCAGTTATTTTTGTGACGTTATGTATTTTTTGATGTCATTTATTTTGTGACGTTATGCATTTTGTGACGTCATTTATTTTTGTGACGTTATGTATTTTGTGACGTCATTTATTTTTGTGACGTTATGTATTTTGTGACGTTATGTATTTTGTGACGTCATTTATTTTTGTGACGTTATGTATTTTGTGACGTCATTTATTTTTGTGACGTTATGTATTTTGTGACGTCATTTATTTTTTTGACGTTATGTATTTTGTGACGTCATTTATTTTTGTGACGTTATGTATTTTGTGACGTCATTTATTTTTGTGAGGTTATGTATTTTTTGACGTCATTTATTTTGTGACGTTATGCATTTTGTGACGTGATTAATATTTTGTGACGTCATTTATTTTTGTGACGTCATTTATTTTTGTGACGTTATGTATTTTGTGACGTCATTTATTTTTGTGACGTTATGTATTTTGTGACGTAATTAATATTTTGTGACGTCATTTATTTTTGTGACGTTATGTATTTTGTGACGTCATTTATTTTTGTGACGTTATGTATTTTTTGACGTCATTTATTTTTGTGACGTTATGTATTTTGTGACGTCATTTATTTTTGTGACGTTATGTATTTTGTGACGTCATTTATTTTTGTGACGTTATGTATTTTGTGACGTCATTTTTTTGACGTTATGTATTTTGTGACGCCATTTATTTTTGTGAAGTTATGTATTTTGTGACGTTATGTATTTTGTGACGTAATTTATTTTTTTGACTTAATTAATTTTTGTGACGTCATTTATTTTTGTGACGTTATGTATTTTTTGACGTCATTTATTTTTGTGACTTTATGTATTTTGTGACGTCATTTATTTTTGTGACGTTATGTATTTTGTGACGTCATTTATTTTTGTGACGTTATGTATTTTGTGACGTCATTTATTTTTGTGACGTTATGTATTTTGTGACGTCATTTATTTTTGTGACGTTATGTATTTTGTGACGTCATTTATTTTTGTGACGTTATGTATTTTGTGACGTCATTTATTTTTGTGACGTTATGTATTTTGTGACGACTTTTTTTTGTGACTTTATGTATTTTGTGACGTCATTTTTTGTGAGGTTATGTATTTTGTGACGTCATTTATTTTTGTGAAGTTATGTATTTTGTGACGTCATTTATTTTTGTGACGTTATGTATTTTGTGACGTCATTTATTTTTTTGACGTTATGTATTTTTTGACTTAATTAATTTTTGTGACGTCATTTATTTTTGTGACGTTATGTATTTTGTGACGTCATTTATTTTTGTGATGTTATGTATTTTGTGACGTCATTTATTTTTGTGACGTTATGTATTTTGTGACGTCATTTATTTTTGTGACGTTATGTATTTTGTGACGTCATTTATTTTTGTGACGTTATGTTTTTGTGACGTTATGTATTTTGTGACGTCATTTATTTTTGTGACGTTATGTATTTTGTGACGTCTTTTTTTGTGACGTTATGTATTTTGTGACGTCATTTTTTTGTGACGTTATGTATTTTGTGACGTCATTTATTTTTGTGACGTTATGTATTTTGTGACGTCATTTATTTTTGTGACGTTATGTATTTTGTGACGTAATTAATAATTTGTGACGTCATTTATTTTTGTGACGTTATGTATTTTGTGACGTCTTTTTTTGTGACGTTATGTATTTTGTGACGTCATTTTTTTGTGACGTTATGTATTTTGTGACGTCATTTATTTTTGTGACGTTATGTATTTTGTGACGTCATTTATTTTTGTGACGTTATGTATTTTGTGACGTCATTTATTTTTGTGACTTTATGTATTTTGTGACGAAATTAATTTTTGTGACGTCATTTATTTTTGTGAATTTATGTATTTTGTGACTTAATTATTTTTGTGACGTCATTTATTTTTGTGACGTTATGTATTTTGTGACTTAATTAATTTTTGTGACGCCATTTATTTTTGTGACGTTATGTATTTTGTGACGTCATTTTTTTTGTGACGTTATGTATTTTGTGACGCTATTTATTTTTGTGACGTTATGAATTTTGTGACGTCATTAATGTTTGTGACGTTATGTATTTTGTGACGTCATTTATTTTTAGTATATTATGTATTTTGTGACGTAATTAATTTTTGTGACGTCATTTACTTTTGTGAAGTTATGTATTTTATGACTCCATTTATTTTTGTGACGTTATGTATTTTGTGACGTCATTTATTTTTGTGACGTTATGTATTTTGTGACGTCATTTATTTTTGTGACGTTATGTATTTTGTAACGTCATTTTTTGTGACGTTATGTATTTTGTGACGTAATTAATATTTTGTGACGTCATTTATTTTTGTGACGTTATGTATTTTGTGACGTCATTTATTTTTGTGACGTAATGTATTTTGTGACGTCATTTATTTTTGTGACGTTATGTATTTTGTGACGTCATTTTTTTTTGTGACGTTATGTATTTTGTGACGTCATTTATTTTTGTGACGTTATGTATTTTGTGACGTCATTTATTTTTGTGACGTTATGTATTTTGTGACGTCATTTATTTTTGTGACGTTAAGTATTTTGTGACGTCATTTATTTTTGTGACGTTATGTATTTTGTTACGTCATTTATTTTTGTGACGTTATGTATTTTGTGACGTTTTGTATTTTGTGACGTCATTTATTTTTGTGACGTTATGTATTTTGTGACGACATTTTTTTTGTGACGTTATGTATTTTGTGACTTAATTAATATTTTGTGACGTCATTTATTTTTGTGACGTTATGTATTTTGTGACGTCATTTATTTTTGTGACGTTATGTATTTTGTGACGTCATTTTTTTGACGTTATGTATTTTGTGACGCCATTTATTTTTGTGAAGTTATGTATTTTGTGACGTTATGTATTTTGTGACGTAATTTATTTTTGTGACTTAATTAATTTTTGTGACGTCATTTATTTTTGTGACGTTATTTATTTTTTGACGTCATTTATTTTTGTGACGTTATGTATTTTGTGACGTTATGTATTTTGTGACGTTATGTATTTTGTGACGTCATTTATTTTTCTGACGTTATGTATTTTGTGACGTAATTAATATTTTATGACGTCATTTATTTTTGTAACGTTATGTATTTTGTGACGTCATTTATTTTTGTGACGTTATGTATTTTGTGACGTCATTTATTTTTGTGACGTTATGTATTTTGTGACGTCATTTATTTTTGTGACGTTAAGTATTTTGTGACGTCATTTATTTTTGTGACGTTATGTATTTTGTGACGTCATTTATTTTTGTGACGTTATGTATTTTGTGACGTTATGTATTTTATGACGTCATTTATTTTTGTGACGTTATGTATTTTGTGACGTCATTTATTTTTGTGACGTTATGTATTTTGTGACGTCATTTATTTTTGTGACTTTATGTATTTTGTGACGTTATGTATTTTGTGACGTCATTTATTTTTGTGACGTTATGTATTTTGTGACGTAATTTATATTTTGTGACGTCATTTATTTTTGTGATGTTATGTATTTTGTGACGTCATTTATTTTTGTGACGTTATGTATCTTGTGACGTCATTTATTTTTGTGACGTTATGTATTTTGTGACGTCATTTATTTTTGTGACGTTATGTATTTTGTGACGTAATTAATAATTTGTGACGTCATTTATTTTTGTGACGTTATGTATTTTGTGACGTCTTATTTTGTGACGTTATGTATTTTGTGACGTCATTTTTTTGTGACGTTATGTATTTTGCGACGTCATTTATTTTTGTGACGTTATGTATTTTATTACGTCATTTATTTTTGTGACGTTATGTATTTTGTGACGTCATTTATGTTTGTGACTTTATGTATTTTGTGACGTAATTAATTTTTGTGACGTCATTTATTTTTGTGAATTTATGTATTTTGTGACTTAATTATTTTTGTGACGTCATTTATTTTTGTGACGTTATGTATTTTGTGACTTAATTAATTTTTGTGACGCCATTTATTTTTGTGACGTTATGTATTTTGTGACGTCATTTATTTTTGTGACGTTATGTATTTTGTGACGCTATTTATTTTTGTGACGTTATGAATTTTGTGACGTCATTAATGTTTGTGACGTTATGTATTTTGTGACGTCATTTATTTTTAGTACATTATGTATTTTGTGACGTAATTAATTTTTGTGACGTCATTTACTTTTGTGAAGTTATGTATTTTATGACTCCATTTATTTTTGTGACGTTATGTATTTTGTGACGTCATTTATTTTTGTGACGTTATGTATTTTGTGACGTCATTTATTTTTGTGACGTTATGTATTTTGTAACGTCATTTTTTGTGACGTTATGTATTTTGTGACGTAATTAATATTTTGTGACGTCATTTATTTTTGTGACGTTATGTATTTTGTGACGTCATTTATTTTTGTGACGTAATATATTTTGTGACGTCATTTATTTTTGTGACGTTATGTATTTTGTGACTTAATTAATTTTTGTGACGTCATTTATTTTTGTGACGTTATGTATTTTGTGACGTAATTAATAATTTGTGACGTCATTTATTTTTGTGACGTTATGTATTTTGTGACGTCTTTTTTTGTGACGTTATGTATTTTGTGACGTCATTTTTTTGTGACGTTATGTATTTTGTGACGTCATTTATTTTTGTGACGTTATGTATTTTGTGACGTCATTTATTTTTGTGACGTTATGTATTTTGTGACGTCATTTATTTTTGTGACTTTATGTATTTTGTGACGTAATTAATTTTTGTGACGTCATTTATTTTTGTGAATTTATGTATTTTGTGACTTAATTATTTTTGTGACGTCATTTATTTTTGTGACGTTATGTATTTTGTGACTTAATTAATTTTTGTGACGCCATTTATTTTTGTGACGTTATGTATTTTGTGACGTCATTTTTTTTTGTGACGTTATGTATTTTGTGACGCTATTTATTTTTGTGACGTTATGAATTTTGTGACGTCATTAATGTTTGTGACGTTATGTATTTTGTGACGTCATTTATTTTTAGTATATTATGTATTTTGTGACGTAATTAATTTTTGTGACGTCATTTACTTTTGTGAAGTTATGTATTTTATGACTCCATTTATTTTTGTGACGTTATGTATTTTGTGACGTCATTTATTTTTGTGACGTTATGTATTTTGTGACGTCATTTATTTTTGTGACGTTATGTATTTTGTAACGTCATTTTTTGTGACGTTATGTATTTTGTGACGTAATTAATATTTTGTGACGTCATTTATTTTTGTGACGTTATGTATTTTGTGACGTCATTTATTTTTGTGACGTAATGTATTTTGTGACGTCATTTATTTTTGTGACGTTATGTATTTTGTGACGTCATTTTTTTTTGTGACGTTATGTATTTTGTGACGTCATTTATTTTTGTGACGTTATGTATTTTGTGACGTCATTTATTTTTGTGACGTTATGTATTTTGTGACGTCATTTATTTTTGTGACGTTAAGTATTTTGTGACGTCATTTATTTTTGTGACGTTATGTATTTTGTTACGTCATTTATTTTTGTGACGTTATGTATTTTGTGACGTTTTGTATTTTGTGACGTCATTTATTTTTGTGACGTTATGTATTTTGTGACGACATTTTTTTTGTGACGTTATGTATTTTGTGACTTAATTAATATTTTGTGACGTCATTTATTTTTGTGACGTTATGTATTTTGTGACGTCATTTATTTTTGTGACGTTATGTATTTTGTGACGTCATTTATTTTTTTGACGTTATGTATTTTGTGACGCCATTTATTTTTGTGAAGTTATGTATTTTGTGACGTTATGTATTTTGTGACGTAATTTATTTTTGTGACTTAATTAATTTTTGTGACGTCATTTATTTTTGTGACGTTATTTATTTTTTGACGTCATTTATTTTTGTGACGTTATGTATTTTGTGACGTTATGTATTTTGTGACGTTATGTATTTTGTGACGTCATTTATTTTTCTGACGTTATGTATTTTGTGACGTAATTAATATTTTATGACGTCATTTATTTTTGTAACGTTATGTATTTTGTGACGTCATTTATTTTTGTGACGTTATGTATTTTGTGACGTCATTTATTTTTGTGACGTTATGTATTTTGTGACGTCATTTATTTTTGTGACGTTAAGTATTTTGTGACGTCATTTATTTTTGTGACGTTATGTATTTTGTGACGTCATTTATTTTTGTGACGTTATGTATTTTGTGACGTTATGTATTTTATGACGTCATTTATTTTTGTGACGTTATGTATTTTGTGACGTCATTTATTTTTGTGACGTTATGTATTTTGTGACGTCATTTATTTTTGTGACTTTATGTATTTTGTGACGTTATGTATTTTGTGACGTCATTTATTTTTGTGACGTTATGTATTTTGTGACGTAATTTATATTTTGTGACGTCATTTATTTTTGTGATGTTATGTATTTTGTGACGTCATTTATTTTTGTGACGTTATGTATCTTGTGACGTCATTTATTTTTGTGACGTTATGTATTTTGTGACGTCATTTATTTTTGTGACGTTATGTATTTTGTGACGTAATTAATAATTTGTGACGTCATTTATTTTTGTGACGTTATGTATTTTGTGACGTCTTATTTTGTGACGTTATGTATTTTGTGACGTCATTTTTTTGTGACGTTATGTATTTTGCGACGTCATTTATTTTTGTGACGTTATGTATTTTATTACGTCATTTATTTTTGTGACGTTATGTATTTTGTGACGTCATTTATGTTTGTGACTTTATGTATTTTGTGACGTAATTAATTTTTGTGACGTCATTTATTTTTGTGAGGTTATGTATTTTGTGACTTAATTATTTTTGTGACGTCATTTATTTTTGTGACGTTATGTATTTTGTGACTTAATTAATTTTTGTGACGCCATTTATTTTTGTGACGTTATGTATTTTGTGACGTCATTTATTTTTGTGACGTTATGTATTTTGTGACGCTATTTATTTTTGTGACGTTATGAATTTTGTGACGTCATTAATGTTTGTGACGTTATGTATTTTGTGACGTCATTTATTTTTAGTACATTATGTATTTTGTGACGTAATTAATTTTTGTGACGTCATTTACTTTTGTGAAGTTATGTATTTTATGACTCCATTTATTTTTGTGACGTTATGTATTTTGTGACGTCATTTATTTTTGTGACGTTATGTATTTTGTGACGTCATTTATTTTTGTGACGTTATGTATTTTGTAACGTCATTTTTTGTGACGTTATGTATTTTGTGACGTAATTAATATTTTGTGACGTCATTTATTTTTGTGACGTTATGTATTTTGTGACGTCATTTATTTTTGTGACGTAATATATTTTGTGACGTCATTTATTTTTGTGACGTTATGTATTTTGTGACTTAATTAATTTTTGTGACGTCATTTATTTTTGTGACGTTATGTATTTTGTGACGTCATTTATTTTTGTGACGTCATTTATTTTTGTGAATTTATGTATTTAGTGACTTAATTATTTTTGTGACGTCATTTATTTTTGTGACGTTATGTATTTTGTGACGTCATTTTTTTTGTGACGTTAAGTATTTTGTGACGTCATTTATTTTTGTGACGTTATGTATTTTGTTACGTCATTTATTTTTGTGACGTTATGTATTTTGTGACGTTTTGTATTTTGTGACGTCATTTATTTTTGTGACGTTATGTATTTTGTGACGACATTTTTTTTGTGACGTTATGTATTTTGTGACGTAATTAATATTTTGTGACGTCATTTATTTTTGTGACGTTATGTATTTTGTGACGTCATTTATTTTTGTGACGTTATGTATTTTGTGACGTCATTTTTTTGACGTTATGTATTTTGTGACGCCATTTATTTTTGTGAAGTTATGTATTTTGTGACGTTATGTATTTTGTGACGTAATTTATTTTTGTGACTTAATTAATTTTTGTGACGTCATTTATTTTTGTGACGTTATTTATTTTTTGACGTCATTTATTTTTGTGACGTTATGCATTTGGTGACGTGATTAATATTTTGTGACGTCATTTATTTTTCTGACGTTATGTATTTTGTGACGTAATTAATATTTTGTGACGTCATTTTTTTTTTAACGTTATGTATTTTGTGACGTCATTTATTTTTGTGACGTTATGTATTTTGTGACGTCATTTATTTTTGTGACGTTATGTATTTTGTGACGTCATTTATTTTTGTGACGTTATGTATTTTGTGACGTCATTTATTTTTGTGACGTTAAGTATTTTGTGACGTCATTTATTGTTGTGACGTTATGTATTTTGTGACGTCATTTATTTTTGTGACGTTATGTATTTTGTGACGTCATTTATTTTTGTGACTTTATGTATTTTGTGACGTTATGTATTTTGTGACGTCATTTATTTTTGTGACGTTATGTATTTTGTGACGTAATTTATATTTTGTGACGTCATTTATTTTTGTGATGTTATGTATTTTGTGACGTCATTTATTTTTGTGACGTTATGTATCTTGTGACGTCATTTATTTTTGTGACGTTATGTATTTTGTAACGTCATTTATTTTTGTGACGTTATGTATTTTGTGACGTAATTAATAATTTGTGACGTCATTTATTTTTGTGACGTTATGTATTTTGTGACGTCTTTTTTTGTGACGTTATGTATTTTGTGACGTCATTTTTTGTGACGTTATGTATTTTGTGACGTCATTTATTTTTGTGACGTTATGTATTTTGTTACGTCATTTTTTTTGTGACGTTATGTATTTTGTGACGTCATTTATGTTTGTGACTTTATGTATTTTGTGACGTAATTAATTTTTGTGACGTCATTTATTTTTGTGAATTTATGTATTTTGTGACTTAATTATTTTTGTGACGTCATTTATTTTTGTGACGTTATGTATTTTGTGACTTAATTAATTTTTGTGACGCCATTTATTTTTGTGACGTTATGTATTTTGTGACGTCATTTTTTTTGTGACGTTATGTATTTTGTGACGCTATTTATTTTTGTTACGTTATGAATTTTGTGACGTCATTAATGTTTGTGACGTTATGTATTTTGTGACGTCATTTATTTTTAGTACATT
The DNA here is from genome assembly GCA_035578135.1 of Flexamia atlantica. Lineage (NCBI taxonomy): Eukaryota > Metazoa > Arthropoda > Insecta > Hemiptera > Cicadellidae > Flexamia > Flexamia atlantica. The sequence continues at coordinate 123,525 of JAQJVK010000115.1, read as the reverse complement.
ATGTATTTTGTGACGTAATTAATTTTTGTGACGTCATTTACTTTTGTGAAGTTATGTATTTTATGACTCCATTTATTTTTGTGACGATATGTATTTTGTGACGTCATTTTTTTGTGACGTTATGTATTTTGTGACGTCATTTATTTTTGTGACGTTATGTATTTTGTGACGTCATTTATTTTTGTGACGTTAAGTATTTTGTGACGTCATTTATTTTTGTGACGTTATGTATTTTGTGACGTCATTTATTTTTGTGACGTTATGTATTTTGTGACGTTATGTATTTTATGACGTCATTTATTTTTGTGACGTTATGTATTTTGTGACGTCATTTATTTTTGTGACGTTATGTATTTTGTGACGTCATTTATTTTTGTGACGTTATGTATTTTGTGACGTTATGTATTTTGTGACGTTATGTATTTTGTGACGTCTTTTATTTTTGTGACGTTATGTATTTTGTGACGTAATTTATATTTTGTGACGTCATTTATTTTTGTGATGTTATGTATTTTGTGACGTCATTTATTTTTGTGACGTTATGTATCTTGTGACGTCATTTATTTTTGTGACGTTATGTATTTTGTGACGTCATTTATTTTTGTGACGTTATGTATTTTGTGACGTAATTAATAATTTGTGACGTCATTTTTCTGTGACGTTATGTATTTTGTGACGTAATTTTTTTGTGACGTTATGTATTTTGTGACGTCATTTATTTTTGTGACGTTATGTATTTTGTGACGTTATGTATTTTGTGACGTCATTTATTTTTGTGACGATATGTATTTTGTGACGTTATGTATTTTTTGACGTCATTAATTTTGTGACGTTATGTATTTTGTGACTTATTTAATTTTTGTGACGTCATTTATTTTTGTGACGTTATGTATTTTGTGACGTCATTAATTTTTGTGACGTTAAGTATTTTGTGACGTCATTTATTTTTGTGACGTTATGTATTTTGTGACGTCATTTATTTTTGTGACGTTATGTATTTTGTGACGTTATGTATTTTGTGACGTCATTTATTTTTGTGACGATATGTATTTTGTGACGTTATGTATTTTTTGACGTCATTAATTTTGTGACGTTATGTATTTTGTGACTTAATTAATTTTTGTGACGTTATGTATTTTGTGACGTCATTTATTTTTGTGACGTTATGTATTTTGTGACGTTATGTATTTTGTGACGTTATGTATTTTGTGACGTCATTTATTTTTGTGACGTTATGTATTTTGTGACGTCATTTATTTTTGTGACGTTATGTGTTTTGTGACGTCAGTTATTTTTGTGACGTTATGTATTTTTTGATGTCATTTATTTTGTGACGTTATGCATTTTGTGACGTCATTTATTTTTGTGACGTTATGTATTTTGTGACGTCATTTATTTTTGTGACGTTATGTATTTTGTGACGTTATGTATTTTGTGACGTCATTTATTTTTGTGACGTTATGTATTTTGTGACGTAATTAATATTTTGTGACGTCATTTATTTTTGTGACGTTATGTATTTTGTGACGTCATTTATTTTTTTGACGTTATGTATTTTGTGACGTCATTTATTTTTGTGACGTTATGTATTTTGTGACGTCATTTATTTTTGTGACGTTATGTATTTTTTGACGTCATTTATTTTGTGACGTTATGCATTTTGTGACGTGATTAATATTTTGTGACGTCATTTATTTTTGTGACGTCATTTATTTTTGTGACGTTATGTATTTTGTGACGTCATTTATTTTTGTGACGTTATGTATTTTGTGACGTAATTAATATTTTGTGACGTCATTTATTTTTGTGACGTTATGTATTTTGTGACGTCATTTATTTTTGTGACGTTATGTATTTTTTGACGTCATTTATTTTTGTGACGTTATGTATTTTGTGACGTCATTTATTTTTGTGACGTTATGTATTTTGTGACGTCATTTATTTTTGTGACGTTATGTATTTTGTGACGTCATTTTTTTGACGTTATGTATTTTGTGACGCCATTTATTTTTGTGAAGTTATGTATTTTGTGACGTTATGTATTTTGTGACGTAATTTATTTTTTTGACTTAATTAATTTTTGTGACGTCATTTATTTTTGTGACGTTATGTATTTTTTGACGTCATTTATTTTTGTGACGTTATGTATTTTGTGACGTCATTTATTTTTGTGACGTTATGTATTTTGTGACGTCATTTATTTTTGTGACGTTATGTATTTTGTGACGTCATTTATTTTTGTGACGTTATGTATTTTGTGACGTCATTTATTTTTGTGACGTTATGTATTTTGTGACGTCATTTATTTTTGTGACGTTAAGTATTTTTTGACGTCATTTATTTTTGTGACGTTATGTATTTTGTGACGTCATTTATTTTTGTGACGTTATGTATTTTGTGACGTTATGTATTTTATGACGTCATTTATTTTTCTGACGTTATGTATTTTGTGACGTCATTTATTTTTGTGACGTTATGTATTTTGTGACGTCATTTATTTTTGTGACGTTATGTATTTTGTGACGTTATGTATTTTGTGACGTCATTTATTTTTGTGACGTTATGTATTTTGTGACGTAATTTATATTTTGTGACGTCATTTATTTTTGTGATGTTATGTATTTTGTGACGTCATTTATTTTTGTGACGTTATGTATTTTGTGACGTCATTTATTTTTGTGACGTTATGTATTTTGTGACGTCATTTATTTTTGTGACGTTATGTTTTTGTGACGTTATGTATTTTGTGACGTCATTTATTTTTGTGACGTTATGTATTTTGTGACGTCTTTTTTTGTGACGTTATGTATTTTGTGACGTCATTTTTTTGTGACGTTATGTATTTTGTGACGTCATTTATTTTTGTGACGTTATGTATTTTGTGACGTCATTTATTTTTGTGACGTTATGTATTTTGTGACGTAATTAATAATTTGTGACGTCATTTATTTTTGTGACGTTATGTATTTTGTGACGTCTTTTTTTGTGACGTTATGTATTTTGTGACGTCATTTTTTTGTGACGTTATGTATTTTGTGACGTCATTTATTTTTGTGACGTTATGTATTTTGTTACGTCATTTATTTTTGTGACGTTATGTATTTTGTGACGTCATTTATTTTTGTGACTTTATGTATTTTGTGAAGTAATTAATTTTTGTGACGTCATTTATTTTTGTGAATTTATGTATTTTGTGACTTAATTATTTTTGTGACGTCATTTATTTTTGTGACGTTATGTATTTTGTGACTTAATTAATTTTTGTGACGCCATTTATTTTTGTGACGTTATGTATTTTGTGACGTCATTTATTTTTGTGACGTTATGTATTTTGTGACGCTATTTATTTTTGTGACGTTATGAATTTTGTGACGTCATTAATGTTTGTGACGTTATGTATTTTGTGACGTCATTTATTTTTAGTATATTATGTATTTTGTGACGTAATTAATTTTTGTGACGTCATTTACTTTTGTGAAGTTATGTATTTTATGACTCCATTTATTTTTGTGACGTTATGTATTTTGTGACGTCATTTATTTTTGTGACGTTATGTATTTTGTGACGTCATTTATTTTTGTGACGTTATGTATTTTGTAACGTCATTTTTTGTGACGTTATGTATTTTGTGACGTAATTAATATTTTGTGACGTCATTTATTTTTGTGACGTTATGTATTTTGTGACGTCATTTATTTTTGTGACGTAATGTATTTTGTGACGTCATTTATTTTTGTGACGTTATGTATTTTGTGACGTCATTTTTTTTTGTGACGTTATGTATTTTGTGACGTCATTTATTTTTGTGACGTTATGTATTTTGTGACGTCATTTATTTTTGTGACGTTATGTATTTTGTGACGTCATTTATTTTTGTGACGTTAAGTATTTTGTGACGTCATTTATTTTTGTGACGTTATGTATTTTGTTACGTCATTTATTTTTGTGACGTTATGTATTTTGTGACGTTTTGTATTTTGTGACGTCATTTATTTTTGTGACGTTATGTATTTTGTGACGACATTTTTTTTGTGACGTTATGTATTTTGTGACGTAATTAATATTTTGTGACGTCATTTATTTTTGTGACGTTATGTATTTTGTGACGTCATTTATTTTTGTGATGTTATGTATTTTGTGACGTCATTTTTTTGACGTTATGTATTTTGTGACGCCATTTATTTTTGTGAAGTTATGTATTTTGTGACGTTATGTATTTTGTGACGTAATTTATTTTTGTGACTTAATTAATTTTTGTGACGTCATTTATTTTTGTGACGTTATTTATTTTTTGACGTCATTTATTTTTGTGACGTTATGTATTTTGTGACGTTATGTATTTTGTGACGTCATTTATTTTTCTGACGTTATGTATTTTGTGACGTAATTAATATTTTATGACGTCATTTATTTTTGTAACGTTATGTATTTTGTGACGTCATTTATTTTTTTGACGTTATGTATTTTGTGACGTCATTTATTTTTGTGACGTTATGTATTTTGTGACGTCATTTATTTTTGTGACGTTATGTATTTTGTGACGTCATTTATTTTTGTGACGTTAAGTATTTTGTGACGTCATTTATTTTTGTGACGTTATGTATTTTGTGACGTCATTTATTTTTGTGACGTTATGTATTTTGTGACGTTATGTATTTTATGACGTCATTTATTTTTGTGACGTTATGTATTTTGTGACGTCATTTATTTTTGTGACGTTATGTATTTTGTGACGTCATTTATTTTTGTGACTTTATGTATTTTGTGACGTTATGTATTTTGTGACGTCATTTATTTTTGTGACGTTATGTATTTTGTGACGTAATTTATATTTTGTGACGTCATTTATTTTTGTGATGTTATGTATTTTGTGACGTCATTTATTTTTGTGACGTTATGTATCTTGTGACGTCATTTATTTTTGTGACGTTATGTATTTTGTGACGTCATTTATTTTTGTGACGTTATGTATTTTGTGACGTAATTAATAATTTGTGACGTCATTTATTTTTGTGACGTTATGTATTTTGTGACGTCTTATTTTGTGACGTTATGTATTTTGTGACGTCATTTTTTTGTGACGTTATGTATTTTGTGACGTCATTTATTTTTGTGACGTTATGTATTTTGTTACGTCATTTATTTTTGTGACGTTATGTATTTTGTGACGTCATTTATGTTTGTGACTTTATGTATTTTGTGACGTAATTAATTTTTGTGACGTCATTTATTTTTGTGAATTTATGTATTTTGTGACTTAATTATTTTTGTGACGTCATTTATTTTTGTGACGTTATGTATTTTGTGACTTAATTAATTTTTGTGACGCCATTTATTTTTGTGACGTTATGTATTTTGTGACGTCATTTATTTTTGTGACGTTATGTATTTTGTGACGCTATTTATTTTTGTGACGTTATGAATTTTGTGACGTCATTAATGTTTGTGACGTTATGTATTTTGTGACGTCATTTATTTTTAGTACATTATGTATTTTGTGACGTAATTAATTTTTGTGACGTCATTTACTTTTGTGAAGTTATGTATTTTATGACTCCATTTATTTTTGTGACGTTATGTATTTTGTGACGTCATTTATTTTTGTGACGTTATGTATTTTGTGACGTCATTTATTTTTGTGACGTTATGTATTTTGTAACGTCATTTTTTGTGACGTTATGTATTTTGTGACGTAATTAATATTTTGTGACGTCATTTATTTTTGTGACGTTATGTATTTTGTGACGTCATTTATTTTTGTGACGTAATATATTTTGTGACGTCATTTATTTTTGTGACGTTATGTATTTTGTGACTTAATTAATTTTTGTGACGTCATTTATTTTTGTGACGTTATGTATTTTGTTACGTCATTTATTTTTGTGACGTTATGTATTTTGTGACGTTTTGTATTTTGTGACGTCATTTATTTTTGTGACGTTATGTATTTTGTGACGACATTTTTTTTGTGACGTTATGTATTTTGTGACGTAATTAATATTTTGTGACGTCATTTATTTTTGTGACGTTATGTATTTTGTGACGTCAATTATTTTTGTGACGTTATGTATTTTGTTACGTCATTTTTTTGACGTTATGTATTTTGTGACGCCATTTATTTTTGTGAAGTTATGTATTTTGTGACGTTATGTATTTTGTGACGTAATTTATTTTTGTGACTTAATTAATTTTTGTGACGTCATTTATTTTTGTGACGTTATTTATTTTTTGACGTCATTTATTTTTGTGACGTTATGCATTTGGTGACGTGATTAATATTTTGTGACGTCATTTATTTTTCTGACGTTATGTATTTTGTGACGTAATTAATATTTTGTGACGTCATTTTTTTTTGTAACGTTATGTATTTTGTGACGTCATTTATTTTTGTGACGTTATGTATTTTGTGACGTCATTTATTTTTGTGACGTTATGTATTTTGTGACGTCATTTATTTTTGTGACGTTATGTATTTTGTGACGTCATTTATTTTTGTGACGTTAAGTATTTTGTGACGTCATTTATTGTTGTGACGTTATGTATTTTGTGACGTCATTTATTTTTGTGACGTTATGTATTTTGTGACGTCATTTATTTTTGTGACTTTATGTATTTTGTGACGTTATGTATTTTGTGACGTCATTTATTTTTGTGACGTTATGTATTTTGTGACGTCTTATTTTGTGACGTTATGTATTTTGTGACGTCATTTTTTTGTGACGTTATGTATTTTGTGACGTCATTTATTTTTGTGACGTTATGTATTTTGTTACGTCATTTATTTTTGTGACGTTATGTATTTTGTGACGTCATTTATGTTTGTGACTTTATGTATTTTGTGACGTAATTAATTTTTGTGACGTCATTTATTTTTGTGAATTTATGTATTTTGTGACTTAATTATTTTTGTGACGTCATTTATTTTTGTGACGTTATGTATTTTGTGACTTAATTAATTTTTGTGACGCCATTTATTTTTGTGACGTTATGTATTTTGTGACGTCATTTATTTTTGTGACGTTATGTATTTTGTGACGCTATTTATTTTTGTGACGTTATGAATTTTGTGACGTCATTAATGTTTGTGACGTTATGTATTTTGTGACGTCATTTATTTTTAGTACATTATGTATTTTGTGACGTAATTAATTTTTGTGACGTCATTTACTTTTGTGAAGTTATGTATTTTATGACTCCATTTATTTTTGTGACGTTATGTATTTTGTGACGTCATTTATTTTTGTGACGTTATGTATTTTGTGACGTCATTTATTTTTGTGACGTTATGTATTTTGTAACGTCATTTTTTGTGACGTTATGTATTTTGTGACGTAATTAATATTTTGTGACGTCATTTATTTTTGTGACGTTATGTATTTTGTGACGTCATTTATTTTTGTGACGTAATATATTTTGTGACGTCATTTATTTTTGTGACGTTATGTATTTTGTGACTTAATTAATTTTTGTGACGTCATTTATTTTTGTGACGTTATGTATTTTGTTACGTCATTTATTTTTGTGACGTTATGTATTTTGTGACGTTTTGTATTTTGTGACGTCATTTATTTTTGTGACGTTATGTATTTTGTGACGACATTTTTTTTGTGACGTTATGTATTTTGTGACGTAATTAATATTTTGTGACGTCATTTATTTTTGTGACGTTATGTATTTTGTGACGTCAATTATTTTTGTGACGTTATGTATTTTGTGACGTCATTTTTTTGACGTTATGTATTTTGTGACGCCATTTATTTTTGTGAAGTTATGTATTTTGTGACGTTATGTATTTTGTGACGTAATTTATTTTTGTGACTTAATTAATTTTTGTGACGTCATTTATTTTTGTGACGTTATTTATTTTTTGACGTCATTTATTTTTGTGACGTTATGCATTTGGTGACGTGATTAATATTTTGTGACGTCATTTATTTTTCTGACGTTATGTATTTTGTGACGTAATTAATATTTTGTGACGTCATTTTTTTTTGTAACGTTATGTATTTTGTGACGTCATTTATTTTTGTGACAATATGTATTTTGTGACGTCATTTATTTTTGTGACGTTATGTATTTTGTGACGTCATTTATTTTTGTGACGTTATGTATTTTGTGACGTCATTTATTTTTGTGACGTTAAGTATTTTGTGACGTCATTTATTGTTGTGACGTTATGTATTTTGTGACGTCATTTATTTTTGTGACGTTATGTATTTTGTGACGTCATTTATTTTTGTGACTTTATGTATTTTGTGACGTTATGTATTTTGTGACGTCATTTATTTTTGTGACGTTATGTATTTTGTGACGTAATTTATATTTTGTGACGTCATTTATTTTTGTGATGTTATGTATTTTGTGACGTCATTTATTTTTGTGACGTTATGTATCTTGTGACGTCATTTATTTTTGTGACGTTATGTATTTTGTAACGTCATTTATTTTTGTGACGTTATGTATTTTGTGACGTAATTAATAATTTGTGACGTCATTTATTTTTGTGACGTTATGTATTTTGTGACGTCTTTTTTTGTGACGTTATGTATTTTGTGACGTCATTTTTTGTGACGTTATGTATTTTGTGACGTCATTTATTTTTGTGACGTTATGTATTTTGTTACGTCATTTATTTTTGTGACGTTATGTATTTTGTGACGTCATTTATGTTTGTGACATTATGTATTTTGAGACGTAATTAATTTTTGTGACGTCATTTATTTTTGTGAATTTATGTATTTTGTGACTTAATTATTTTTGTGACGTCATTTATTTTTGTGACGTTATGTATTTTGTGACTTAATTAATTTTTGTGACGCCATTTATTTTTGTGACGTTATGTATTTTGTGACGTCATTTTTTTTGTGACGTTATGTATTTTGTGACGCTATTTATTTTTGTTACGTTATGAATTTTGTGACGTCATTAATGTTTGTGACGTTATGTATTTTGTGACGTCATTTATTTTTAGTACATTATGTATTTTGTGACGTAATTAATTTTTGTGACGTCATTTACTTTTGTGAAGTTATGTATTTTGTGACGTCATTTATTTTTGTGACGTTATGTATTTTGTGACGTCATTTATTTTTGTGACGTTATGTATTTTGTGACGTCATTTATTTTTGTGACGTTATGTATTTTGTAACGTCATTTTTTGTGACGTTATTTATTTTATGACGTCATTTATTTTTGTGACTTTATGTATTTTGTGACGTTATGTATTTTGTGACGTCATTTATTTTTGTGACGTTATGTATTTTGTGACGTAATTTATATTTTGTGACGTCATTTATTTTTGTGATGTTATGTATTTTGTGACGTCATTTATTTTTGTGACGTTATGTATCTTGTGACGTCATTTATTTTTGTGACGTTATGTATTTTGTAACGTCATTTATTTTTGTGACGTTATGTATTTTGTGACGTAATTAATAATTTGTGACGTCATTTATTTTTGTGACGTTATGTATTTTGTGACGTCTTTTTTTGTGACGTTATGTATTTTGTGACGTCATTTTTTGTGACGTTATGTATTTTGTGACGTCATTTATTTTTGTGACGTTATGTATTTTGTTACGTCATTTATTTTTGTGACGTTATGTATTTTGTGACGTCATTTATGTTTGTGACTTTATGTATTTTGTGACGTAATTAATTTTTGTGACGTCATTTATTTTTGTGAATTTATGTATTTTGTGACTTAATTATTTTTGTGACGTCATTTATTTTTGTGACGTTATGTATTTTGTGACTTAATTAATTTTTGTGACGCCATTTATTTTTGTGACGTTATGTATTTTGTGACGTCATTTTTTTTGTGACGTTATGTATTTTGTGACGCTATTTATTTTTGTTACGTTATGAATTTTGTGACGTCATTAATGTTTGTGACGTTATGTATTTTGTGACGTCATTTATTTTTAGTACATTATGTATTTTGTGACGTAATTAATTTTTGTGACGTCATTTACTTTTGTGAAGTTATGTATTTTATGACTCCATTTATTTTTGTGACGTTATGTATTTTGTGACGTCATTTATTTTTGTGACGTTATGTATTTTGTGACGTCATTTATTTTTGTGACGTTATGTATTTTGTAACGTCATTTTTTGTGACGTTATTTATTTTGTGACGTAATTAATATTTTGTGACGTCATTTATTTTTGTGACGTTATGTATTTTGTGACGTCATTTATTTTTGTGACGTAATGTATTTTGTGACGTCATTTATTTTTGTGACGTTATGTATTTTGTGACTTAATTAATTTTTGTGACGTCATTTATTTTTGTGACGTTATGTATTTTGTGACGTCATTTATTTTTGTGACGTTTTGTATTTTGTGACGTCATTTATTTTTGTGACGATATGTATTTTGTGACGTCATTTTTTTGTGACGTTATGTATTTTGTGACGTCATTTATTTTTGTGACGTTATGTATTTTGTGACGTCATTTATTTTTGTGACGTTAAGTATTTTGTGACGTCATTTATTTTTGTGACGTTATGTATTTTGTGACGTCATTTATTTTTGTGACGTTATGTATTTTGTGACGTTATGTATTTTATGACGTCATTTATTTTTGTGACGTTATGTATTTTGTGACGTCATTTATTTTTGTGACGTTATGTATTTTGTGACGTCATTTATTTTTGTGACGTTATGTATTTTGTGACGTTATGTATTTTGTGACGTTATGTATTTTGTGACGTCATTTATTTTTGTGACGTTATGTATTTTGTGACGTAATTTATATTTTGTGACGTCATTTATTTTTGTGATGTTATGTATTTTGTGACGTCATTTATTTTTGTGACGTTATGTATCTTGTGACGTCATTTATTTTTGTGACGTTATGTATTTTGTGACGTCATTTATTTTTGTGACGTTATGTATTTTGTGACGTAATTAATAATTTGTGACGTCATTTATTTTTGTGACGTTATGTATTTTGTGACGTCTTTTTTTGTGACGTTATGTATTTTGTGACGTCATTTTTTTGTGACGTTATGTATTTTGTGACGTCATTTATTTTTGTGACGTTATGTATTTTGTAACGTCATTTTTTGTGACGTTATGTATTTTGTGACGTAATTAATATTTTGTGACGTCATTTATTTTTGTGACGTTATGTATTTTGTTACGTCATTTATTTTTGTGACGTAATGTATTTTGTGACGTCATTTATTTTTGTGACGTTATGTATTTTGTGACTTAATTAATTTTTGTGACGTCATTTATTTTTGTGACGTTATGTATTTTGTGACGTCATTTATTTTTGTGACGTCATTTATTTTTGTGAATTTATGTATTTTGTGACTTAATTATTTATGTGACGTCATTTATTTTTGTGACGTTATGTATTTTGTGACGTCATTTATTTTTGTGACGTTAAGTATTTTGTGACGTCATTTATTTTTGTGACGTTATGTATTTTGTTACGTCATTTATTTTTGTGACGTTATGTATTTTGTGACGTTTTGTATTTTGTGACGTCATTTATTTTTGTGACGTTATGTATTTTGTGACGACATTTTTTTTGTGACGTTATGTATTTTGTGACGTAATTAATATTTTGTGACGTCATTTATTTTTGTGACGTTATGTATTTTGTGACGTCTTTTTTTGTGACGTTATGTATTTTGTGACGTCATTTTTTTGTGACGTTATGTATTTTGTGACGTCATTTATTTTTGTGACGTTATGTATTTTGTGACGTCATTTTTTTGACGTTATGTATTTTGTGACGCCATTTATTTTTGTGAAGTTATGTATTTTGTGACGTTATGTATTTTGTGACGTAATTTATTTTTGTGACTTAATTAATTTTTGTGACGTCATTTATTTTTGTGACGTTATTTATTTTTTGACGTCATTTATTTTTGTGACGTTATGCATTTGGTGACGTGATTAATATTTTGTGACGTCATTTATTTTTCTGACGTTATGTATTTTGTGACGTAATTAATATTTTGTGACGTCATTTATTTTTGTAACGTTATGTATTTTGTGACGTCATTTATTTTTGTGACGTTATGTATTTTGTGACGTCATTTATTTTTGTGACGTTATGTATTTTGTGACGTCATTTATTTTTGTGACGTTTTGTATTTTGTGACGTCATTTATTTTTGTGACGTTAAGTATTTTGTGACGTCATTTATTGTTGTGACGTTATGTATTTTGTGACGTCATTTATTTTTGTGACGTTATGTATTTTGTGACGTTATGTATTTTATGACGTCATTTATTTTTGTGACGTTATGTATTTTGTGACGTCATTTATTTTTGTGACGTTATGTATTTTGTGACGTCATTCATTTTTGTGACTTTATGTATTTTGTGACGTTATGTATTTTGTGACGTCATTTATTTTTGTGACGTTATGTATTTTGTGACGTAATTTATATTTTGTGACGTCATTTATTTTTGTGATGTTATGTATTTTGTGACGTCATTTATTTTTGTGACGTTATGTATCTTGTGACGTCATTTATTTTTGTGACGTTATGTATTTTGTGACGTCATTTATTTTTGTGACGTTATGTATTTTGTGACGTAATTAATAATTTGTGACGTCATTTATTTTTGTGACGTTATGTATTTTGTGACGTCTTTTTTTGTGACGTTATGTATTTTGTGACGTCATTTTTTTGTGACGTTATGTATTTTGTGACGTCATTTATTTTTGTGACGTTATGTATTTTGTTACGTCATTTATTTTTGTGACGTTATGTATTTTGTGACGTCATTTATGTTTGTGACTTTATGTATTTTGTGACGTAATTAATTTTTGTGACGTCATTTATTTTTGTGAATTTATGTATTTTGTGACTTAATTATTTTTGTGACGTCATTTAATTTTGTGACGTTATGTATTTTGTGACTTAATTAATTTTTGTGACGCCATTTATTTTTGTGACGTTATGTATTTTGTGACGTCATTTATTTTTGTGACGTTATGTATTTTGTGACGCTATTTATTTTTGTTACGTTATGAATTTTGTGACGTCCTTAATGTTTGTGACGTTATGTATTTTGTGACGTCATTTATTTTTAGTACATTATGTATTTTGTGACGTAATTAATTTTGTGACGTCATTTACTTTTGTGAAGTTATGTATTTTATGACTCCATTTATTTTTGTGACGTTATGTATTTTGTGACGTCATTTATTTTTGTGACGTTATGTATTTTGTCACGTCATTTATTTTTGTGACGTTATGTATTTTGTAACGTCATTTTTTGTGACATTATTTATTTTGTGACGTAATTAATATTTTGTGACGTCATTTATTTTTGTGACGTTATGTATTTTGTGACGTCATTTATTTTTGTGACGTAATATATTTTGTGACGTCATTTATTTTTGTGACGTTATGTATTTTGTGACTTAATTAATTTTTGTGACGTCATTTATTTTTGTGACGTTATGTATTTTGTGACGTCATTTATTTTTGTGACGTTTTGTATTTTGTGACGTCATTTATTTTTGTGACGATATGTATTTTGTGACGTCATTTTTTTGTGACGTTATGTATTTTGTGACGTCATTTATTTTTGTGACGTTATGTATTTTGTGACGTCATTTATTTTTGTGACGTTAAGTATTTTGTGACGTCATTTATTTTTGTGACGTTATGTATTTTGTGACGTCATTTATTTTTGTGACGTTATGTATTTTGTGACGTTATGTATTTTATGACGTCATTTATTTTTGTGACGTTTTGTATTTTGTGACGTCATTTATTTTTGTGACGTTATGTATTTTGTGACGTCATTTATTTTTGTGACGTTATGTATTTTGTGACGTTATGTATTTTGTGACGTCATTTATTTTTGTGACGTTATGTATTTTGTGACGTAATTTATATTTTGTGACGTCATTTATTTTTTTGATGTTATGTATTTTGTGACGTCATTTATTTTTGTGACGTTATGTATCTTGTGACGTCATTTATTTTTGTGACGTTATGTATTTTGTGACGTCATTTATTTTTGTGACGTTATGTATTTTGTGACGTAATTAATAATTTGTGACGTCATTTATTTTTGTGACGTTATGTATTTTGTGACGTCTTTTTTTGTGACGTTATGTATTTTGTGACGTCATTTTTTTGTGACGTTATGTATTTTGTGACGTCATTTATTTTTGTGACGTTATGTATTTTGTTACGTCATTTATTTTTGTGACGTTATGTATTTTGTGACGTCATTTATTTTTGTGACTTTATGTATTTTGTGACGTAATTAATTTTTGTGACGTCATTTATTTTTGTGAATTTATGTATTTTGTGACTTAATTATTTTTGTGACGTCATTTATTTTTGTGACGTTATGTATTTTGTGACTTAATTAATTTTTGTGACGCCATTTATTTTTGTGACGTTATGTATTTTGTGACGTCATTTATTTTTGTGACGTTATGTATTTTGTGACGCTATTTATTTTTGTGACGTTATGAATTTTGTGACGTCATTAATGTTTGTGACGTTATGTATTTTGTGACGTCATTTATTTTTAGTACATTATGTATTTTGTGACGTAATTAATTTTTGTGACGTCATTTACTTTTGTGAAGTTATGTATTTTATGACTCCATTTATTTTTGTGACGTTATGTATTTTGTGACGTCATTTATTTTTGTGACGTTATGTATTTTTGTGACGTTATGTATTTTGTAACGTCATTTTTTGTGACGTTATGTATTTTGTGACGTAATTAATATTTTGTGACGTCATTTATTTTTGTGACGTTATGTATTTTGTGACGTCATTTATTTTTGTGACGTAATGTATTTTGTGACGTAATTTATTTTTGTGACGTTATGTATTTTGTGACTTAATTAATTTTTGTGACGTCATTTGTTTTTGTGACGTTATGTATTTTGTGACGTCATTTATTTTTGTGACGTTTTGTATTTTGTGACGTCATTTATTTTTGTGACGATATGTATTTTGTGACGTCATTTTTTTGTGACGTTATGTATTTTGTGACGTAATTTTTTTTGTGACGTTATGTATTTTGTGACGTCAATTATTTTTTTGACGTTATGTATTTTGTGACGTTATGTATTTTGTGACGTCATTTTTTTTTGTGACGATATGTATTTTGTGACGTTATGTATTTTTTGACGTCATTAATTTTTGTGACGTTATGTATTTTTTGACGTCATTAATTTTTGTGACGTTATGTATTTTGTGACTTAATTAATTTTTGTGACGTCATTTATTTTTGTGACGTTATGTATTTTGTGACGTCATTAATTTTTGTGACGTTAAGTATTTTGTGACGTCATTTATTTTTGTGACGTTATGTATTTTGTGACGTCATTTATTTTTGTGACGTTATGTATTTTGTGACGTTATGTATTTTATGACGTCATTTATTTTTGTGACGTTATGTATTTTGTGACGTCATTTATTTTTGTGACGTTATGTATTTTGTGACGTTATGTATTTTGTGACGTCATTTATTTTTGTGACGTTATGTATTTTGTGACGAAATTAATATTTTGTGACGTCATTTATTTATGTGACGTTATGTATTTTGTGACGTCATTTATTTTTTTGACGTTATGTATTTTGTGATGTCATTTATTTTTGTGACGTTATGTATTTTGTGACGTCATTTATTTTTGTGACGTTTTGTATTTTGTGACGTCATTTATTTTTGTGACGATATGTATTTTGTGACGTCATTTTTTTGTGAAGTTATGTATTTTGTGACGTAATTTTTTTCGTGACGTTATGTATTTTGTGACGTAATTAATATTTTGTGACGTCATTTATTTTTGTGACGTTATGTATTTTGTTACGTCATTTATTTTTGATACGTTATGTATTTTGTGACGTCATTTATTTTTGTGACTTTATGTATTTTGTGACTTAATTAATTTTTGTGACGCCATTTATTTTTGTGACGTTATGTATTTTGTGACGTCATTTATTTTTGTGACGTTATGTATTTTGTGACGCTATTTATTTTTGTGACGTTATGAATTTTGTGACGTCATTAATGTTTGTGACGTTATGTATTTTGTGACGTCATTTATTTTTAGTACATTATGTATTTTGTGACGTAATTAATTTTTGTGACGTCATTTATTTTTGTGAAGTTATGTATTTTGTGACTCCATTTATTTTTGTGACGTTATGTATTTTGTGACGTCATTTATTTTTGTGACGTTATGTATTTTGTGACGTCATTTATTTTTGTGACGTTATGTATTTTGTAACGTCATTTTTTTGTGACGTTATGTTTTTTGTGTCGTAATTAATATTTTGTGACGTCATTTATTTTTGTGAAGTTATGTATTTTGTGACATCATTAATTTTTGTGACGTTAAGTATTTTGTGACGTCATTTATTTTTGTGACGTTATGTATTTTGTGACGTTATGTATTTTGTGACGTTATGTATTTTGTGACGTCTTTTTTGGTGACATTATGTATTTTGTGACGTCATTAATTTTTGTGACGTTAAGTATTTTGTGACGTCATTTATTTTTGTGACGTTATGTATTTTGTGACGTCATTTATTTTTGTGACGTTATGTATTTTGTGACGTCATTAATTTTTGTGGCGTTAAGTATTTTGTGACGTCATTTATTTTTGTGACGTTATGTATTTTGTGACGTTATGTATTTTGTGACATTATGTATTTTGTGACGTTATGTATTTTGTGACGTCTTTTTTGGTGACATGATGTATTTTGTGACGTCATTTATTTTTGTGACGTTATGTATTTTGTGACGTCATTTATTTTTGTGACGTTATGTTTTTGTGACGTTATGTATTTTGTGACGTCATTTATTTTTGTGACGTTATGTATTTTGTGACGTAATTAATAATTTGTGACGTCATTTATTTTTGTGACGTTATGTATTTTGTGACGTCTTTTTTTGTGACGTTATGTATTTTGTGACGTCATTTATTTTTGTGACGTTATGTATTTTGTTACGTCATTTATTTTTGTGACGTTATGTATTTTGTGACGTCATTTATTTTTGTGACGTTATGTATTTTGTGACGTAATTAATTTTTTGACGTCATTTATTTTTGTGAAGTTATGTATTTTGTGACTTAATTAATTTTTGTGACGTCATTTATTTTTGTGACGTTATGTATTTTGTGACTTAATTAATTTTTGTGACGCCATTTATTTTTGTGACGTTATGTATTTTGTGACGTCATTTATTTTTGTGACGTTATGTATTTTGTGACGTCATTTATTTTTGTGACGTTATGTATTTTGTGACGTTATGTATTTTGTGACGTTAAGTATTTTGTGACGTCATTTATTTTTGTGACGTTATGTATTTTGTTACGTCATTTATTTTTGTGACGTTATGTATTTTGTGACGTTTTGTATTTTGTGACGTCATTTATTTTTGTGACGTTATGTATTTTGTGACGTCATTTTTTGTGACGTTATGTATTTTGTGACGTAATTAATATTTTGTGACGTCATTCATTTTTGTGACGTTATGTATTTTGTGACCACTTTTTTTTGTGACTTAATGTATTTTGTGACGTCATTTTTTGTGACGTTATGTATTTTGTGACGTCATTTATTTTTGTGACGTTATGTATTTAGTGACGTCATTTATTTTTTTGACGTTATGTATTTTGTGACTTAATTAATTTTTGTGACGTCATTTATTTTTGTGACGTTATGTATTTTGTGACGTCATTTATTTTTGTGACGTTATGTATTTTGTGTCGTAATTAATATTTTGTGACGTCATTTATTTTTGTGAAGTTATGTATTTTGTGACGTCATTAATTTTTGTGACGTTAAGTATTTTGTGACGTCATTTATTTTTGTGACGTTATGTATTTTGTGACGTTATGTATTTTGTGACGTTATGTATTTTGTGACGTCTTTTTTGGTGACATTATGTATTTTGTGACGTTATGTATTTTGTGACGTCATTAATTTTTGTGGCGTTAAGTATTTTGTGACGTCATTTATTTTTGTGACGTTATGTATTTTGTGACGTTATGTATTTTGTGACGTTATGTATTTTGTGACGTCTTTTTTGGTGACATGATGTATTTTGTGACGTCATTTATTTTTGTGACGTTATGTATTTTGTGACGTCATTTATTTTTGTGACGTTATGTTTTTGTGACGTTATGTATTTTGTGACGTCATTTATTTTTGTGACGTTATGTATTTTGTTACGTAATTAATAATTTGTGACGTCATTTATTTTTGTGACGTTATGTATTTTGTGACGTCTTTTTTGTGACGTTATGTATTTTGTGACGTCATTTATTTTTGTGACGTTATGTATTTTGTTACGTCATTTATTTTTGTGACGTTATGTATTTTGTGACGTCATTTATTTTTGTGACGTTATGTATTTTGTGACGTAATTAATTTTTTGACGTCATTTATTTTTGTGAAGTTATGTATTTTGTGACTTAATTAATTTTTGTGACGTCATTTATTTTTGTGACGTTATGTATTTTGTGACTTAATTAATTTTTGTGACGCCATTTATTTTTGTGACGTTATGTATTTTGTGACGTCATTTATTTTTGTGACGTTATGTATTTTGTGACGTCATTTATTTTTGTGACGTTATGTATTTTGTGACGTTATGTATTTTGTGACGTCATTTATTTTTGTGACGTTATGTATTTTGTGACGAAATTAATATTTTGTGACGTCATTTATTTATGTGACGTTATGTATTTTGTGACGTCATTTATTTTTGTGACGTTATGTATTTTGTGATGTCATTTATTTTTGTGACGTTATGTATTTTGTGACGTCATTTATTTTTGTGACGTTTTGTATTTTGTGACGTCATTTATTTTTGTGACGATATGTATTTTGTAACGTCATTTTTTTGTGAAGTTATGTATTTTGTGACGTAATTTTTTTCGTGACGTTATGTATTTTGTGACGTAATTAATATTTTGTGACGTCATTTATTTTTGTGACGTTATGTATTTTGTTACGTCATTTATTTTTGATACGTTATGTATTTTGTGACGTCATTTATTTTTGTGACTTTATGTATTTTGTGACTTAATTAATTTTTGTGACGCCATTTATTTTTGTGACGTTATGTATTTTGTGACGTCATTTATTTTTGTGACGTTATGTATTTTGTGACGCTATTTATTTTTGTGACGTTATGAATTTTGTGACGTCATTAATGTTTGTGACGTTATGTATTTTGTGACGTCATTTATTTTTAGTACATTATGTATTTTGTGACGTAATTAATTTTTGTGACGTCATTTATTTTTGTGAAGTTATGTATTTTGTGACTCCATTTATTTTTGTGACGTTATGTATTTTGGGACGTCATTTATTTTTGTGACGTTATGTATTTTGTGACGTCATTTATTTTTGTGACGTTATGTATTTTGTAACGTCATTTTTTTGTGACGTTATGTTTTTTGTGTCGTAATTAATATTTTGTGACGTCATTTATTTTTGTGAAGTTATGTATTTTGTGACGTCATTAATTTTTGTGACGTTAAGTATTTTGTGACGTCATTTATTTTTGTGACGTTATGTATTTTGTGACGTTATGTATTTTGTGACGTTATGTATTTTGTGACGTCTTTTTTGGTGACATTATGTATTTTGTGACGTCATTAATTTTTGTGACGTTAAGTATTTTGTGACGTCATTTATTTTTGTGACGTTATGTATTTTGTGACGTCATTTATTTTTGTGACGTTATGTATTTTGTGACGTCATTAATTTTTGTGGCGTTAAGTATTTTGTGACGTCATTTATTTTTGTGACGTTATGTATTTTGTGACGTTATGTATTTTGTGACGTTATGTATTTTGTGACGTTATGTATTTTGTGACGTCTTTTTTGGTGACATGATGTATTTTGTGACGTCATTTATTTTTGTGACGTTATGTATTTTGTGACGTCATTTATTTTTGTGACGTTATGTTTTTGTGACGTTATGTATTTTGTGACGTCATTTATTTTTGTGACGTTATGTATTTTGTGACGTAATTAATAATTTGTGACGTCATTTATTTTTGTGACGTTATGTATTTTGTGACGTCTTTTTTTGTGACGTTATGTATTTTGTGACGTCATTTATTTTTGTGACGTTATGTATTTTGTTACGTCATTTATTTTTGTGACGTTATGTATTTTGTGACGTCATTTATTTTTGTGACGTTATGTATTTTGTGACGTAATTAATTTTTTGACGTCATTTATTTTTGTGAAGTTATGTATTTTGTGACTTAATTAATTTTTGTGACGTCATTTATTTTTGTGACGTTATGTATTTTGTGACTTAATTAATTTTTGTGACGCCATTTATTTTTGTGACGTTATGTATTTTGTGACGTCATTTATTTTTGTGACGTTATGTATTTTGTGACGTCATTTATTTTTGTGACGTTATGTATTTTGTGACGTTATGTATTTTGTGACGTTAAGTATTTTGTGACGTCATTTATTTTTGTGACGTTATGTATTTTGTTACGTCATTTATTTTTGTGACGTTATGTATTTTGTGACGTTTTGTATTTTGTGACGTCATTTTTTGTGACGTTATGTATTTTGTGACGTAATTAATATTTTGTGACGTCATTCATTTTTGTGACGTTATGTATTTTGTGACCACTTTTTTTTGTGACTTAATGTATTTTGTGACGTCATTTTTTGTGACGTTATGTATTTTGTGACGTCATTTATTTTTGTGACGTTATGTATTTTGTGACGTCATTTATTTTTTTGACGTTATGTATTTTGTGACTTAATTAATTTTTGTGACGTCATTTATTTTTGTGACGTTATGTATTTTGTGACGTCATTTATTTTTGTGACGTTATGTATTTTGTGTCGTAATTAATATTTTGTGACGTCATTTATTTTTGTGAAGTTATGTATTTTGTGACGTCATTAATTTTTGTGACGTTAATTATTTTGTGACGTCATTTATTTTTGTGACGTTATGTATTTTGTGACGTTATGTATTTTGTGACGTTATGTATTTTGTGACGTCTTTTTTGGTGACATTATTTATTTTGTGACGTCATTAATTTTTGTGACGTTAAGTATTTTGTGACGTCATTTATTTTTGTGACGTTATGTATTTTGTGACGTCATTTATTTTTGTGACGTTATGTATTTTGTGACGTCATTAATTTTTGTGGCGTTAAGTATTTTGTGACGTCATTTATTTTTTTGACGTTATGTATTTTGTGACGTTATGTATTTTGTGACGTTATGTATTTTGTGACGTTATGTATTTTGTGACGTCTTTTTTGGTGACATGATGTATTTTGTGACGTCATTTATTTTTGTGACGTTATGTATTTTGTGACGTCATTTATTTTTGTGACGTTATGTTTTTGTGACGTTATGTATTTTGTGACGTCATTTATTTTTGTGACGTTATGTATTTTGTGACGTAATTAATAATTTGTGACGTCATTTATTTTTGTGACGTTATGTATTTTGTGACGTCTTTTTTTGTGACGTTATGTATTTTGTGACGTCATTTATTTTTGTGACGTTATGTATTTTGTTACGTCATTTATTTTTGTGACGTTATGTATTTTGTGACGTCATTTATTTTTGTGACGTTATGTATTTTGTGACGTAATTAATTTTTTGACGTCATTTATTTTTGTGAAGTTATGTATTTTGTGACTTAATTAATTTTTGTGACGTCATTTATTTTTGTGACGTTATGTATTTTGTGACTTAATTAATTTTTGTGACGCCATTTATTTTTGTGACGTTATGTATTTTGTGACGTCATTTATTTTTGTGACGTTATGTATTTTGTGACGTCATTTATTTTTGTGACGTTATGTATTTTGTGACGTTATGTATTTTGTGACGTTAAGTATTTTGTGACGTCATTTATTTTTGTGACGTTATGTATTTTGTTACGTCATTTATTTTTGTGACGTTATGTATTTTGTGACGTTTTGTATTTTGTGACGTCATTTATTTTTGTGACGTTATGTATTTTGTGACGTCATTTTTTGTGACGTTATGTATTTTGTGACGTAATTAATATTTTGTGACGTCATTCATTTTTGTGACGTTATGTATTTTGTGACCACTTTTTTTTGTGACTTAATGTATTTTGTGACGTCATTTTTTGTGACGTTATGTATTTTGTGACGTCATTTATTTTTGTGACGTTATGTATTTTGTGACGTCATTTATTTTTTTGACGTTATGTATTTTGTGACTTAATTAATTTTTGTGACGTCATTTATTTTTGTGACGTTATGTATTTTGTGACGTCATTTATTTTTGTGACGTTATGTATTTTGTGACGTCATTTATTTTTGTGACGTTATGTATTTTGTGACGTCATTTTTTTGACGTTATGTATTTTGTGACGCCATTTATTTTTGTGACGTTATGTATTTTGTGACGTTATGTATTTTGTGACGTTATGTATTTTGTGACGTAATTTATTTTTGTGACGTTATTTTTTTGTGACTTAATTAATTTTTGTGACGTCATTTATTTTTGTGACGTTATGTATTTTTTGACGTCATTTATTTTTGTGACGTTATGCATTTTGTGACGTGATTAATATTTTGTGACGTCATTTATTTTTCTGACGTTATGTATTTTGTGACGTAATTAATATTTTGTGACGTCATTTATTTTTGTAACGTTATGTATTTTGTGACGTCATTTATTTTTGTGACGTTATGTATTTTGTGACGTCATTTATTTTTGTGACGTTATGTATTTTGTGACGTCATTTATTTTTGTGACGTTATGTATTTTGTGACGTCATTTATTTTTGTGACGTTATGTATTTTGTGACGTCATTAATTTTTGTGACGTTAAGTATTTTGTGACGTCATTTATTTTTGTGAAGTTATGTATTTTGTGACGTTATGTATTTTGTGACGTTATGTATTTTGTGACGTCATTAATTTTTGTGACGTTAAGTATTTTGTGACGTCATTTATTTTTGTGACGTTATGTATTTTGTGACGTCATTTATTTTTGTGACGTTATGTATTTTATGACTCCATTTATTTTTGTGACGTTATGTATTTTGTGACGTCATTTATTTTTGTGACGTTATGTATTTTGTGACGTCATTTATTTTTGTGACGTTATGTATTTTGTAACGTCATTTTTTGTGACGTTATTTATTTTGTGACGTAATTAATATTTTGTGACGTAATTTATTTTTGTGACGTTATGTATTTTGTGACGTCATTTATTTTTGTGACGTTATGTATTTTGTGACTTAATTAATTTTTGTGACGTCATTTATTTTTGTGACGTTATGTATTTTGTGACGTCATTTATTTTTGTGACGTTTTGTATTTTGTGACGTCATTTATTTTTGTGACGATATGTATTTTGTGACGTCATTTTTTTGTGACGTTATGTATTTTGTGACGTCATTTATTTTTGTGACGTTATGTATTTTGTGACGTCATTTATTTTTGTGACGTTAAGTATTTTGTGACGTCATTTATTTTTGTGACGTTATGTATTTTGTGACGTCATTTATTTTTGTGACGTTATGTATTTTGTGACGTTATGTATTTTATGACGTCATTTATTTTTGTGACGTTATGTATTTTGTGACGTCATTTATTTTTGTGACGTTATGTATTTTGTGACGTCATTTATTTTTGTGACGTTATGTATTTTGTGACGTTATGTATTTTGTGACGTCATTTATTTTTGTGACGTTATGTATTTTGTGACGTAATTTATATTTTGTGACGTCATTTATTTTTTTGATGTTATGTATTTTGTGACGTCATTTATTTTTGTGACGTTATGTATCTTGTGACGTCATTTATTTTTGTGACGTTATGTATTTTGTGACGTCATTTATTTTTGTGACGTTATGTATTTTGTGACGTAATTAATAATTTGTGACGTCATTTATTTTTGTGACGTTATGTATTTTGTGACGTCTTTTTTTGTGACGTTATGTATTTTGTGACGTCATTTTTTTGTGACGTTATGTATTTTGTGACGTCATTTATTTTTGTGACGTTATGTATTTTGTTACGTCATTTATTTTTGTGACGTTATGTATTTTGTGACGTCATTTATTTTTGTGACTTTATGTATTTTGTGACGTAATTAATTTTTGTGACGTCATTTATTTTTGTGAATTTATGTATTTTGTGACTTAATTATTTTTGTGACGTCATTTATTTTTGTGACGTTATGTATTTTGTGACTTAATTAATTTTTGTGACGCCATTTATTTTTGTGACGTTATGTATTTTGTGACGTCATTTATTTTTGTGACGTTATGTATTTTGTGACGCTATTTATTTTTGTGACGTTATGAATTTTGTGACGTCATTAATGTTTGTGACGTTATGTATTTTGTGACGTCATTTATTTTTAGTACATTATGTATTTTGTGACGTAATTAATTTTTGTGACGTCATTTACTTTTGTGAAGTTATGTATTTTATGACACCATTTATTTTTGTGACGTTATGTATTTTGTGACGTCATTTATTTTTGTGACGTTATGTATTTTTTGACGTCATTTATTTTTGTGACGTTATGTATTTTGTAACGTCATTTTTTGTGACGTTATGTATTTTGTGACGTAATTAATATTTTGTGACGTCATTTATTTTTGTGACGTTATGTATTTTGTGACGTCATTTATTTTTGTGACGTAATGTATTTTGTGACGTAATTTATTTTTGTGACGTTATGTATTTTGTGACTTAATTAATTTTTGTGACGTCATTTATTTTTGTGACGTTATGTATTTTGTGACGTCATTTATTTTTGTGACGTTTTGTATTTTGTGACGTCATTTATTTTTGTGACGATATGTATTTTGTGACGTCATTTTTTTGTGACGTTATGTATTTTGTGACGTAATTTTTTTTGTGACGTTATGTATTTTGTGACGTCAATTATTTTTTTGACGTTATGTATTTTGTGACGTTATGTATTTTGTGACGTCATTTTTTTTTGTGACGATATGTATTTTGTGACGTTATGTATTTTTTGACGTCATTAATTTTTGTGACGTTATGTATTTTTTGACGTCATTAATTTTTGTGACGTTATGTATTTTTTGACTTAATTAATTTTTGTGACGTCATTTATTTTTGTGACGTTATGTATTTTGTGACGTCATTAATTTTTGTGACATTAAGTATTTTGTGACGTCATTTATTTTTGTGACGTTATGTATTTTGTGACGTCATTTATTTTTGTGACGTTATGTATTTTGTGACGTTATGTATTTTATGACGTCATTTATTTTTGTGACGTTATGTATTTTGTGACGTCATTTATTTTTGTGACGTTATGTATTTTGTGACGTTATGTATTTTGTGACGTCATTTATTTTTGTGACGTTATGTATTTTGTGACGAAATTAATATTTTGTGACGTCATTTATTTTTGTGACGTTATGTATTTTGTGACGTCATTTATTTTTGTGACGTTATGTATTTTGTGACGTTATGTATTTTATGACGTCATTTATTTTTGTGACGTTATGTATTTTGTGACGTCATTTATTTTTGTGACGTTATGTATTTTGTGACGTTATGTATTTTGTGACGTCATTTATTTTTGTGACGTTATGTATTTTGTGACGAAATTAATATTTTGTGACGTCATTTATTTTTGTGACGTTATGTATTTTGTGACGTCATTTATTTTTGTGACGTTATGTATTTTGTGACGTCATTTATTTTTGTGACTTTATGTATTTTGTGACGTAATTAATTTTTGTGACGTCATTTATTTTTGTGAATTTATGTATTTTGTGACTTAATTATTTTTGTGACGTCATTTATTTTTGTGACGTTATGTATTTTGTGACTTAATTAATTTTTGTGACGCCATTTATTTTTGTGACGTTATGTATTTTGTGACGTCATTTATTTTTGTGACGTTATGTATTTTGTGACGCTATTTATTTTTGTGACGTTATGAATTTTGTGACGTCATTAATGTTTGTGACGTTATGTATTTTGTGACGTCATTTATTTTTAGTACATTATGTATTTTGTGACGTAATTAATTTTTGTGACGTCATTTACTTTTGTGAAGTTATGTATTTTATGACTCCATTTATTTTTGTGACGTTATGTATTTTGTGACGTCATTTATTTTTGTGACGTTATGTATTTTTTGACGTCATTTATTTTTGTGACGTTATGTATTTTGTAACGTCATTTTTTGTGACGTTATGTATTTTGTGACGTAATTAATATTTTGTGACGTCATTTATTTTTGTGACGTTATGTATTTTGTGACGTCATTTATTTTTGTGACGTAATGTATTTTGTGACGTAATTTATTTTTGTGACGTTATGTATTTTGTGACTTAATTAATTTTTGTGACGTCATTTATTTTTGTGACGTTATGTATTTTGTGACGTCATTTATTTTTGTGACGTTTTGTATTTTGTGACGTCATTTATTTTTGTGACGATATGTATTTTGTGACGTCATTTTTTTGTGACGTTATGTATTTTGTGACGTAATTTTTTTTGTGACGATATGTATTTTGTGACGTCAATTATTTTTTTGACGTTATGTATTTTGTGACGTTATGTATTTTGTGACGTCATTTTTTTTGTGACGATATGTATTTTGTGACGTTATGTATTTTTTGACGTCATTAATTTTTGTGACGTTATGTATTTTGTGACGTTATGTATTTTATGACGTCATTTATTTTTGTGACGTTATGTATTTTGTGACGTCATTTATTTTTGTGACGTTATGTATTTTGTGACGTTATGTATTTTGTGACGTCATTTATTTTTGTGACGTTATGTATTTTGTGACGAAATTAATATTTTGTGACGTCATTTATTTATGTGACGTTATGTATTTTGTGACGTCATTTATTTTTGTGACGTTATGTATTTTGTGATGTCATTTATTTTTGTGACGTTATGTATTTTGTGACGTCATTTATTTTTGTGACGTTTTGTATTTTGTGACGTCATTTATTTTTGTGACGATATGTATTTTGTGACGTCATTTTTTTGTAAAGTTATGTATTTTGTGACGTATTTTTTTTCGTGACGTTATGTATTTCGTGACGTAATTAATATTTTGTGACGTCATTTTTTTGTGACGTTATGTATTTTGTGACGTCATTTATTTTTGTGACGTTATGTATTTTGTTACGTCATTTATTTTTGATACGTTATGTATTTTGTGACGTCATTTATTTTTGTGACTTTATGTATTTTGTGACTTAATTAATTTTTGTGACGCCATTTATTTTTGTGACGTTATGTATTTTGTGACGTCATTTATTTTTGTGACGTTATGTATTTTGTGGCGCTATTTATTTTTGTGACG
This sequence comes from Flexamia atlantica, assembly GCA_035578135.1. Lineage (NCBI taxonomy): Eukaryota > Metazoa > Arthropoda > Insecta > Hemiptera > Cicadellidae > Flexamia > Flexamia atlantica. The sequence continues at coordinate 96,203 of JAQJVK010000115.1, read as the reverse complement.
TTATGAATTTTGTGACGTCATTAATGTTTGTGACGTTATGTATTTTGTGACGTCATTTATTTTTAGTACATTATGTATTTTGTGACGTAATTAATTTTTGTGACGTCATTTATTTTTGTGACGTTATGTATTTTGTGACGTTATGTATTTTGTGACGTTATGTATTTTGTGACGTCTTTTTTGGTGACATTATGTATTTTGTGACGTCATTAATTTTTGTGACGTTAAGTATTTTGTGACGTCATTTATTTTTGTGACGTTATGTATTTTGTGACGTCATTTATTTTTGTGACGTTATGTATTTTGTGACGTCATTAATTTTTGTGGCGTTAAGTATTTTGTGACGTCATTTATTTTTGTGATGTTATGTATTTTGTGACGTTATGTATTTTGTGACGTTATGTATTTTGTGACGTTATGTATTTTGTGACGTCTTTTTTGGTGACATGATGTATTTTGTGACGTCATTTATTTTTGTGACGTTATGTATTTTGTGACGTCATTTATTTTTGTGACGTTATGTTTTTGTGACGTTATGTATTTTGTGACGTCATTTATTTTTGTGACGTTATGTATTTTGTGACGTAATTAATAATTTGTGACGTCATTTATTTTTGTGACGTTATGTATTTTGTGACGTCTTTGTTTGTGACGTTATGTATTTTGTGACGTCATTTATTTTTGTGACGTTATGTATTTTGTTACGTCATTTATTTTTGTGACGTTATGTATTTTGTGACGTCATTTATTTTTGTGACGTTATGTATTTTGTGACGTAATTAATTTATTGACGTCATTTATTTTTGTGAAGTTATGTATTTTGTGACTTAATTAATTTTTGTGACGTCATTTATTTTTGTGACGTTATGTATTTTGTGACTTAATTAATTTTTGTGACGCCATTTATTTTTGTGACGTTATGTATTTTGTGACGTCATTTATTTTTGTGACATTATGTATTTTGTGACGTCATTTATTTTTGTGACGTTATGTATTTTGTGACGTTATGTATTTTGTGACGTTAAGTATTTTGTGACGTCATTTATTTTTGTGACGTTATGTATTTTGTTACGTCATTTATTTTTGTGACGTTATGTATTTTGTGACGTTTTGTATTTTGTGACGTCATTTATTTTTGTGACGTTATGTATTTTGTGACGTCATTTTTTGTGACGTTATGTATTTTGTGACGTAATTAATATTTTGTGACGTCATTCATTTTTGTGACGTTATGTATTTTGTGACCACTTTTTTTTGTGACTTAATCTATTTTGTGACGTCATTTTTTGTGACGTTATGTATTTTGTGACGTCATTTATTTTTGTGACGTTATGTATTTTGTGACGTCATTTATTTTTTTGACGTTATGTATTTTGTGACTTAATTAATTTTTGTGACGTCATTTATTTTTGTGACGTTATGTATTTTGTGACGTCATTTATTTTTGTGACATTATGTATTTTGTGACGTCATTTATTTTTGTGACGTTATGTATTTTGTGACGTCATTTTTTTGACGTTATGTATTTTGTGACGCCATTTATTTTTGTGACGTTATGTATTTTGTGACGTTATGTATTTTGTGACGTTATGTATTTTGTGACGTAATTTATTTTTGTGACGTTATTTTTTTTGTGACTTAATTAATTTTTGTGACGTCATTTATTTTTGTGACGTTATGTATTTTTTGACGTCATTTATTTTTGTGACGTTATGCATTTTGTGACGTGATTAATATTTTGTGACGTCATTTATTTTTCTGACGTTATGTATTTTGTGACGTAATTAATATTTTGTGACGTCATTTATTTTTGTAACGTTATGTATTTTGTGACGTCATTTATTTTTGTGACGTTATGTATTTTGTGACGTCATTTATTTTTGTGACGTTATGTATTTTGTGACGTCATTTATTTTTGTGACGTTATGTATTTTGTGACGTCATTTATTTTTGTGACGTTATGTATTTTGTGACGTCATTAATTTTTGTGACGTTAAGTATTTTGTGACGTCATTTATTTTTGTGAAGTTATGTATTTTGTGACGTTATGTATTTTGTGACGTTATGTATTTTGTGACGTCATTAATTTTTGTGACGTTAAGTATTTTGTGACGTCATTTATTTTTGTGACGTTATGTATTTTGTGACGTCATTTATTTTTGTGACGTTATGTATTTTATGACTCCATTTATTTTTGTGACGTTATGTATTTTGTGACGTCATTTATTTTTGTGACGTTATGTATTTTGTGACGTCATTTATTTTTGTGACGTTATGTATTTTGTGACGTCATTTTTTGTGACGTTATTTATTTTGTGACGTAATTAATATTTTGTGACGTATTTTATTTTTGTGACGTTATGTATTTTGTGACGTCATTTATTTTTGTGACGTAATGTATTTTGTGACGTCATTTATTTTTGTGACGTTATGTATTTTGTGACTTAATTAATTTTTGTGACGTCATTTATTTTTGTGACGTTATGTATTTTGTGACGTCATTTATTTTTGTGACGTTTTGTATTTTGTGACGTCATTTATTTTTGTGACGATATGTATTTTGTGACGTCATTTTTTTGTGACGTTATGTATTTTGTGACGTCATTTATTTTTGTGACGTTATGTATTTTGTGACGTCATTTATTTTTGTGACGTTAAGTATTTTGTGACGTCATTTATTTTTGTGACGTTATGTATTTTGTGACGTCATTTATTTTTGTGACGTTATGTATTTTGTGACGTTATGTATTTTATGACGTCATTTATTTTTGTGACGTTATGTATTTTGTGACGTCATTTATTTTTGTGACGTTATGTATTTTGTGACGTCATTTATTTTTGTGACGTTATGTATTTTGTGACGTTATGTATTTTGTGACGTCATTTATTTTTGTGACGTTATGTATTTTGTGACGTAATTTATATTTTGTGACGTCATTTATTTTTTTGATGTTATGTATTTTGTGACGTCATTTATTTTTGTGACGTTATGTATCTTGTGACGTCATTTATTTTTGTGACGTTATGTATTTTGTGACGTCATTTATTTTTGTGACGTTATGTATTTTGTGACGTAATTAATAATTTGTGACGTCATTTATTTTTGTGACGTTATGTATTTTGTGACGTCTTTTTTTGTGACGTTATGTATTTTGTGACGTCATTTTTTTGTGACGTTATGTATTTTGTGACGTCATTTATTTTTGTGACGTTATGTATTTTGTTACGTCATTTATTTTTGTGACGTTATGTATTTTGTGACGTCATTTATTTTTGTGACTTTATGTATTTTGTGACGTAATTAATTTTTGTGACGTCAATTATTTTTGTGACGTTATGTATTTTGTGACTTAATTAATTTTTGTGACGCCATTTATTTTTGTGACGTTATGTATTTTGTGACGTCATTTATTTTTGTGACGTTATGTATTTTGTGACGTCATTTATTTTTGTGACGTTATGTATTTTGTGACGTTATGTATTTTGTGACGTTAAGTATTTTGTGACGTCATTTATTTTTGTGACGTTATGTATTTTGTTACGTCATTTATTTTTGTGACGTTATGTATTTTGTGACGTTTTGTATTTTGTGACGTCATTAATGTTTGTGACGTTATGTATTTTGTGACGTCATTTATTTTTAGTACATTATGTATTTTGTGACGTAATTAATTTTTGTGACGTCATTTATTTTTGTGACGTTATGTATTTTGTGACGTTATGTATTTTGTGACGTTATGTATTTTGTGACGTCTTTTTTGGTGACATTATGTATTTTGTGACGTCATTAATTTTTGTGACGTTAAGTATTTTGTGACGTCATTTATTTTTGTGACGTTATGTATTTTGTGACGTCATTTATTTTTGTGACGTTATGTATTTTGTGACGTCATTAATTTTTGTGGCGTTAAGTATTTTGTGACGTCATTTATTTTTGTGATGTTATGTATTTTGTGACGTTATGTATTTTGTGACGTTATGTATTTTGTGACGTTATGTATTTTGTGACGTCTTTTTTGGTGACATGATGTATTTTGTGACGTCATTTATTTTTGTGACGTTATGTATTTTGTGACGTCATTTATTTTTGTGACGTTATGTTTTTGTGACGTTATGTATTTTGTGACGTCATTTATTTTTGTGACGTTATGTATTTTGTGACGTAATTAATAATTTGTGACGTCATTTATTTTTGTGACGTTATGTATTTTGTGACGTCTTTGTTTGTGACGTTATGTATTTTGTGACGTCATTTATTTTTGTGACGTTATGTATTTTGTTACGTCATTTATTTTTGTGACGTTATGTATTTTGTGACGTCATTTATTTTTGTGACGTTATGTATTTTGTGACGTAATTAATTTTTTGACGTCATTTATTTTTGTGAAGTTATGTATTTTGTGACTTAATTAATTTTTGTGACGTCATTTATTTTTGTGACGTTATGTATTTTGTGACTTAATTAATTTTTGTGACGCCATTTATTTTTGTGACGTTATGTATTTTGTGACGTCATTTATTTTTGTGACGTTATGTATTTTGTGACGTCATTTATTTTTGTGACGTTATGTATTTTGTGACGTTATGTATTTTGTGACGTTAAGTATTTTGTGACGTCATTTATTTTTGTGACGTTATGTATTTTGTTACGTCATTTATTTTTGTGACGTTATGTATTTTGTGACGTTTTGTATTTTGTGACGTCATTTATTTTTGTGACGTTATGTATTTTGTGACGTCATTTTTTGTGACGTTATGTATTTTGTGACGTAATTAATATTTTGTGACGTCATTCATTTTTGTGACGTTATGTATTTTGTGACCACTTTTTTTTGTGACGTTATGTATTTTGTGACGTCATTTATTTTTGTGACGTTATGTATTTTGTGACGTCATTAATTTTTGTGGCGTTAAGTATTTTGTGACGTCATTTATTTTTGTGATGTTATGTATTTTGTGACGTTATGTATTTTGTGACGTTATGTATTTTGTGACGTTATGTATTTTGTGACGTCTTTTTTGGTGACATGATGTATTTTGTGACGTCATTTATTTTTGTGACGTTATGTATTTTGTGACGTCATTTATTTTTGTGACGTTATGTTTTTGTGACGTTATGTATTTTGTGACGTCATTTATTTTTGTGACGTTATGTATTTTGTGACGTAATTAATAATTTGTGACGTCATTTATTTTTGTGACGTTATGTATTTTGTGACGTCTTTGTTTGTGACGTTATGTATTTTGTGACGTCATTTATTTTTGTGACGTTATGTATTTTGTTACGTCATTTATTTTTGTGACGTTATGTATTTTGTGACGTCATTTATTTTTGTGACGTTATGTATTTTGTGACGTAATTAATTTTTTGACGTCATTTATTTTTGTGAAGTTATGTATTTTGTGACTTAATTAATTTTTGTGACGTCATTTATTTTTGTGACGTTATGTATTTTGTGACTTAATTAATTTTTGTGACGCCATTTATTTTTGTGACGTTATGTATTTTGTGACGTCATTTATTTTTGTGACGTTATGTATTTTGTGACGTCATTTATTTTTGTGACGTTATGTATTTTCTGACGTTATGTATTTTGTGACGTTAAGTATTTTGTGACGTCATTTATTTTTGTGACGTTATGTATTTTGTTACGTCATTTATTTTTGTGACGTTATGTATTTTGTGACGTTTTGTATTTTGTGACGTCATTTATTTTTGTGACGTTATGTATTTTGTGACGTCATTTTTTGTGACGTTATGTATTTTGTGACGTAATTAATATTTTGTGACGTCATTCATTTTTGTGACGTTATGTATTTTGTGACCACTTTTTTTTGTGACTTAATCTATTTTGTGACGTCATTTTTTGTGACGTTATGTATTTTGTGACGTCATTTATTTTTGTGACGTTATGTATTTTGTGACGTCATTTATTTTTTTGACGTTATGTATTTTGTGACTTAATTAATTTTTGTGACGTCATTTATTTTTGTGACGTTATGTATTTTGTGACGTCATTTATTTTTGTGACGTTATGTATTTTGTGACGTCATTTTTTTGACGTTATGTATTTTGTGACGCCATTTATTTTTGTGACGTTATGTATTTTGTGACGTTATGTATTTTGTGACGTTATGTATTTTGTGACGTAATTTATTTTTGTGACGTTATTTTTTTTGTGACTTAATTAATTTTTGTGACGTCATTTATTTTTGTGACGTTATGTATTTTTTGACGTCATTTATTTTTGTGACGTTATGCATTTTGTGACGTGATTAATATTTTGTGACGTCATTTATTTTTCTGACGTTATGTATTTTGTGACGTAATTAATATTTTGTGACGTCATTTATTTTTGTAACGTTATGTATTTTGTGACGTCATTTATTTTTGTGACGTTATGTATTTTGTGACGTCATTTATTTTTGTGACGTTATGTATTTTGTGACGTCATTTATTTTGTGACGTTATGTATTTTGTGACGTCATTTATTTTTGTGACGTTATGTATTTTGTGACGTCATTAATTTTTGTGCGTTAAGTATTTTGTGACGTCATTTATTTTTGTGAAGTTATGTATTTTGTGACGTTATGTATTTTGTGACGTTATGTATTTTGTGACGTCATTAATTTTTGTGACGTTAAGTATTTTGTGACGTCATTTATTTTTGTGACGTTATGTATTTTGTGACGTCATTTATTTTTGTGACGTTATGTATTTTATGACTCCATTTATTTTTGTGACGTTATGTATTTTGTGACGTCATTTATTTTTGTGACGTTATGTATTTTGTGACGTCATTTATTTTTGTGACGTTATGTATTTTGTAACGTCATTTTTTGTGACGTTATTTATTTTGTGACGTAATTAATATTTTGTGACGTATTTTATTTTTGTGACGTTATGTATTTTGTGACGTCATTTATTTTTGTGACGTAATGTATTTTGTGACGTCATTTATTTTTGTGACGTTATGTATTTTGTGACTTAATTAATTTTTGTGACGTCATTTATTTTTGTGACGTTATGTATTTTGTGACGTCATTTATTTTTGTGACGTTTTGTATTTTGTGACGTCATTTATTTTTGTGACGATATGTATTTTGTGACGTCATTTTTTTGTGACGTTATGTATTTTGTGACGTCATTTATTTTTGTGACGTTATGTATTTTGTGACGTCATTTATTTTTGTGACGTTAAGTATTTTGTGACGTCATTTATTTTTGTGACGTTATGTATTTTGTGACGTCATTTATTTTTGTGACGTTATGTATTTTGTGACGTTATGTATTTTATGACGTCATTTATTTTTGTGACGTTATGTATTTTGTGACGTCATTTATTTTTGTGACGTTATGTATTTTGTGACGTCATTTATTTTTGTGACGTTATGTATTTTGTGACGTTATGTATTTTGTGACGTCATTTATTTTTGTGACGTTATGTATTTTGTGACGTAATTTATATTTTGTGACGTCATTTATTTTTTTGATGTTATGTATTTTGTGACGTCATTTATTTTTGTGACGTTATGTATCTTGTGACGTCATTTATTTTTGTGACGTTATGTATTTTGTGACGTCATTTATTTTTGTGACGTTATGTATTTTGTGACGTAATTAATAATTTGTGACGTCATTTATTTTTGTGACGTTATGTATTTTGTGACGTCTTTTTTTGTGACGTTATGTATTTTGTGACGTCATTTTTTTGTGACGTTATGTATTTTGTTACGTCATTAATTTTTGTGACGTTATGTATTTTGTTACGTCATTTATTTTTGTGACGTTATGTATTTTGTGACGTCATTTATTTTTGTGACTTTATGTATTTTGTGACGTAATTAATTTTTGTGACGTCATTTATTTTTGTGACGTTATGTATTTTGTGACTTAATTAATTTTTGTGACGCCATTTATTTTTGTGACGTTATGTATTTTGTGACGTCATTTATTTTTGTGACGTTATGTATTTTGTGACGTCATTTATTTTTGTGGCGTTATGTATTTTGTGACGTTATGTATTTTGTGACGTTAAGTATTTTGTGACGTCATTTATTTTTGTGACGTTATGTATTTTGTTACGTCATTTATTTTTGTGACGTTATGTATTTTGTGACGTTTTGTATTTTGTGACGTCATTTATTTTTGTGACGTTATGTATTTTGTTACGTCATTTATTTTTTTGACGTTATGTATTTTGTGACTTAATTAATTTTTGTGACGTCATTTATTTTTGTGACGTTATGTATTTTGTGACGTCATTTATTTTTGTGACGTTATGTATTTTGTGACGTCATTTATTTTTGTGACGTTATGTATTTTGTGACGTCATTTTTTTGACGTTATGTATTTTGTGACGCCATTTATTTTTGTGACGTTATGTATTTTGTGACGTTATGTATTTTGTGACGTTATGTATTTTGTGACGTAATTTATTTTTGTGACGTTATTTTTTTTGTGAATTAATTAATTTTTGTGACGTCATTTATTTTTGTGACGTTATGTATTTTTTGACGTCATTTATTTTTGTGACGTTATGCATTTTGTGACGTGATTAATATTTTGTGACGTCATTTATTTTTCTGACGTTATGTATTTTGTGACGTCATTTATTTTTGTGACGTTATGTATTTTGTGACGTCATTTATTTTTGTGACGTTATGTATTTTGTGACGTCATTTATTTTTGTGACGTTATGTATTTTGTGACGTCATTAATTTTTGTGACGTTAAGTATTTTGTGACGTCATTTATTTTTGTGAAGTTATGTATTTTGTGACGTTATGTATTTTGTGACGTTATGTATTTTGTGACGTCATTAATTTTTGTGACGTTAAGTATTTTGTGACGTCATTTATTTTTGTGACGTTATGTATTTTGTGACGTCATTTATTTTTGTGACGTTATGTATTTTATGACTCCATTTATTTTTGTGACGTTATGTATTTTGTGACGTCATTTATTTTTGTGACGTTTTGTATTTTGTGACGTCATTTATTTTTGTGACGATATGTATTTTGTGACGTCATTTTTTTGTGACGTTATGTATTTTGTGACGTCATTTATTTTTGTGACGTTATGTATTTTGTGACGTCATTTATTTTTGTGACGTTAAGTATTTTGTGACGTCATTTATTTTTGTGACGTTATGTATTTTGTGACGTCATTTATTTTTGTGACGTTATGTATTTTGTGACGTTATGTATTTTATGACGTCATTTATTTTTGTGACGTTATGTATTTTGTGACGTCATTTATTTTTGTGACGTTATGTATTTTGTGACGTCATTTATTTTTGTGACGTTATGTATTTTGTGACGTTATGTATTTTGTGACGTCATTTATTTTTGTGACGTTATGTATTTTGTGACGTAATTTATATTTTGTGACGTCATTTATTTTTTTGATGTTATGTATTTTGTGACGTCATTTATTTTTGTGACGTTATGTATCTTGTGACGTCATTTATTTTTGTGACGTTATGTATTTTGTGACGTCATTTATTTTTGTGACGTTATGTATTTTGTGACGTAATTAATAATTTGTGACGTCATTTATTTTTGTGACGTTATGTATTTTGTGACGTCTTTTTTTGTGACGTTATGTATTTTGTGACGTCATTTTTTTGTGACGTTATGTATTTTGTGACGTCATTTATTTTTGTGACGTTATGTATTTTGTTACGTCATTTATTTTTGTGACGTTATGTATTTTGTGACGTCATTTATTTTTGTGACTTTATGTATTTTGTGACGTAATTAATTTTTGTGACGTCATTTATTTTTGTGAATTTATGTATTTTGTGACTTAATTATTTTTGTGACGTCATTTATTTTTGTGACGTTATGTATTTTGTGACTTAATTAATTTTTGTGACGCCATTTATTTTTGTGACGTTATGTATTTTGTGACGTCATTTATTTTTGTGACGTTATGTATTTTGTGACGCTATTTATTTTTGTGACGTTATGAATTTTGTGACGTCATTAATGTTTGTGACGTTATGTATTTTGTGACGTCATTTATTTTTAGTACATTATGTATTTTGTGACGTAATTAATTTTTGTGACGTCATTTACTTTTGTGAAGTTATGTATTTTATGACTCCATTTATTTTTGTGACGTTATGTATTTTGTGACGTCATTTATTTTTGTGACGTTATGTATTTTTTGACGTCATTTATTTTTGTGACGTTATGTATTTTGTAACGTCATTTTTTGTGACGTTATGTATTTTGTGACGTAATTAATATTTTGTGACGTCATTTATTTTTGTGACGTTATGTATTTTGTGACGTCATTTATTTTTGTGACGTAATGTATTTTGTGACGTAATTTATTTTTGTGACGTTATGTATTTTGTGACTTAATTAATTTTTGTGACGTCATTTATTTTTGTGACGTTATGTATTTTGTGACGTCATTTATTTTTGTGACGTTTTGTATTTTGTGACGTCATTTATTTTTGTGACGATATGTATTTTGTGACGTCATTTTTTTGTGACGTTATGTATTTTGTGACGTAATTTTTTTTGTGACGTTATGTATTTTGTGACGTCAATTATTTTTTTGACGTTATGTATTTTGTGACGTTATGTATTTTGTGACGTCATTTTTTTTTGTGACGATATGTATTTTGTGACGTTATGTATTTTTTGACGTCATTAATTTTTGTGACGTTATGTATTTTTTGACGTCATTAATTTTTGTGACGTTATGTATTTTTTGACTTAATTAATTTTTGTGACGTCATTTATTTTTGTGACGTTATGTATTTTGTGACGTCATTAATTTTTGTGACGTTAAGTATTTTGTGACGTCATTTATTTTTGTGACGTTATGTATTTTGTGACGTCATTTATTTTTGTGACGTTATGTATTTTGTGACGTTATGTATTTTATGACGTCATTTATTTTTGTGACGTTATGTATTTTGTGACGTCATTTATTTTTGTGACGTTATGTATTTTGTGACGTTATGTATTTTGTGACGTCATTTATTTTTGTGACGTTATGTATTTTGTGACGAAATTAATATTTTGTGACGTCATTTATTTTTGTGACGTTATGTATTTTGTTACGTCATTTATTTTTGTGACGTTATGTATTTTGTGACGTCATTTATTTTTGTGACTTTATGTATTTTGTGACGTAATTAATTTTTGTGACGTCATTTATTTTTGTGAATTTATGTATTTTGTGACTTAATTATTTTTGTGACGTCATTTATTTTTGTGACGTTATGTATTTTGTGACTTAATTAATTTTTGTGACGCCATTTATTTTTGTGACGTTATGTATTTTGTGACGTCATTTATTTTTGTGACGTTATGTATTTTGTGACGCTATTTATTTTTGTGACGTTATGAATTTTGTGACGTCATTAATGTTTGTGACGTTATGTATTTTGTGACGTCATTTATTTTTAGTACATTATGTATTTTGTGACGTAATTAATTTTTGTGACGTCATTTACTTTTGTGAAGTTATGTATTTTATGACTCCATTTATTTTTGTGACGTTATGTATTTTGTGACGTCATTTATTTTTGTGACGTTATGTATTTTTTGACGTCATTTATTTTTGTGACGTTATGTATTTTGTAACGTCATTTTTTGTGACGTTATGTATTTTGTGACGTAATTAATATTTTGTGACGTCATTTATTTTTGTGACCTTATGTATTTTGTGACGTCATTTATTTTTGTGACGTAATGTATTTTGTGACGTAATTTATTTTTGTGACGTTATGTATTTTGTGACTTAATTAATTTTTGTGACGTCATTTATTTTTGTGACGTTATGTATTTTGTGACGTCATTTATTTTTGTGACGTTTTGTATTTTGTGACGTCATTTATTTTTGTGACGATATGTATTTTGTGACGTCATTTTTTTGTGACGTTATGTATTTTGTGACGTAATTTTTTTTGTGACGATATGTATTTTGTGACGTCAATTATTTTTTTGACGTTATGTATTTTGTGACGTTATGTATTTTGTGACGTCATTTTTTTTGTGACGATATGTATATTGTGACGTCATTTTTTTTGTGACGATATGTATTTTGTGACGTTATGTATTTTTTGACGTCATTAATTTTTGTGACGTTATGTATTTTGTGACGTTATGTATTTTATGACGTCATTTATTTTTGTGACGTTATGTATTTTGTGACGTCATTTATTTTTGTGACGTTATGTATTTTGTGACGTTATGTATTTTGTGACGTCATTTATTTTTGTGACGTTATGTATTTTGTGACGAAATTAATATTTTGTGACGTCATTTATTTATGTGACGTTATGTATTTTGTGACGTCATTTATTTTTGTGACGTTATGTATTTTGTGATGTCATTTATTTTTGTGACGTTATGTATTTTGTGACGTCATTTATTTTTGTGACGTTTTGTATTTTGTGACGTCATTTATTTTTGTGACGATATGTATTTTGTGACGTCATTTTATTGTAAAGTTATGTATTTTGTGACGTAATTTTTTTCGTGACGTTATGTATTTTGTGACGTAATTAATATTTTGTGACGTCATTTTTTTGTGACGTTATGTATTTTGTGACGTCATTTATTTTTGTGACTTTATGTATTTTGTGACTTAATTAATTTTTGTGACGCCATTTATTTTTGTGACGTTATGTATTTTGTGACGTCATTTATTTTTGTGACGTTATGTATTTTGTGGCGCTATTTATTTTTGTGACGTTATGAATTTTGTGACGTCATTAATGTTTGTGACGTTATGTATTTTGTGACGTCATTTATTTTTAGTACATTATGTATTTTGTGACGTAATTAATTTTTGTGACGTCATTTATTTTTGTGACGTTATGTATTTTGTGACGTTATGTATTTTGTGACGTTATGTATTTTGTGACGTCTTTTTTGGTGACATTATGTATTTTGTGACGTCATTAATTTTTGTGACGTTAAGTATTTTGTGACGTCATTTATTTTTGTGACGTTATGTATTTTGTGACGTCATTTATTTTTGTGACGTTATGTATTTTGTGACGTCATTAATTTTTGTGGCGTTAAGTATTTTGTGACGTCATTTATTTTTGTGACGTTATGTATTTTGTGACGTTATGTATTTTGTGACGTTATGTATTTTGTGACGTTATGTATTTTGTGACGTCTTTTTTGGTGACATGATGTATTTTGTGACGTCATTTATTTTTGTGACGTTATGTATTTTGTGACGTCATTTATTTTTGTGACGTTATGTTTTTGTGACGTTATGTATTTTGTGACGTCATTTATTTTTGTGACGTTATGTATTTTGTGACGTAATTAATAATTTGTGACGTCATTTATTTTTGTGACGTTATGTATTTTGTGACGTCTTTTTTTGTGACGTTATGTATTTTGTGACGTCATTTATTTTTGTGACGTTATGTATTTTGTTACGTCATTTATTTTTGTGACGTTATGTATTTTGTGACGTCATTTATTTTTGTGACGTTATGTATTTTGTGACGTAATTAATTTTTTGACGTCATTTATTTTTGTGAAGTTATGTATTTTGTGACTTAATTAATTTTTGTGACGTCATTTATTTTTGTGACGTTATGTATTTTGTGACTTAATTAATTTTTGTGACGCCATTTATTTTTGTGACGTTATGTATTTTGTGACGTCATTTATTTTTGTGACGTTATGTATTTTGTGACGTCATTTATTTTTGTGACGTTATGTATTTTGTGACGTTATGTATTTTGTGACGTTAAGTATTTTGTGACGTCATTTATTTTTGTGACGTTATGTATTTTGTTACGTCATTTATTTTTGTGACGTTATGTATTTTGTGACGTTTTGTATTTTGTGACGTCATTTATTTTTGTGACGTTATGTATTTTGTGACGTCATTTTTTGTGACGTTATGTATTTTGTGACGTAATTAATATTTTGTGACGTCATTCATTTTTGTGACGTTATGTATTTTGTGACCACTTTTTTTTGTGACTTAATGTATTTTGTGACGTCATTTTTTGTGACGTTATGTATTTTGTGACGTCATTTATTTTTGTGACGTTATGTATTTTGTGACGTCATTTATTTTTTTGACGTTATGTATTTTGTGACTTAATTAATTTTTGTGACGTCATTTATTTTTGTGACGTTATGTATTTTGTGACGTCATTTATTTTTGTGACGTTATGTATTTTGTGACGTCATTTATTTTTGTGACGTTATGTATTTTGTGACGTCATTTTTTTGACGTTATGTATTTTGTGACGCCATTTATTTTTGTGACGTTATGTATTTTGTGACGTTATGTATTTTGTGACGTTATGTATTTTGTGACGTAATTTATTTTTGTGACGTTATTTTTTTTGTGACTTAATTAATTTTTGTGACGTCATTTATTTTTGTGACGTTATGTATTTTTTGACGTCATTTATTTTTGTGACGTTATGCATTTTGTGACGTGATTAATATTTTGTGACGTCATTTATTTTTCTGACGTTATGTATTTTGTGACGTAATTAATATTTTGTGACGTCATTTATTTTTGTAACGTTATGTATTTTGTGACGTCATTTATTTTTGTGACGTTATGTATTTTGTGACGTCATTTATTTTTGTGACGTTATGTATTTTGTGACGTCATTTATTTTTGTGACGTTATGTATTTTGTGACGTCATTTATTTTTGTGACGTTATGTATTTTGTGACGTCATTAATTTTTGTGACGTTAAGTATTTTGTGACGTCATTTATTTTTGTGAAGTTATGTATTTTGTGACGTTATGTATTTTGTGACGTTATGTATTTTGTGACGTCATTAATTTTTGTGACGTTAAGTATTTTGTGACGTCATTTATTTTTGTGACGTTATGTATTTTGTGACGTCATTTATTTTTGTGACGTTATGTATTTTATGACTCCATTTATTTTTGTGACGTTATGTATTTTGTGACGTCATTTATTTTTGTGACGTTATGTATTTTGTGACGTCATTTATTTTTGTGACGTTATGTATTTTGTAACGTCATTTTTTGTGACGTTATTTATTTTGTGACGTAATTAATATTTTGTGACGTAATTTATTTTTGTGACGTTATGTATTTTGTGACGTCATTTATTTTTGTGACGTAATGTATTTTGTGACGTCATTTATTTTTGTGACGTTATGTATTTTGTGACTTAATTAATTTTTGTGACGTCATTTATTTTTGTGACGTTATGTATTTTGTGACGTCATTTATTTTTGTGACGTTTTGTATTTTGTGACGTCATTTATTTTTGTGACGATATGTATTTTGTGACGTCATTTTTTTGTGACGTTATGTATTTTGTGACGTCATTTATTTTTGTGACGTTATGTATTTTGTGACGTCATTTATTTTTGTGACGTTAAGTATTTTGTGACGTCATTTATTTTTGTGACGTTATGTATTTTGTGACGTCATTTATTTTTGTGACGTTATGTATTTTGTGACGTTATGTATTTTATGACGTCATTTATTTTTGTTACGTTATGTATTTTGTGACGTCATTTATTTTTGTGACGTTATGTATTTTGTGACGTCATTTATTTTCGTGACGTTATGTATTTTGTGACGTTATGTATTTTGTGACGTCATTTATTTTTGTGACGTTATGTATTTTGTGACGTAATTTATATTTTGTGACGTCATTTATTTTTTTGATGTTATGTATTTTGTGACGTCATTTATTTTTTTGACGTTATGTATCTTGTGACGTCATTTATTTTTGTGACGTTATGTATTTTGTGACGTCATTTATTTTTGTGACGTTATGTATTTTGTGACGTAATTAATAATTTGTGACGTCATTTATTTTTGTGACGTTATGTATTTTGTGACGTCTTTTTTTGTGACGTTATGTATTTTGTGACGTCATTTTTTTGTGACGTTATGTATTTTGTGACGTCATTTATTTTTGTGACGTTATGTATTTTGTTACGTCATTTATTTTTGTGACGTTATGTATTTTGTGACGTCATTTATTTTTGTGACTTTATGTATTTTGTGACTTAATTAATTTTTGTGACGTCATTTATTTTTGTGACGTTATGTATTTTGTGACTTAATTAATTTTTGTGACGTCATTTATTTTTGTGACGTTATGTATTTTGTGACGCTATTTATTTTTGTGACGTTATGAATTTTGTGACGTCATTAATGTTTGTGACGTTATGTATTTTGTGACGTCATTTATTTTTAGTACATTATGTATTTTGTGACGTAATTAATTTTTGTGACGTCATTTACTTTTGTGAAGTTATGTATTTTATGACTCCATTTATTTTTGTGACGTTATGTATTTTGTGACGTCATTTATTTTTGTGACGTTATGTATTTTTTGACGTCATTTATTTTTGTGACGTTATGTATTTTGTAACGTCATTTTTTGTGACGTTATGTATTTTGTGACGTAATTAATATTTTGTGACGTCATTTATTTTTGTGACGTTATGTATTTTGTGACGTCATTTATTTTTGTGACGTAATGTATTTTGTGACGTAATTTATTTTTGTGACGTTATGTATTTTGTGACTTAATTAATTTTTGTGACGTCATTTATTTTTGTGACGTTATGTATTTTGTGACGTCATTTATTTTTGTGACGTTTTGTATTTTGTGACGTCATTTATTTTTGTGACGATATGTATTTTGTGACGTCATTTTTTTGTGACGTTATGTATTTTGTGACGTAATTTTTTTTGTGACGTTATGTATTTTGTGACGTCAATTATTTTTTTGACGTTATGTATTTTGTGACGTTATGTATTTTGTGACGTCATTTTTTTTTGTGACGATATGTATTTTGTGACGTTATGTATTTTTTGACGTCATTAATTTTTGTGACGTTATGTATTTTTTGACGTCATTAATTTTTGTGACGTTATGTATTTTTTGACTTAATTAATTTTTGTGACGTCATTTATTTTTGTGACGTTATGTATTTTGTGACGTCATTAATTTTTGTGACGTTAAGTATTTTGTGACGTCATTTATTTTTGTGACGTTATGTATTTTGTGACGTCATTTATTTTTGTGACGTTATGTATTTTGTGACGTTATGTATTTTATGACGTCATTTATTTTTGTGACGTTATGTATTTTGTGACGTCATTTATTTTTGTGACGTTATGTATTTTGTGACGTTATGTATTTTGTGACGTCATTTATTTTTGTGACGTTATGTATTTTGTGACGAAATTAATATTTTGTGACGTCATTTATTTTTGTGACGTTATGTATTTTGTTACGTCATTTATTTTTGTGACGTTATGTATTTTGTGACGTCATTTATTTTTGTGACTTTATGTATTTTGTGACGTAATTAATTTTTGTGACGTCATTTATTTTTGTGAATTTATGTATTTTGTGACTTAATTATTTTTGTGACGTCATTTATTTTTGTGACGTTATGTATTTTGTGACTTAATTAATTTTTGTGACGCCATTTATTTTTGTGACGTTATGTATTTTGTGACGTCATTTATTTTTGTGACGTTATGTATTTTGTGACGCTATTTATTTTTGTGACGTTATGAATTTTGTGACGTCATTAATGTTTGTGACGTTATGTATTTTGTGACGTCATTTATTTTTAGTACATTATGTATTTTGTGACGTAATTAATTTTTGTGACGTCATTTACTTTTGTGAAGTTATGTATTTTATGACTCCATTTATTTTTGTGACGTTATGTATTTTGTGACGTCATTTATTTTTGTGACGTTATGTATTTTTTGACGTCATTTATTTTTGTGACGTTATGTATTTTGTAACGTCATTTTTTGTGACGTTATGTATTTTGTGACGTAATTAATATTTTGTGACGTCATTTATTTTTGTGACGTTATGTATTTTGTGACGTCATTTATTTTTGTGACGTAATGTATTTTGTGACGTAATTTATTTTTGTGACGTTATGTATTTTGTGACTTAATTAATTTTTGTGACGTCATTTATTTTTGTGACGTTATGTATTTTGTGACGTCATTTATTTTTGTGACGTTTTGTATTTTGTGACGTCATTTATTTTTGTGACGATATGTATTTTGTGACGTCATTTTTTTGTGACGTTATGTATTTTGTGACGTAATTTTTTTTGTGACGATATGTATTTTGTGACGTCAATTATTTTTTTGACGTTATGTATTTTGTGACGTTATGTATTTTGTGACGTCATTTTTTTTGTGACGATATGTATTTTGTGACGTTATGTATTTTTTGACGTCATTAATTTTTGTGACGTTATGTATTTTGTGACGTTATGTATTTTATGACGTCATTTATTTTTGTGACGTTATGTATTTTGTGACGTCATTTATTTTTGTGACGTTATGTATTTTGTGACGTTATGTATTTTGTGACGTCATTTATATTTGTGACGTTATGTATTTTGTGACGAAATTAATATTTTGTGACGTCATTTATTTATGTGACGTTATGTATTTTGTGACGTCATTTATTTTTGTGACGTTATGTATTTTGTGATGTCATTTATTTTTGTGACGTTATGTATTTTGTGACGTCATTTATTTTTGTGACGTTTTGTATTTTGTGACGTCATTTATTATTGTGACGATATGTATTTTGTGACGTCATTTTTTTGTAAAGTTATGTATTTTGTGACGTAATTTTTTTCGTGACGTTATGTATTTTGTGACGTAATTAATATTTTGTGACGTCATTTTTTTGTGACGTTATGTATTTTGTGACGTCATTTATTTTTGTGACGTTATGTATTTTATGACTCCATTTATTTTTGTGACGTTATGTATTTTGTGACGTCATTTATTTTTGTGACGTTATGTATTTTGTGACGTCATTTATTTTTGTGACGTTATGTATTTTGTAACGTCATTTTTTGTGACGTTATTTATTTTGTGACGTAATTAATATTTTGTGACGTAATTTATTTTTGTGACGTTATGTATTTTGTGACGTCATTTATTTTTGTGACGTAATGTATTTTGTGACGTCATTTATTTTTGTGACGTTATGTATTTTGTGACTTAATTAATTTTTGTGACGTCATTTATTTTTGTGACGTTATGTATTTTGTGACGTCATTTATTTTTGTGACGTTTTGTATTTTGTGACGTCATTTATTTTTGTGACGATATGTATTTTGTGACGTCATTTTTTTGTGACGTTATGTATTTTGTGACGTCATTTATTTTTGTGACGTTATGTATTTTGTGACGTCATTTATTTTTGTGACGTTAAGTATTTTGTGACGTCATTTATTTTTGTGACGTTATGTATTTTGTGACGTCATTTATTTTTGTGACGTTATGTATTTTGTGACGTTATGTATTTTATGACGTCATTTATTTTTGTTACGTTATGTATTTTGTGACGTCATTTATTTTTGTGACGTTATGTATTTTGTGACGTCATTTATTTTTGTGACGTTATGTATTTTGTGACGTTATGTATTTTGTGACGTCATTTATTTTTGTGACGTTATGTATTTTGTGACGTAATTTATATTTTGTGACGTCATTTATTTTTTTGATGTTATGTATTTTGTGACGTCATTTATTTTTTTGACGTTATGTATCTTGTGACGTCATTTATTTTTGTGACGTTATGTATTTTGTGACGTCATTTATTTTTGTGACGTTATGTATTTTGTGACGTAATTAATAATTTGTGACGTCATTTATTTTTGTGACGTTATGTATTTTGTGACGTCTTTTTTTGTGACGTTATGTATTTTGTGACGTCATTTTTTTGTGACGTTATGTATTTTGTGACGTCATTTATTTTTGTGACGTTATGTATTTTGTTACGTCATTTATTTTTGTGACGTTATGTATTTTGTGACGTCATTTATTTTTGTGACTTTATGTATTTTGTGACTTAATTAATTTTTGTGACGTCATTTATTTTTGTGACGTTATGTATTTTGTGACTTAATTAATTTTTGTGACGTCATTTATTTTTGTGACGTTATGTATTTTGTGACGCTATTTATTTTTGTGACGTTATGAATTTTGTGACGTCATTAATGTTTGTGACGTTATGTATTTTGTGACGTCATTTATTTTTAGTACATTATGTATTTTGTGACGTAATTAATTTTTGTGACGTCATTTACTTTTGTGAAGTTATGTATTTTATGACTCCATTTATTTTTGTGACGTTATGTATTTTGTGACGTCATTTATTTTTGTGACGTTATGTATTTTTTGACGTCATTTATTTTTGTGACGTTATGTATTTTGTAACGTCATTTTTTGTGACGTTATGTATTTTGTGACGTAATTAATATTTTGTGACGTCATTTATTTTTGTGACGTTATGTATTTCGTGACGTCATTTATTTTTGTGACGTAATGTATTTTGTGACGTAATTTATTTTTGTGACGTTATGTATTTTGTGACTTAATTAATTTTTGTGACGTCATTTATTTTTGTGACGTTATGTATTTTGTGACGTCATTTATTTTTGTGACGTTTTGTATTTTGTGACGTCATTTATTTTTGTGACGATATGTATTTTGTGACGTCATTTTTTTGTGACGTTATGTATTTTGTGACGTAATTTTTTTTGTGACGTTATGTATTTTGTGACGTCAATTATTTTTTTGACGTTATGTATTTTGTGACGTTATGTATTTTGTGACGTCATTTTTTTTTGTGACGATATGTATTTTGTGACGTTATGTATTTTTTGACGTCATTAATTTTTGTGACGTTATGTATTTTTTGACGTCATTAATTTTTGTGACGTTATGTATTTTTTGACTTAATTAATTTTTGTGACGTCATTTATTTTTGTGACGTTATGTATTTTGTGACGTCATTAATTTTTGTGACGTTAAGTATTTTGTGACGTCATTTATTTTTGTGACGTTATGTATTTTGTGACGTCATTTATTTTTGTGACGTTATGTATTTTGTGACGTTATGTATTTTATGACGTCATTTATTTTTGTGACGTTATGTATTTTGTGACGTCATTTATTTTTGTGACGTTATGTATTTTGTGACGTTATGTATTTTGTGACGTCATTTATTTTTGTGACGTTATGTATTTTGTGACGAAATTAATATTTTGTGACGTCATTTATTTTTGTGACGTTATGTATTTTGTTACGTCATTTATTTTTGTGACGTTATGTATTTTGTGACGTCATTTATTTTTGTGACTTTATGTATTTTGTGACGTAATTAATTTTTGTGACGTCATTTATTTTTGTGAATTTATGTATTTTGTGACTTAATTATTTTTGTGACGTCATTTATTTTTGTGACGTTATGTATTTTGTGACTTAATTAATTTTTGTGACGCCATTTATTTTTGTGACGTTATGTATTTTGTGACGTCATTTATTTTTGTGACGTTATGTATTTTGTGACGCTATTTATTTTTGTGACGTTATGAATTTTGTGACGTCATTAATGTTTGTGACGTTATGTATTTTGTGACGTCATTTATTTTTAGTACATTATGTATTTTGTGACGTAATTAATTTTTGTGACGTCATTTACTTTTGTGAAGTTATGTATTTTATGACTCCATTTATTTTTGTGACGTTATGTATTTTGTGACGTCATTTATTTTTGTGACGTTATGTATTTTTTGACGTCATTTATTTTTGTGACGTTATGTATTTTGTAACGTCATTTTTTGTGACGTTATGTATTTTGTGACGTAATTAATATTTTGTGACGTCATTTATTTTTGTGACGTTATGTATTTTGTGACGTCATTTATTTTTGTGACGTAATGTATTTTGTGACGTAATTTATTTTTGTGACGTTATGTATTTTGTGACTTAATTAATTTTTGTGACGTCATTTATTTTTGTGACGTTATGTATTTTGTGACGTCATTTATTTTTGTGACGTTTTGTATTTTGTGACGTCATTTATTTTTGTGACGATATGTATTTTGTGACGTCATTTTTTTGTGACGTTATGTATTTTGTGACGTAATTTTTTTTGTGACGATATGTATTTTGTGACGTCAATTATTTTTTTGACGTTATGTATTTTGTGACGTTATGTATTTTGTGACGTCATTTTTTTTGTGACGATATGTATTTTGTGACGTTATGTATTTTTTGACGTCATTAATTTTTGTGACGTTATGTATTTTGTGACGTTATGTATTTTATGACGTCATTTATTTTTGTGACGTTATGTATTTTGTGACGTCATTTATTTTTGTGACGTTATGTATTTTGTGACGTTATGTATTTTGTGACGTCATTTATATTTGTGACGTTATGTATTTTGTGACGAAATTAATATTTTGTGACGTCATTTATTTATGTGACGTTATGTATTTTGTGACGTCATTTATTTTTGTGACGTTATGTATTTTGTGATGTCATTTATTTTTGTGACGTTATGTATTTTGTGACGTCATTTATTTTTGTGACGTTTTGTATTTTGTGACGTCATTTATTATTGTGACGATATGTATTTTGTGACGTCATTTTTTTGTAAAGTTATGTATTTTGTGACGTAATTTTTTTCGTGACGTTATGTATTTTGTGACGTAATTAATATTTTGTGACGTCATTTTTTTGTGACGTTATGTATTTTGTGACGTCATTTATTTTTGTGACGTTATGTATTTTGTTACGTCATTTATTTTTGATACGTTATGTATTTTGTGACGGCATTTATTTTTGTGACTTTATGTATTTTGTGACTTAATTAATTTTTGTGACGCCATTTATTTTTGTGACGTTATGTATTTTGTGACGTCATTTATTTTTGTGACGTTATGTATTTTGTGGCGCTATTTATTTTTGTGACGTTATGAATTTTGTGACGTCATTAATGTTTGTGACGTTATGTATTTTGTGACGTCATTTATTTTTAGTACATTATGTATTTTGTGACGTAATTAATTTTTGTGACGTCATTTATTTTTGTGAAGTTATGTATTTTGTGACTCCATTTATTTTTGTGACGTTATGTATTTTGTGACGTCATTTATTTTTGTGACGTTATGTATTTTGTGACGTCATTTATTTTTGTGACGTTATGTATTTTGTAACGTCATTTTTTTGTGACGTTATGTTTTTTGTGTCGTAATTAATATTTTGTGACGTCATTTATTTTTGTGAAGTTATGTATTTTGTGACGTCATTAATTTTTGTGACGTTAAGTATTTTGTGACGTCATTTATTTTTGTGACGTTATGTATTTTGTGACGTTATGTATTTTGTGACGTTATGTATTTTGTGACGTCTTTTTTGGTGACATTATGTATTTTGTGACGTCATTAATTTTTGTGACGTTAAGTATTTTGTGACGTCATTTATTTTTGTGACGTTATGTATTTTGTGACGTCATTTATTTTTGTGACGTTATGTATTTTGTGACGTCATTAATTTTTGTGACGTTAAGTATTTTGTGACGTCATTTATTTTTGTGACGTTATGTATTTTGTGACGTTATGTATTTTGTGACGTTATGTATTTTGTGACGTTATGTATTTTGTGACGGCTTTTTTGGTGACATGATGTATTTTGTGACGTCATTTATTTTTGTGACGTTATGTATTTTGTGACGTCATTTATTTTTGTGACGTTATGTTTTTGTGACGTTATGTATTTTGTGACGTCATTTATTTTTGTGACGTTATGTATTTTGTGACGTAATTAATAATTTGTGACGTCATTTATTTTTGTGACGTTATGTATTTTGTGACGTCTTTTTTTGTGACGTTATGTATTTTGTGACGTCATTTATTTTTGTGACGTTATGTATTTTGTTACATCATTTATTTTTGTGACGTTATGTATTTTGTGACGTCATTTATTTTTGTGACGTTATGTATTTTGTGACGTAATTAATTTTTTGACGTCATTTATTTTTGTGAAGTTATGTATTTTGTGACTTAATTAATTTTTGTGACGGCATTTATTTTTGTGACTTTATGTATTTTGTGACTTAATTAATTTTTGTGACGCCATTTATTTTTGTGACGTTATGTATTTTGTGACGTCATTTATTTTTGTGACGTTATGTATTTTGTGACGTCATTTATTTTTGTGACGTTATGTATTTTGTGACGTTATGTATTTTGTGACGTTAAGTATTTTGTGACGTCATTTATTTTTGTGACGTTATGTATTTTGTTACGTCATTTATTTTTGTGACGTTATGTATTTTGTGACGTTTTGTATTTTGTGACGTCATTTATTTTTGTGACGTTATGTATTTTGTGACGTCATTTTTTGTGACGTTATGTATTTTGTGACGTAATTAATATTTTGTGACGTCATTCATTTTTGTGACGTTATGTATTTTGTGACCACTTTTTTTTGTGACTTAATGTATTTTGTGACGTCATTTTTTGTGACGTTATGTATTATGTGACGTCATTTATTTTTGTGAAGTTATGTATTTTGTGACGTCATTTATTTTTGTGACGTTATGTATTTTGTGACGTCATTTATTTTTTTGACGTTATGTATTTTGTGACTTAATTAATTTTTGTGACGTCATTTATTTTTGTGACGTTATGTATTTTGTGACGTCATTTATTTTTGTGACGTTATGTATTTTGTGACGTCATTTATTTTTGTGACGTTATGTATTTTGTGACGTCATTTTTTTGACGTTATGTATTTTGTGACGCCATTTATTTTTGTGACGTTATGTATTTTGTGACGTTATGTATTTTGTGACGTTATGTATTTTGTGACGTAATTTATTTTTGTGACGTTATTTTTTTTGTGACTTAATTAATTTTTGTGACGTCATTTATTTTTGTGACGTTATGTATTTTTTGACGTCATTTATTTTTGTGACGTTATGCATTTTGTGACGTGATTAATATTTTGTGACGTCATTTATTTTTCTGACGTTATGTATTTTGTGACGTAATTAATATTTTGTGACGTCATTTATTTTTGTAACGTTATGTATTTTGTGACGTCATTTATTTTTGTGACGTTATGTATTTTGTGACGTCATTTATTTTTGTGACGTTATGTATTTTGTGACGTCATTTATTTTTGTGACGTTATGTATTTTGTGACGTCATTTATTTTTGTGACGTTATGTATTTTGTGACGTCATTAATTTTTGTGACGTTAAGTATTTTGTGACGTCATTTATTTTTGTGACGTTATGTATTTTGTGACGTTATGTATTTTGTGACGTTATGTATTTTGTGACGTCATTAATTTTTGTGACGTTAAGTATTTTGTGACGTCATTTATTTTTGTGACGTTATGTATTTTGTGACGTCATTTATTTTTGTGACGTTATGTATTTTGTGACGTCATTAATTTTTGTGACGTTAAGTATTTTGTGACGTCATTTATTTTTGTGACGTTATGTATTTTGTGACGTTATGTATTTTGTGACGTTATGTATTTTGTGACGTTATGTATTTTGTGTAGTTATGTATTTTGTGACGTCTTTTTTGGTGACATTATGTATTTTGTGACGTCATTTATTTTTGTGACGTTATGTATTTTGTGACGTCATTTATTTTTGTGACGTTATGTTTTTGTGACGTTATGTATTTTGTGACGTCATTTATTTTTGTGACGTTATGTATTTTGTGACGTAATTAATAATTTGTTACGTCATTTATTTTTGTGACGTTATGTATTTTGTGACGTCTTTTTTTGTGACGTTATGTATTTTGTGACGTCATTTATTTTTGTGACGTTATGTATTTTGTTACGTCATTTATTTTTGTGACGTTATGTATTTTGTGACGTCATTTATTTTTGTGACGTTATGTATTTTGTGACGTAATTAATTTTTTGACGTCATTTATTTTTGTGAAGTTATGTATTTTGTGACTTAATTAATTTTTGTGACGTCATTTATTTTTGTGACGTTATGTATTTTGTGACTTAATTAATTTTTGTGACGCCATTTATTTTTGTGACGTTATGTATTTTGTGACGTCATTTATTTTTGTGACGTTATGTATTATGTGACGTCATTTATTTTTGTGACGTTATGTATTTTGTGACGTCATTTATTTTTGTGACGTTAAGTATTTTGTGACGTCATTTATTTTTGTGACGTTATGTATTTTGTTACGTCATTTATTTTTGTGACGTTATGTATTTTGTGACGTTTTGTATTTTGTGACGTCATTTATTTTTGTGACGTTATGTATTTTGTGACGTCATTTATTTTTGTGACGTTATGTATTTTGTGACGTTATGTATTTTATGACGTCATTTATTTTTGTGACGTTATGTATTTTGTGACGTCATTTATTTTTGTGACGTTATGTACTTTGTGACGTCATTTATTTTTGTGACGTTATGTATTTTGTGACGTTATGTATTTTGTGACGTCATTTATTTTTGTGACGTTATGTATTTTGTGACGTAATTTATATTTTGTGACGTCATTTATTTTTTTGATGTTATGTATTTTGTGACGTCATTTATTTTTGTGACGTTATGTATCTTGTGACGTCATTTATTTTTGTGACGTTATGTATTTTGTGACGCCATTTATTTTTGTGACGTTATGTATTTTGTGACGTCTTTTTTTGTGACGTTATGTATTTTGTGACGTCATTTTTTTGTGACGTTATGTATTTTGTGACGTCATTTATTTTTGTGACGTTATGTATTTTGTTACGTCATTTATTTTTGTGACGTCATTTATTTTTGTGACTTTATGTATTTTGTGACGTAATTAATTTTTGTGACGTCATTTATTTTTGTGAATTTATGTATTTTGTGACTTAATTATTTTTGTGACGTCATTTATTTTTGTGACGTTATGTATTTTGTGACTTAATTAATTTTTGTGACGCCATTTATTTTTGTGACGTTATGTATTTTGTGACGTCATTTATTTTTGTGACGTTATGTATTTTGTGACGCTATTTATTTTTGTGACGTTATGAATTTTGTGACGTCATTAATGTTTGTGACGTTATGTATTTTGTGACGTCATTTATTTTTAGTACATTATGTATTTTGTGACGTAATTAATTTTTGTGACGTCATTTACTTTTGTGAAGTTATGTATTTTATGACTCCATTTATTTTTGTGACGTTATGTATTTTGTGACGTCATTTATTTTTGTGACGTTATGTATTTTTTGACGTCATTTATTTTTGTGACGTTATGTATTTTGTAACGTCATTTTTTGTGACGTTATGTATTTTGTGACGTAATTAATATTTTGTGACGTCATTTATTTTTGTGACGTTATGTATTTTGTGACGTCATTTATTTTTGTGACGTAATGTATTTTGTGACGTAATTTATTTTTGTGACGTTATGTATTTTGTGACTTAATTAATTTTTGTGACGTCATTTATTTTTGTGACGTTATGTATTTTGTGACGTCATTTATTTTTGTGACGTTTTGTATTTTGTGACGTCATTTATTTTTGTGACGATATGTATTTTGTGACGTCATTTTTTTGTGACGTTATGTATTTTGTTACGTAATTTTTTTTGTGACGTTATGTATTTTGTGACGTCAATTATTTTCTTGACGTTATGTATTTTGTGACGTTATGTATTTTGTGACGTCATTTTTTTTTGTGACGATATGTATTTTGTGACGTTATGTATTTTTTGACGTCATTAATTTTTGTGACGTTATGTATTTTTTGACGTCATTAATTTTTGTGACGTTATGTATTTTGTGACTTAATTAATTTTTGTGACGTCATTTATTTTTGTGACGTTATGTATTTTGTGACGTCATTAATTTTTGTGACGTTAAGTATTTTGTGACGTCATTTATTTTTGTGACGTTATGTATTTTGTGACGTCATTTATTTTTGTGACGTTATGTATTTTGTGACGTTATGTATTTTATGACGTCATTTATTTTTGTGACGTTATGTATTTTGTGACGTCATTTATTTTTGTGACGTTATGTATTTTGTGACGTTATGTATTTTGTGACGTCATTTATTTTTGTGACGTTATGTATTTTGTGACGAAATTAATATTTTGTGACGTCATTTATTTATGTGACGTTATGTATTTTGTGACGTCATTTATTTTTGTGACGTTATGTATTTTGTGATGTCATTTATTTTTGTGACGTTATGTATTTTGTGACGTCATTTATTTTTGTGACGATATGTATTTTGTGACGTCATTTTTTTGTGACGTTATGTATTTTGTGACGTAATTTTTTTCGTGACGTTATGTATTTTGTGACGTAATTAATATTTTGTGACGTCATTTTTTTGTGACGTTATGTATTTTGTGACGTCATTTATTTTTGTGACGTTATGTATTTTGTTACGTCATTTATTTTTGATACGTTATGTATTTCGTGACGTCATTTATTTTTGTGACTTTATGTATTTTGTGACTTAATTAATTTTTGTGACGCCATTTATTTTTGTGACGTTATGTATTTTGTGACGTCATTTATTTTTGTGACGTTATGTATTTTGTGACGCTATTTATTTTTGTGACGTTATGAATTTTGTGACGTCATTAATGTTTGTGACGTTATGTATTTTGTGACGTCATTTATTTTTAGTACATTATGTATTTTGTGACGTAATTAATTTTTGTGACGTCATTTATTTTTGTGAAGTTATGTATTTTGTGACTCCATTTATTTTTGTGACGTTATGTATTTTGTGACGTCATTTATTTTTGTGACGTTATGTATTTTGTGACGTCATTTATTTTTGTGACGTTATATATTTTGTAACGTCATTTTTTTGTAACGTTATGTTTTTTGTGTCGTAATTAATATTTTGTGACGTCATTTATTTTTGTGACGTTATGTATTTTGTGACGTCATTAATTTTTGTGACGTTAAGTATTTTGTGACGTCATTTATTTTTGTGACGTTATGTATTTTGTGACGTTATGTATTTTGTGACGTTATGTATTTTGTGACGTCTTTTTTGGTGACATTATGTATTTTGTGACGTCATTAATTTTTGTGACGTTAAGTATTTTGTGACGTCATTTATTTTTGTGACGTTATGTATTTTGTGACGTCATTTATTTTTGTGACGTTATGTATTTTGTGACGTCATTAATTTTTGTGACGTTAAGTATTTTGTGACGTCATTTATTTTTGTGACGTTATGTATTTTGTGACGTTATGTATTTTGTGACGTTATGTATTTTGTGACGTTATGTATTTTGTGACGTTGTGTATTTTGTGACGTCTTTTTTGGTGACATGATGTATTTTGTGACGTCATTTATTTTTGTGACGTTATGTATTTTGTGACGTCATTTATTTTTGTGACGTTATGTTTTTGTGACGTTATGTATTTTGTGACGTCATTTATTTTTGTGACGTTATGTATTTTGTGACGTAATTAATAATTTGTGACGTCATTTATTTTTGTGACGTTATGTATTTTGTGACGTCTTTTTTTGTGACGTTATGTATTTTGTGACGTCATTTATTTTTGTGACGTTATGTATTTTGTTACGTCATTTATTTTTGTGACGTTATGTATTTTGTGACGTCATTTATTTTTGTGACGTTATGTATTTTGTGACAGAATTAATTTTTTGACGTCATTTATTTTTGTGAAGTTATGTATTTTGTGACTTAATTAATTTTTGTGACGTCATTTATTTTTGTGACGTTATGTATTTTGTGACTTAATTAATTTTTGTGACGCCATTTATTTTTGTGACGTTATGTATTTTGTGACGTCATTTATTTTTGTGACGTTATGTATTTTGTGACGTCATTTATTTTTGTGACGTTATGTATTTTGTGACGTTATGTATTTTGTGACGTTAAGTATTTTGTGACGTCATTTATTTTTGTGACGTTATGTATTTTGTTACGTCATTTATTTTTGTGACTTTATGTATTTTGTGACTTAATTAATTTTTGTGACGCCATTTATTTTTGTGACGTTATGTATTTTGTGACGTCATTTATTTTTGTGACGTTATGTATTTTGTGACGTCATTTATTTTTGTGACGTTATGTATTTTGTGACGTTATGTATTTTGTGACGTTAAGTATTTTGTGACGTCATTTATTTTTGTGACGTTATGTATTTTGTTACGTCATTTATTTTTGTGACGTTATGTATTTTGTGACGTTTTGTATTTTGTGACGTCATTTATTTTTGTGACGTTATGTATTTTGTGACGTCATTTTTTGTGACGTTATGTATTTTGTGACGTAATTAATATTTTGTGACGTCATTTATTTTTGTGACGTTATGTATTTTGTGACCACTTTTTTTTGTGACTTAATGTATTTTGTGACGTCATTTTTTGTGACGTTATGTATTTTGTGACGTCATTTTTTTTTGTGAAGTTATGTATTTTGTGACGTCATTTATTTTTGTGACGTTATGTATTTTGTGACGTCATTTGTTTTTTTGACGTTATGTATTTTGTGACTTAATTAATTTTTGTGACGTCATTTATTTTTGTGACGTTATGTATTTTGTGACGTCATTTATTTTTGTGACGTTATGTATTTTGTGACGTCATTTATTTTTGTGACGTTATGTATTTTGTGACGTCATTTTTTTGACGTTATGTATTTTGTGACGCCATTTATTTTTGTGACGTTATGTATTTTGTGACGTTATGTATTTTGTGACGTTATGTATTTTGTGACGTAATTTATTTTTGTGACGTTATGTATTTTGTGACTTAATTAATTTTTGTGACGTCATTTATTTTTGTGACGTTATGTATTTTTTGACGTCATTTATTTTTGTGACGTTATGCATTTTGTGACGTGATTAATATTTTGTGACGTCATTTTTTTTGTGAGGTTATGTATTTTGTGACGTCATTTATTTTTGTGACGTTATGTATTTTGTGACGTCATTTATTTTTGTGACGTTATGTATTTTGTGACGTCATTTATTTTTGTGACGTTATGTATTTTGTGACGTCATTAATTTTTGTGACGTTAAGTATTTTGTGACGTCATTTATTTTTGTGACGTTATGTATTTTTTGACGTTATGTATTTTGTGACGTTATGTATTTTGTGACGTCATTAATTTTTGTGACGTTAAGTATTTTGTGACGTCATTTATTTTTGTGACGTTATGTATTTTGTGACGTCATTTATTTTTGTGACGTTATGTATTTTGTGACGTCATTAATTTTTGTGACGTTAAGTATTTTGTGACGTCATTTATTTTTGTGACGTTATGTATTTTGTGACGTTATGTATTTTGTGACGTTATGTATTTTGTGACGTTATGTATTTTGTGACGTTATGTATTTTGTGACGTCTTTTTTGGTGACATTATGTATTTTGTGACGTCATTTATTTTTGTGACGTTATGTATTTTGTGACGTCATTTATTTTTGTGACGTTATGTTTTTGTGACGTTATGTATTTTGTGACGTCATTTATTTTTGTGACGTTATGTATTTTGTGACGTAATTAATAATTTGTTACGTCATTTATTTTTGTGACGTTATGTATTTTGTGACGCCTTTTTTTGTGACGTTATGTATTTTGTGACGTCATTTATTTTTGTGACGTTATGTATTTTGTTACGTCATTTATTTTTGTGACGTTATGTATTTTGTGACGTCATTTATTTTTGTGACGTTATGTATTTTGTGACGTAATTAATTTTTTGACGTCATTTATTTTTGTGAAGTTATGTATTTTGTGACTTAATTAATTTTTGTGACGTCATTTATTTTTGTGACGTTATGTATTTTGTGACTTAATTAATTTTTGTGACGCCATTTATTTTTGTGACGTTATGTATTTTGTGACGTCATTTATTTTTGTGACGTTATGTATTTTGTGACGTCATTTATTTTTGTGACGTTATGTATTTTGTGACGTCATTTATTTTTGTGACGTTAAGTATTTTGTGACGTCATTTATTTTTGTGACGTTATGTATTTT
Source organism: Flexamia atlantica (assembly GCA_035578135.1). Lineage (NCBI taxonomy): Eukaryota > Metazoa > Arthropoda > Insecta > Hemiptera > Cicadellidae > Flexamia > Flexamia atlantica. Next base: position 64,379 of record JAQJVK010000115.1, on the reverse strand, counting down.
GTTACGTCATTTATTTTTGTGACGTTATGTATTTTGTGACGTTTTGTATTTTGTGACGTCATTTATTTTTGTGACGTTATGTATTTTGTGACGTCATTTTTTTGTCACGTTATGTATTTTGTGACGTAATTAATATTTTGTGACGTCATTTATTTTTGTGACGTTATGTATTTTGTGACGACTTTTTTTGTGACTTAATGTATTTTGTGACGTCATTTTTTGTGACGTTATGTATTTTGTGACGTCATTTATTTTTGTGAAGTTATGTATTTTGTGACGTCATTTATTTTTGTGACGTTATGTATTTTGTGACGTCATTTATTTTTTTGACGTTATGTATTTTGTGACTTAATTAATTTTTGTGACGTCATTTATTTTTGTGACGTTATGTATTTTGTGACGTCATTTATTTTTGTGACGTTATGTATTTTGTGACGTCATTTATTTTTGTGACGTTATGTATTTTGTGACGTCATTTTTTTGACGTTATGTATTTTGTGACGCCATTTATTTTTTTGACGTTATGTATTTTGTGACGTTATGTATTTTGTGACGTTATGTATTTTGTGACGTAATTTATTTTTGTGACGTTATGTATTTTGTGACTTAATTAATTTTTGTGACGTCATTTATTTTTGTGACGTTATGTATTTTTTGACGTCATTTATTTTTGTGACGTTATGCATTTTGTGACGTGATTAATATTTTGTGACGTCATTTATTTTTCTGACGTTATGTATTTTGTGACGTAATTAATATTTTGTGACGTCATTTATTTTTGTAACGTTATGTATTTTGTGACGTCATTTATTTTTGTGACGTTATGTATTTTGTGACGTCATTTATTTTTGTGACGTTATGTATTTTGTGACGTCATTTATTTTTGTGACGTTATGTATTTTGTGACGTCATTTATTTTTGTGAAGTTATGTATTTTGTGACGTCATTTATTTTTGTGACGTTAAGTATTTTGTGACGTCATTTATTTTTGTGACGTTATGTATTTTGTGACGTCATTTATTTTTGTGACGTTATGTATTTTGTGACGTTATGTAATTTGTGACGTTATGTATTTTGTGACGTTATGTATTTTGTGACGTCATTTATTTTTGTGACGTTGTGTATTTTGTGACGTAATTAATATTTTGTGACGTCATTTATTTTTGTGACGTTATGTATTTTGTGACGTCAATTATTTTTGTGACGTTATGTATTTTGTGACGTCATTTATTTTTGTGACGTTATGTATTTTGTGACGTCATTTATTTTTGTGAAGTTATGTTTTTGTGACGTTATGTATTTTGTGACGTCATTTATTTTTGTGACGTTATGTATTTTGTGACGTAATTAATAATTTGTGACGTCATTTATTTTTGTGACGTTATGTATTTTGTGACGTCTTTTTTTGTGACGTTATGTATTTTGTGACGTCATTTTTTTGTGACGTTATGTATTTTGTGACGTCATTTATTTTTGTGACGTTATGAATTTTGTTACGTCATTTATTTTTGTGACGTTATGTATTTTGTGACGTCATTTATTTTTGTGACTTTATGTATTTTGTGACGTAATTAATTTTTGTGACGTCATTTATTTTTGTGAAGTTATGTATTTTGTGACTTAATTATTTTTGTGACGTCATTTATTTTTGTGACGTTATGTATTTTGTGACTTAATTAATATTTGTGACGCCATTTATTTTTGTGACGTTATGTATTTTGTGACGTCATTTATTTTTGTGACGTTATGTATTTTGTGACGCTATTTATTTTTGTGACGTTATGAATTTTGTGACGTCATTAATGTTTGTGACGTTATGTATTTTGTGACGTCATTTATTTTTAGTACATTATGTATTTTGTGACGTAATTAATTTTTGTGACGTCATTTACTTTTGTGAAGTTATGTATTTTATGACTCCATTTATTTTTGTGACGTTATATATTTTGTGACGTCATTTATTTTTGTGACGTTATGTATTTTGTGACGTCATTTATTTTTGTGACCTTATGTATTTTGTAACGTCATTTTTTTGTGACGTTATGTATTTTGTGACGTAATTAATATTTTGTGACGTCATTTATTTTTGTGACGTTATGTATTTTGTGACGTCATTTATTTTTGTGACGTAATGTATTTTGTGACGTTATGTATTTTGTGACTTAATTAATTTTTGTGACGTCATTTATTTTTTTGACGTTATGTATTTTGTGACGTCATTTATTTTTGTGACATTTTGTATTTTTTGTTGTCATTTATTTTTGTGACGATATGTATTTTGTGACGTCATTTTTTTGTGTCGTTATGTATTTTGTGACGTAATTTTTTTGTGACGTTATGTATTTTGTGACGTTATGTATTTTGTGACGTCATTTATTTTTGTGACGATATGTATTTTGTGACGTCATTTATTTTTGTGACGATATGTATTTTGTGACGGTATGTATTTTTTGACGTCATTAATTTTGTGACGTTATGTATTTTGTGACTTAATTAATTTTTGTGACGTCATTTATTTTTGTGACGTTATGTATTTTGTGACGTCATTAATTTTTGTGACGTTAAGTATTTTGTGACGTCATTTATTTTTGTGACGTTATGTATTTTGTGACGTCATTTATTTTTGTGACGTTATGTATTTTGTGACGTTATGTATTTTATGACGTCATTTATTTTTGTGACGTTATGTATTTTGTGACGTCATTTATTTTTGTGACGTTATGTATTTTGTGACGTCATTTATTTTTGTGACGTTATGTATTTTGTGACGTTATGTATTTTGTGACGTCATTTATTTTTGTGACGTTATGTATTTTGTGACGTCATTTATTTTTGTGACGTTATGTATTTTGTGACGTCATTTATTTTTGTGACGTTATGTATTTTTTGACGTCATTTATTTTGTGACGTAATGCATTTTGTGACGTGATTAATATTTTGTGACGTCATTTATTTTTGTGAAGTTATGTATTTTGTGACGTAAATTATATTTAGTGACGTCATTTATTTTTGTGACGTTATGTATTTTGTGACGTCATTTATTTTTGTGACGTTATGTATTTTGTGACGTTATGTATTTTGTGACGTCATTTATTTTTGTGACGTTATGTATTTTGTGACGTCATTTATTTTTGTGACGTTATGTATTTTGTGACGTCATTTATTTTTTTGACGTTATGTATTTTGTGACGTCATTTATTTTTGTGACGTTATGTATTTTGTGACGTCATTTATTTTTGTGACGTTATGTATTTTTTGACGTCATTTATTTTGTGACGTTATGCATTTTGTGACGTGATTAATATTTTGTGACGTCATTTATTTTTGTGACGTTATGTATTTTGTGACGTAAATTATATTTTGTGACGTCATTTATTTTTGTGACGTTATGTATTTTGTGACGTCATTTATTTTTGTGACGTTATGTATTTTGTGACGTCATTTATTTTTGTGACGTAATGTATTTTGTGACGTTATGTATTTTGTGACGTCATTTATTTTTGTGACGATATGTATTTTGTGACGTTATGTATTTTTTGACGTCATTAATTTTGTGACGTTATGTATTTTGTGACGTCATTTACTTTTGTGAAGTTATGTATTTTATGACTCCATTTATTTTTGTGACGTTATATATTTTGTGACGTCATTTATTTTTGTGACGTTATGTATTTTGTGACGTCATTTATTTTTGTGACGTTATGTATTTTGTAACGTCATTTTTTTGTGACGTTATGTATTTTGTGACGTAATTAATATTTTGTGACGTCATTTATTTTTGTGACGTTATGTATTTTGTGACGTCATTTATTTTTGTGACGTAATGTATTTTGTGACGTTATGTATTTTGTGACTTAATTAATTTTTGTGACGTCATTTATTTTTTTGACGTTATGTATTTTGTGACGTCATTTATTTTTGTGACATTTTGTATTTTTTGTTGTCATTTATTTTTGTGACGATATGTATTTTGTGACGTCATTTTTTTGTGTCGTTATGTATTTTGTGACGTAATTTTTTTGTGACGTTATGTATTTTGTGACGTTATGTATTTTGTGACGTCATTTATTTTTGTGACGATATGTATTTTGTGACGTCATTTATTTTTGTGACGATATGTATTTTGTGACGGTATGTATTTTTTGACGTCATTAATTTTGTGACGTTATGTATTTTGTGACTTAATTAATTTTTGTGACGTCATTTATTTTTGTGACGTTATGTATTTTGTGACGTCATTAATTTTTGTGACGTTAAGTATTTTGTGACGTCATTTATTTTTGTGACGTTATGTATTTTGTGACGTCATTTATTTTTGTGACGTTATGTATTTTGTGACGTTATGTATTTTATGACGTCATTTATTTTTGTGACGTTATGTATTTTGTGACGTCATTTATTTTTGTGACGTTATGTATTTTGTGACGTCATTTATTTTTGTGACGTTATGTATTTTGTGACGTTATGTATTTTGTGACGTCATTTATTTTTGTGACGTTATGTATTTTGTGACGTCATTTATTTTTGTGACGTTATGTATTTTGTGACGTCATTTATTTTTGTGACGTTATGTATTTTTTGACGTCATTTATTTTGTGACGTAATGCATTTTGTGACGTGATTAATATTTTGTGACGTCATTTATTTTTGTGAAGTTATGTATTTTGTGACGTAAATTATATTTTGTGACGTCATTTATTTTTGTGACGTTATGTATTTTGTGACGTCATTTATTTTTGTGACGTTATGTATTTTGTGACGTTATGTATTTTGTGACGTCATTTATTTTTGTGACGTTATGTATTTTGTGACGTCATTTATTTTTGTGACGTTATGTATTTTGTGACGTCATTTATTTTTTTGACGTTATGTATTTTGTGACGTCATTTATTTTTGTGACGTTATGTATTTTGTGACGTCATTTATTTTTGTGACGTTATGTATTTTTTGACGTCATTTATTTTGTGACGTTATGCATTTTGTGACGTGATTAATATTTTGTGACGTCATTTATTTTTGTGACGTTATGTATTTTGTGACGTAAATTATATTTTGTGACGTCATTTATTTTTGTGACGTTATGTATTTTGTGACGTCATTTATTTTTGTGACGTTATGTATTTTGTGACGTCATTTATTTTTGTGACGTTATGTATTTTGTGACGTCATTTATTTTTGTGACGTTAAGTATTTTGTGACGTCATTTATTTTTGTGACGTTAAGTATTTTGTGACGTCATTTATTTTTGTGACGTTATGTATTTTGTTACGTCATTTATTTTTGTGACGTTATGTATTTTGTGACGTTTTGTATTTTGTGACGTCATTTATTTTTGTGACGTTATGTATTTTGTGACGTCATTTTTTTGTGACGTTATGTATTTTGTGACGTAATTAATATTTTGTGACGTCATTTATTTTTGTGACGTTATGTATTTTGTGACGTAATTAATTTTTTGACGTCATTAATTTTTGTGAAGTTATGTATTTTGTGACTTAATTAATTTTTGTGACGTCATTTATTTTTGTGACGTTATGTATTTTGTGATTTAATTAATTTTTGTGACGCCATTTATTTTTGTGACGTTATGTATTTTGTGACGTCATTTATTTTTGTGACGTTATGTATTTTGTGACGTCATTTATTTTTGTGACGTTATGTATTTTGTGACGTTATGTATTTTGTGACGTTAAGTATTTTGTGACGTCATTTATTTTTGTGACGTTATGTATTTTGTTACGTCATTTATTTTTGTGACGTTATGTATTTTGTGACGTTTTGTATTTTGTGACGTCATTTATTTTTGTGACGTTATGTATTTTGTGACGTCATTTTTTGTGACGTTATGTATTTTGTGACGTAATTAATATTTTGTGACGTCATTTATTTTTGTGACGTTATGTATTTTGTGACGACTTTTTTTTGTGACTTAATGTATTTTGTGACGTCATTTTTTGTGACGTTATGTATTTTGTGACGTCATTTATTTTTGTGAAGTTATGTATTTTGTGACGTCATTTATTTTTGTGACGTTATGTATTTTGTGACGTCATTTATTTTTTTGACGTTATGTATTTTGTGACTTAATTAATTTTTGTGACGTCATTTATTTTTGTGACGTTATTTTTTTTGTGACGTCATTTATTTTTGTGACGTTATGTATTTTGTGACGTCATTTATTTTTGTGACGTTATGTATTTTGTGACGTCATTTTTTTGACGTTATGTATTTTGTGACGCCATTTATTTTTGTGACGTTATGTATTTTGTGACGTTATGTATTTTGTGACGTTATGTATTTTGTGACGTAATTTATTTTTGTGACGTTATGTATTTTGTGACTTAATTAATTTTTGTGACGTCATTTATTTTTGTGACGTTATGTATTTTTTGACGTCATTTATTTTTGTGACGTTATGCATTTTGTGACGTGATTAATATTTTGTGACGTCATTTATTTTTCTGACGTTATGTATTTTGTGACGTAATTAATATTTTGTGACGTCATTTATTTTTGTAACGTTATGTATTTTGTGACGTCATTTATTTTTGTGAGGTTATGTATTTTGTGACGTCATTTTTTTTTGTGACGTTATGTATTTTGTGACGTCATTTATTTTTGTGACGTTAAGTATTTTGTGACGTCATTTATTTTTGTGACGTTATGTATTTTGTGACGTTATGTATTTTGTGACGTTATGTATTTTGTGACGTCATTAATTTTTGTGACGTTAAGTATTTTGTGACGTCATTTATTTTTGTGACGTTATGTATTTTGTGACGTCATTAATTTTTGTGACGTTATGTATTTTGTGACGTCATTAATTTTTGTGACGTTAAGTATTTTGTGACGTCATTTATTTTTGTGACGTTATGTATTTTGTAACGTTATGTATTTTGTGACGTTATGTATTTTGTGACGTTATGTATTTTGTGACGTTATGTATTTTGTGACGTCTTTTTTGGTGACATTATGTATTTTGTGACGTCATTTATTTTTGTGACGTTATGTATTTTGTGACGTCATTTATTTTTGTGACGTTATGTTTTTGTGACGTTATGTATTTTGTGACGTCATTTATTTTTGTGACGTTATGTATTTTGTGACGTAATTAATAATTTGTTACGTCATTTATTTTTGTGACGTTATGTATTTTGTGACGTCTTTTTTTGTGACGTTATGTATTTTGTGACGTCATTTATTTTTATGACGTTATGTATTTTGTTACGTCATTTATTTTTGTGACGTTATGTATTTTGTGACGTCATTTATTTTTGTGACGTTATGTATTTTGTGACGTAATTAATTTTTTGACGTCATTTATTTTTGTGAAGTTATGTATTTTGTGACTTAATTAATTTTTGTGACGTCATTTATTTTTGTGACGTTATGTATTTTGTGACTTAATTAATTTTTGTGACGCCATTTATTTTTGTGACGTTATGTATTTTGTGACGTCATTTATTTTTGTGACGTTATGTATTTTGTGACGTCATTTATTTTTGTGACGTTATGTATTTTGTGACGTCATTTATTTTTGTGACGTTATGTATTTTGTGACGTCAATTATTTTTGTGACGTTATGTATTTTGTGACGTCATTTATTTTTGTGACGTTATGTATTTTGTGACGTCATTTATTTTTGTGAAGTTATGTTTTTGTGACGTTATGTATTTTGTGACGTCATTTATTTTTGTGACGTTATGTATTTTGTGACGTAATTAATAATTTGTGACGTCATTTATTTTTGTGACGTTATGTATTTTGTGACGTCTTTTTTTGTGACGTTATGTATTTTGTGACGTCATTTTTTTGTGACGTTATGTATTTTATGACGTCATTTATTTTTGTGACGTTATGAATTTTGTTACGTCATTTATTTTTGTGACGTTATGTATTTTGTGACGTCATTTATTTTTGTGACTTTATGTATTTTGTGACGTAATTAATTTTTGTGACGTCATTTATTTTTGTGAAGTTATGTATTTTGTGACTTAATTATTTTTGTGACGTCATTTATTTTTGTGACGTTATGTATTTTGTGACTTAATTAATTTTTGTGACGCCATTTATTTTTGTGACGTTATGTATTTTGTGACGTCATTTATTTTTGTGACGTTATGTATTTTGTGACGCTATTTATTTTTGTGACGTTATGAATTTTGTGACGTCATTAATGTTTGTGACGTTATGTATTTCGTGACGTCATTTATTTTTAGTACATTATGTATTTTGTGACGTAATTAATTTTTGTGACGTCATTTACTTTTGTGAAGTTATGTATTTTATGACTCCATTTATTTTTGTGACGTTATATATTTTGTGACGTCATTTATTTTTGTGACATTATGTATTTTGTGACGTCATTTATTTTTGTGACGTTATGTATTTTGTAACGTCATTTTTTGTGACGTTATGTATTTTGTGACGTAATTAATATTTTGTGACGTCATTTATTTTTGTGACGTTATGTATTTTGTGACGTCATTTATTTTTGTGACGTTATGTATTTTGTGACTTAATTAATTTTTGTGACGTCATTTATTTTTGTGACGTTATGTATTTTGTGACGTCATTTATTTTTGTGACATTTTGTATTTTTTGTTGTCATTTATTTTTGTGACGATATGTATTTTGTGACGTCATTTTTTTGTGTCGTTATGTATTTTGTGACGTAATTTTTTTGTGACGTTATGTATTTTGTGACGTCATTTATTTTTGTGACGTTATGTATTTTGTGACGTTATGTATTTTGTGACGTCATTTATTTTTGTGACGATATGTATTTTGTGACGTTATGTATTTTTTGACGTCATTAATTTTGTGACGTTATGTATTTTGTGACTTAATTAATTTTTGTGACGTCATTTATTTTTGTGACGTTATGTATTTTGTGACGTCATTAATTTTTGTGACGTTAAGTATTTTGTGACGTCATTTATTTTTGTGACGTTATGTATTTTGTGACGTCATTTATTTTTGTGACGTTATGTATTTTATGACTCCATTTATTTTTGTGACGTTATATATTTTGTGACGTCATTTATTTTTGTGACGTTATGTATTTTGTGACGTCATTTATTTTTGTGACGTTATGTATTTTGTAACGTCATTTTTTTGTGACGTTATGTATTTTGTGACGTAATTAATATTTTGTGACGTCATTTATTTTTGTGACGTTATGTATTTTGTGACGTCATTTATTTTTGTGACGTAATGTATTTTGTGACGTTATGTATTTTGTGACTTAATTAATTTTTGTGACGTCATTTATTTTTGTGACGTTATGTATTTTGTGACGTCATTTATTTTTGTGACATTTTGTATTTTTTGTTGTCATTTATTTTTGTGACGATATGTATTTTGTGACGTCATTTTTTTGTGTCGTTATGTATTTTGTGACGTAATTTTTTTGTGACGTTATGTATTTTGTGACGTCATTTATTTTTGTGACGTTATGTATTTTGTGACGTTATGTATTTTGTGACGTCATTTATTTTTGTGACGATATGTATTTTGTGACGTTATGTATTTTTTGACGTCATTAATTTTGTGACGTTATGTATTTTGTGACTTAATTAATTTTTGTGACGTCATTTATTTTTGTGACGTTATGTATTTTGTGACGTCATTAATTTTTGTGACGTTAAGTATTTTGTGACGTCATTTATTTTTGTGACGTTATGTATTTTGTGACGTCATTTATTTTTGTGACGTTATGTATTTTGTGACGTTATGTATTTTATGACGTCATTTATTTTTGTGACGTTATGTATTTTGTGACGTCATTTATTTTTGTGACGTTATGTATTTAATGACGTCATTTATTTTTGTGACGTTATGTATTTTGTGACGTTATGTATTTTGTGACGTCATTTATTTTTGTGACGTTATGTATTTTGTGACGTCATTTATTTTTGTGACGTTATGTATTTTGTGACGTCATTTATTTTTGTGACGTTATGTATTTTTTGACGTCATTTATTTTGTGACGTAATGCATTTTGTGACGTGATTAATATTTTGTGACATCATTTATTTTTGTGAAGTTATGTATTTTGTGACGTAAATTATATTTTGTGACGTCATTTATTTTTGTGACGTTATGTATTTTGTGACGTCATTTATTTTTGTGACGTTATGTATTTTGTGACGTTATGTATTTTGTGACGTCATTTATTTTTGTGACGTTATGTATTTTGTGACGTCATTTATTTTTGTGACGTTATGTATTTTGTGACTTAATTAATTTTTGTGACGTCATTTATTTTTGTGACGTTATGTATTTTGTGACGTCATTTATTTTTGTGACATTTTGTATTTTTTGTTGTCATTTATTTTTGTGACGATATGTATTTTGTGACGTCATTTTTTTGTGTCGTTATGTATTTTGTGACGTAATTTTTTTGTGACGTTATGTATTTTGTGACGTCATTTATTTTTGTGGCGTTATGTATTTTGTGACGTTATGTATTTTGTGACGTCATTTATTTTTGTGACGATATGTATTTTGTGACGTTATGTATTTTTTGACGTCATTAATTTTGTGACGTTATGTATTTTGTGACTTAATTAATTTTTGTGACGTCATTTATTTTTGTGACGTTATGTATTTTGTGACGTCATTAATTTTTGTGACGTTAAGTATTTTGTGACGTCATTTATTTTTGTGACGTTATGTATTTTGTGACGTTATGTATTTTGTGACGTTATGTATTTTGTGACGTTATGTATTTTGTGACGTTATGTATTTTGTGACGTCTTTTTTGGTGACATTATGTATTTTGTGACGTCATTTATTTTTGTGACGTTATGTATTTTGTGACGTCATTTATTTTTGTGACGTTATGTTTTTGTGACGTAATTAATAATTTGTTACGTCATTTATTTTTGTGACGTTATGTATTTTGTGACGTCTTTTTTTGTGACGTTATGTATTTTGTGACGTCATTTATTTTTATGACGTTATGTATTTTGTTACGTCATTTATTTTTGTGACGTTATGTATTTTGTGACGTCATTTATTTTTGTGACGTTATGTATTTTGTGACGTAATTAATTTTTTGACGTCATTTATTTTTGTGAAGTTATGTATTTTGTGACTTAATTAATTTTTGTGACGTCATTTATTTTTGTGACGTTATGTATTTTGTGACTTAATTAATTTTTGTGACGCCATTTATTTTTGTGACGTTATGTATTTTGTGACGTCATTTATTTTTGTGACGTTATGTATTTTGTGACGTCATTTATTTTTGTGACGTTATGTATTTTGTGACGTCATTTATTTTTGTGACGTTATGTATTTTGTGACGTCAATTATTTTTGTGACGTTATGTATTTTGTGACGTCATTTATTTTTGTGACGTTATGTATTTTGTGACGTCATTTATTTTTGTGAAGTTATGTTTTTGTGACGTTATGTATTTTGTGACGTCATTTATTTTTGTGACGTTATGTATTTTGTGACGTAATTAATAATTTGTGACGTCATTTATTTTTGTGACGTTATGTATTTTGTGACGTCTTTTTTTGTGACGTTATATATTTTGTGACGTCATTTTTTTGTGACGTTATGTATTTTGTGACGTCATTTATTTTTGTGACGTTATGAATTTTGTTACGTCATTTATTTTTGTGACGTTATGTATTTTGTGACGTCATTTATTTTTGTGACTATGTATTTTGTGACGTAATTAATTTTTGTGACGTCATTTATTTTTGTGAAGTTATGTATTTTGTGACTTAATTATTTTTGTGACGTCATTTATTTTTGTGACGTTATGTATTTTGTGACTTAATTAATTTTTGTGACGCCATTTATTTTTGTGACGTTATGTATTTTGTGACGTCATTTATTTTTGTGACGTTATGTATTTTGTGACGCTATTTATTTTTGTGACGTTATGAATTTTGTGACGTCATTAATGTTTGTGACGTTATGTATTTTGTGACGTCATTTATTTTTGTGACGTTATGTATTTTGTGACTTAATTAATTTTTGTGACGTCATTTATTTTTGTGACGTTATGTATTTTGTGACGTCATTTATTTTTGTGACATTTTGTATTTTTTGTTGTCATTTATTTTTGTGACGATATGTATTTTGTGACGTCATTTTTTTGTGTCGTTATGTATTTTGTGACGTAATTTTTTTGTGACGTTATGTATTTTGTGACGTCATTTATTTTTGTGGCGTTATGTATTTTGTGACGTTATGTATTTTGTGACGTCATTTATTTTTGTGACGATATGTATTTTGTGACGTTATGTATTTTTTGACGTCATTAATTTTGTGACGTTATGTATTTTGTGACTTAATTAATTTTTGTGACGTCATTTATTTTTGTGACGTTATGTATTTTGTGACGTCATTAATTTTTGTGACGTTAAGTATTTTGTGACGTCATTTATTTTTGTGACGTTATGTATTTTGTGACGTTATGTATTTTGTGACGTTATGTATTTTGTGACGTTATGTATTTTGTGACGTTATGTATTTTATGACGTCTTTTTTGGTGACATTATGTATTTTGTGACGTCATTTATTTTTGTGACGTTATGTATTTTGTGACGTCATTTATTTTTGTGACGTTATGTTTTTGTGACGTTATGTATTTTGTGACGTCATTTATTTTTGTGACGTTATGTATTTTGTGACGTAATTAATAATTTGTTACATCATTTATTTTTGTGACGTTATGTATTTTGTGACGTCTTTTTTTGTGACGTTATGTATTTTGTGACGTCATTTATTTTTATGACGTTATGTATTTTGTTACGTCATTTATTTTTGTGACGTTATGTATTTTGTGACGTCATTTATTTTTGTGACGTTATGTATTTTGTGACGTAATTAATTTTTTGACGTCATTTATTTTTGTGAAGTTATGTATTTTGTGACTTAATTAATTTTTGTGACGTCATTTATTTTTGTGACGTTATGTATTTTGTGACTTAATTAATTTTTGTGACGCCATTTATTTTTGTGACGTTATGTATTTTGTGACGTCATTTATTTTTGTGACGTTATGTATTTTGTGACGTCATTTATTTTTGTGACGTTATGTATTTTGTGACGTCATTTATTTTTGTGACGTTATGTATTTTGTGACGTCAATTATTTTTGTGACGTTATGTATTTTGTGACGTCATTTATTTTTGTGACGTTATGTATTTTGTGACGTCATTTATTTTTGTGAAGTTATGTTTTTGTGACGTTATGTATTTTGTGACGTCATTTATTTTTGTGACGTTATGTATTTTGTGACGTAATTAATAATTTGTGACGTCATTTATTTTTGTGACGTTATGTATTTTGTGACGTCTTTTTTGTGACGTTATGTATTTTGTGACGTCATTTTTTTGTGACGTTATGTATTTTGTGACGTCATTTATTTTTGTGACGTTATGAATTTTGTTACGTCATTTATTTTTGTGACGTTATGTATTTTGTGACGTCATTTATTTTTGTGACTATGTATTTTGTGACGTAATTAATTTTTGTGACGTCATTTATTTTTGTGAAGTTATGTATTTTGTGACTTAATTATTTTTGTGACGTCATTTATTTTTGTGACGTTATGTATTTTGTGACTTAATTAATTTTTGTGACGCCATTTATTTTTGTGACGTTATGTATTTTGTGACGTCATTTATTTTTGTGACGTTATGTATTTTGTGACGCTATTTATTTTTGTGACGTTATGAATTTTGTGACGTCATTAATGTTTGTGACGTTATGTATTTTGTGACGTCATTTATTTTTGTGACGTTATGTATTTTGTGACTTAATTAATTTTTGTGACGTCATTTATTTTTGTGACGTTATGTATTTTGTGACGTCATTTATTTTTGTGACATTTTGTATTTTTTGTTGTCATTTATTTTTGTGACGATATGTATTTTGTGACGTCATTTTTTTGTGTCGTTATGTATTTTGTGACGTAATTTTTTTGTGACGTTATGTATTTTGTGACGTCATTTATTTTTGTGGCGTTATGTATTTTGTGACGTTATGTATTTTGTGACGTCATTTATTTTTGTGACGATATGTATTTTGTGACGTTATGTATTTTTTGATGTCATTAATTTTGTGACGTTATGTATTTTGTGACTTAATTAATTTTTGTGACGTCATTTATTTTTGTGACGTTATGTATTTTGTGACGTCATTAATTTTTGTGACGTTAAGTATTTTGTGACGTCATTTATTTTTGTGACGTTATGTATTTTGTGACGTTATGTATTTTGTGACGTTATGTATTTTGTGACGTTATGTATTTTGTGACGTTATGTATTTTGTGACGTCTTTTTTGGTGACATTATGTATTTTGTGACGTCATTTATTTTTGTGACGTTATGTATTTTGTGACGTCATTTATTTTTGTGACGTTATGTTTTTGTGACGTTATGTATTTTGTGACGTCATTTATTTTTGTGACGTTATGTATTTTGTGACGTAATTAATAATTTGTTACGTCATTTATTTTTGTGACGTTATGTATTTTGTGACGTCTTTTTTTGTGACGTTATGTATTTTGTGACGTCATTTATTTTTATGACGTTATGTATTTTGTTACGTCATTTATTTTTGTGACGTTATGTATTTTGTGACGTCATTTATTTTTGTGACGTTATGTATTTTGTGACGTAATTAATTTTTTGACGTCATTTATTTTTGTGAAGTTATGTATTTTGTGACTTAATTAATTTTTGTGACGTCATTTATTTTTGTGACGTTATGTATTTTGTGACTTAATTAATTTTTGTGACGCCATTTATTTTTGTGACGTTATGTATTTTGTGACGTCATTTATTTTTGTGACGTTATGTATTTTGTGACGTCATTTATTTTTGTGACGTTATGTATTTTGTGACGTCATTTATTTTTGTGACGTTATGTATTTTGTGACGTCAATTATTTTTGTGACGTTATGTATTTTGTGACGTCATTTATTTTTGTGACGTTATGTATTTTGTGACGTCATTTATTTTTGTGAAGTTATGTTTTTGTGACGTTATGTATTTTGTGACGTCATTTATTTTTGTGACGTTATGTATTTTGTGACGTAATTAATAATTTGTGACGTCATTTATTTTTGTGACGTTATGTATTTTGTGACGTCTTTTTTTGTGACGTTATGTATTTTGTGACGTCATTTTTTTGTGACGTTATGTATTTTGTGACGTCATTTATTTTTGTGACGTTATGAATTTTGTTACGTCATTTATTTTTGTGACGTTATGTATTTTGTGACGTCATTTATTTTTGTGACTATGTATTTTGTGACGTAATTAATTTTTGTGACGTCATTTATTTTTGTGAAGTTATGTATTTTGTGACTTAATTATTTTTGTGACGTCATTTATTTTTGTGACGTTATGTATTTTGTGACTTAATTAATTTTTGTGACGCCATTTATTTTTGTGACGTTATGTATTTTGTGACGTCATTTATTTTTGTGACGTTATGTATTTTGTGACGCTATTTATTTTTGTGACGTTATGAATTTTGTGACGTCATTAATGTTTGTGACGTTATGTATTTTGTGACGTCATTTATTTTTAGTACATTATGTATTTTGTGACGTAATTAATTTTTGTGACGTCATTTACTTTTGTGAAGTTATGTATTTTATGACTCCATTTATTTTTGTGACGTTATATATTTTGTGACGTCATTTATTTTTGTGACATTATGTATTTTGTGACGTCATTTATTTTTGTGACGTTATGTATTTTGTAACGTCATTTTTTTGTGACGTTATGTATTTTGTGACGTAATTAATATTTTGTGACGTCATTTATTTTTGTGACGTTATGTATTTTGTGACGTCATTTATTTTTGTGACGTTATGTATTTTGTGACTTAATTAATTTTTGTGACGTCATTTATTTTTGTGACGTTATGTATTTTGTGACGTCATTTATTTTTGTGACATTTTGTATTTTTTGTTGTCATTTATTTTTGTGACGATATGTATTTTGTGACGTCATTTTTTTGTGTCGTTATGTATTTTGTGACGTAATTTTTTTGTGACGTTATGTATTTTGTGACGTCATTTATTTTTGTGACGTTATGTATTTTGTGACGTTATGTATTTTGTGACGTCATTTATTTTTGTGACGATATGTATTTTGTGACGTTATGTATTTTTTGACGTCATTAATTTTGTGACGTTATGTATTTTGTGACTTAATTAATTTTTGTGACGTCATTTATTTTTGTGACGTTATGTATTTTGTGACGTCATTAATTTTTGTGACGTTATGTATTTTGTGACGTCATTTATTTTTGTGACGTTATGTATTTTGTGACGTCATTTATTTTTGTGACGTTATGTATTTTATGACTCCATTTATTTTTGTGACGTTATATATTTTGTGACGTCATTTATTTTTGTGACGTTATGTATTTTGTGACGTCATTTATTTTTGTGACGTTATGTATTTTGTAACGTCATTTTTTTGTGACGTTATGTATTTTAGTGACGTAATTAATATTTTGTGACGTCATTTATTTTTGTGACGTTATGTATTTTGTGACGTCATTTATTTTTGTGACGTAATGTATTTTGTGACGTTATGTATTTTGTGACTTAATTAATTTTTGTGACGTCATTTATTTTTGTGACGTTATGTATTTTGTGACGTCATTTATTTTTGTGACATTTTGTATTTTTTGTTGTCATTTATTTTTGTGACGATATGTATTTTGTGACTTAATTAATTTTTGTGACGCCATTTATTTTTGTGACGTTATGTATTTTGTGACGTCATTTATTTTTGTGACGTTATGTATTTTGTGACGTCATTTATTTTTGTGACGTTATGTATTTTGTGACGTCATTTATTTTTGTGACGTTATGTATTTTGTGACGTCATTTATTTTTGTGACGTTATGTATTTTGTTACGTCATTTATTTTTGTGACGTTATGTATTTTGTGACGTTTTGTATTTTGTGACGTCATTTATTTTTGTGACGTTATGTATTTTGTGACGTCATTTTTTTGTCACGTTATGTATTTTGTGACGTAATTAATATTTTGTGACGTCATTTATTTTTGTGACGTTATGTATTTTGTGACGCTATTTATTTTTGTGACGTTATGAATTTTGTGACGTCATTAATGTTTGTGACGTTATGTATTTTGTGACGTCATTTATTTTTAGTACATTATGTATTTTGTGACGTAATTAATTTTTGTGACGTCATTTACTTTTGTGAAGTTATGTATTTTATGACTCCATTTATTTTTGTGACGTTATATATTTTGTGACGTCATTTATTTTTGTGACATTATGTATTTTGTGACGTCATTTATTTTTGTGACGTTATGTATTTTGTAACGTCATTTTTTTGTGACGTTATGTATTTTGTGACGTAATTAATATTTTGTGACGTCATTTATTTTTGTGACGTTATGTATTTTGTGACGTCATTTATTTTTGTGACGTTATGTATTTTGTGACTTAATTAATTTTTGTGACGTCATTTATTTTTGTGACGTTATGTATTTTGTGACGTCATTTATTTTTGTGACATTTTGTATTTTTTGTTGTCATTTATTTTTGTGACGATATGTATTTTGTGACGTCATTTTTTTGTGTCGTTATGTATTTTGTGACGTAATTTTTTTGTGACGTTATGTATTTTGTGACGTCATTTATTTTTGTGACGTTATGTATTTTGTGACGTTATGTATTTTGTGACGTCATTTATTTTTGTGACGATATGTATTTTGTGACGTTATGTATTTTTTGACGTCATTAATTTTGTGACGTTATGTATTTTGTGACTTAATTAATTTTTGTGACGTCATTTATTTTTGTGACGTTATGTATTTTGTGACGTCATTAATTTTTGTGACGTTAAGTATTTTGTGACGTCATTTATTTTTGTGACGTTATGTATTTTGTGACGTCATTTATTTTTGTGACGTTATGTATTTTATGACTCCATTTATTTTTGTGACGTTATATATTTTGTGACGTCATTTATTTTTGTGACGTTATGTATTTTGTGACGTCATTTATTTTTGTGACGTTATGTATTTTGTAACGTCATTTTTTTGTGACGTTATGTATTTTAGTGACGTAATTAATATTTTGTGACGTCATTTATTTTTGTGACGTTATGTATTTTGTGACGTCATTTATTTTTGTGACGTAATGTATTTTGTGACGTTATGTATTTTGTGACTTAATTAATTTTTGTGACGTCATTTATTTTTGTGACGTTATGTATTTTGTGACGTCATTTATTTTTGTGACATTTTGTATTTTTTGTTGTCATTTATTTTTGTGACGATATGTATTTTGTGACTTAATTAATTTTTGTGACGCCATTTATTTTTGTGACGTTATGTATTTTGTGACGTCATTTATTTTTGTGACGTTATGTATTTTGTGACGTCATTTATTTTTGTGACGTTATGTATTTTGTGACGTCATTTATTTTTGTGACGTTATGTATTTTGTGACGTCATTTATTTTTGTGACGTTATGTATTTTGTTACGTCATTTATTTTTGTGACGTTATGTATTTTGTGACGTTTTGTATTTTGTGACGTCATTTATTTTTGTGACGTTATGTATTTTGTGACGTCATTTTTTTGTCACGTTATGTATTTTGTGACGTAATTAATATTTTGTGACGTCATTTATTTTTGTGACGTTATGTATTTTGTGACGACTTTTTTTGTGACTTAATGTATTTTGTGACGTCATTTTTTGTGACGTTATGTATTTTGTGACGTCATTTATTTTTGTGAAGTTATGTATTTTGTGACGTCATTTATTTTTGTGACGTTATGTATTTTGTGACGTCATTTATTTTTTTGACGTTATGTATTTTGTGACTTAATTAATTTTTGTGACGTCATTTATTTTTGTGACGTTATGTATTTTGTGACGTCATTTATTTTTGTGACGTTATGTATTTTGTGACGTCATTTATTTTTGTGACGTTATGTATTTTGTGACGTCATTTTTTTGACGTTATGTATTTTGTGACGCCATTTATTTTTGTGACGTTATGTATTTTGTGACGTTATGTATTTTGTGACGTTATGTATTTTGTGACCTAATTTATTTTTGTGACGTTATGTATTTTGTGACTTAATTAATTTTTGTGACGTCATTTATTTTTGTGACGTTATGTATTTTTTGACGTCATTTATTTTTGTGACGTTATGCATTTTGTGACGTGATTAATATTTTGTGACGTCATTTATTTTTCTGACGTTATGTATTTTGTGACGTAATTAATATTTTGTGACGTCATTTATTTTTGTAACGTTATGTATTTTGTGACGTCATTTATTTTTGTGACGTTATGTATTTTGTGACGTCATTTATTTTTGTGACGTTATGTATTTTGTGACGTCATTTATTTTTGTGACGTTATGTATTTTGTGACGTCATTTATTTTTGTGAAGTTATGTATTTTGTGACGTCATTTATTTTTGTGACGTTATGTATTTTGTGACGTCATTTATTTTTGTGAAGTTATGTTTTTGTGACGTTATGTATTTTGTGACGTCATTTATTTTTGTGACGTTGTGTATTTTGTGACGTAATTAATATTTTGTGACGTCATTTATTTTTGTGACGTTATGTATTTTGTGACGTCAATTATTTTTGTGACGTTATGTATTTTGTGACGTCATTTATTTTTGTGACGTTATGTATTTTGTGACGTCATTTATTTTTGTGAAGTTATGTTTTTGTGACGTTATGTATTTTGTGACGTCATTTATTTTTGTGACGTTATGTATTTTGTGACGTAATTAATAATTTGTGACGTCATTTATTTTTGTGACGTTATGTATTTTGTGACGTCTTTTTTTGTGACGTTATGTATTTTGTGACGTCATTTTTTGTGACGTTATGTATTTTGTGACGTCATTTATTTTTGTGACGTTATGTATTTTGTGACGTCATTTTTTGTGACGTTATGTATTTTGTGACGTCATTTATTTTTGTGACGTTATGTATTTTGTGACGTTATGTATTTTGTGACGTTATGTATTTTGTGACGTTATGTATTTTGTGACGTCATTTATTTTTGTGACGTTATGTATTTTGTGACTTAATTAATATTTGTGACGCCATTTATTTTTGTGACGTTATGTATTTTGTGACGTCATTTATTTTTGTGACGTTATGTATTTTGTGACGCTATTTATTTTTGTGACGTTATGAATTTTGTGACGTCATTAATGTTTGTGACGTTATGTATTTTGTGACGTCATTTATTTTTAGTACATTATGTATTTTGTGACGTAATTAATTTTTGTGACGTCATTTACTTTTGTGAAGTTATGTATTTTATGACTCCATTTATTTTTGTGACGTTATATATTTTGTGACGTCATTTATTTTTGTGACGTTATGTATTTTGTGACGTCATTTATTTTTGTGACGTTATGTATTTTGTAACGTCATTTTTTTGTGACGTTATGTATTTTGTGACGTAATTAATATTTTGTGACGTCATTTATTTTTGTGACGTTATGTATTTTGTGACGTCATTTATTTTTGTGACGTAATGTATTTTGTGACGTTATGTATTTTGTGACTTAATTAATTTTTGTGACGTCATTTATTTTTTTGACGTTATGTATTTTGTGACGTCATTTATTTTTGTGACATTTTGTATTTTTTGTTGTCATTTATTTTTGTGACGATATGTATTTTGTGACGTCATTTTTTTGTGTCGTTATGTATTTTGTGACGTAATTTTTTTGTGACGTTATGTATTTTGTGACGTCATTTATTTTTGTGACGTTATGTATTTTGTGACGTTATGTATTTTGTGACGTCATTTATTTTTGTGACGATATGTATTTTGTGACGTTATGTATTTTTTGACGTCATTAATTTTGTGACGTTATGTATTTTGTGACTTAATTAATTTTTGTGACGTCATTTATTTTTGTGACGTTATGTATTTTGTGACGTCATTAATTTTTGTGACGTTAAGTATTTTGTGACGTCATTTATTTTTGTGACGTTATGTATTTTGTGACGTCATTTATTTTTGTGACGTTATGTATTTTGTGACGTTATGTATTTTATGACGTCATTTATTTTTGTGACGTTATGTATTTTGTGACGTCATTTATTTTTGTGACGTTATGTATTTTGTGACGTCATTTATTTTTGTGACGTTATGTATTTTGTGACGTTATGTATTTTGTGACGTCATTTATTTTTGTGACGTTATGTATTTTGTGACGTCATTTATTTTTGTGACGTTATGTATTTTGTGACGTCATTTATTTTTGTGACGTTATGTATTTTTTGACGTCATTTATTTTGTGACGTAATGCATTTTGTGACGTGATTAATATTTTGTGACGTCATTTATTTTTGTGAAGTTATGTATTTTGTGACGTAAATTATATTTTGTGTCGTCATTTATTTTTGTGACGTTATGTATTTTGTGACGTCATTTATTTTTGTGACGTTATGTATTTTGTGACGTTATGTATTTTGTGACGTCATTTATTTTTGTGACGTTATGTATTTTGTGACGTCATTTATTTTTGTGACGTTATGTATTTTGTGACGTCATTTATCTTTTTGACGTTATGTATTTTGTGACGTCATTTATTTTTGTGACGTTATGTATTTTGTGACGTCATTTATTTTTGTGACGTTATGTATTTTTTGACGTCATTTATTTTGTGACGTTATGCATTTTGTGACGTGATTAATATTTTGTGACGTCATTTATTTTTGTGACGTTATGTATTTTGTGACGTAAATTATATTTTGTGACGTCATTTATTTTTGTGACGTTATGTATTTTGTGACGTCATTTATTTTTGTGACGTTATGTATTTTGTGACGTCATTTATTTTTGTGACGTTATGTATTTTGTGACGTCATTTATTTTTGTGACGTTAAGTATTTTGTGACGTCATTTATTTTTGTGACGTTAAGTATTTTGTGACGTCATTTATTTTTGTGACGTTATGTATTTTGTTACGTCATTTATTTTTGTGACGTTATGTATTTTGTGACGTTTTGTATTTTGTGACGTCATTTATTTTTGTGACGTTATGTATTTTGTGACGTCATTTTTTTTTGACGTTATGTATTTTGTGACGTAATTAATATTTTGTGACGTCATTTATTTTTGTGACGTTATGTATTTTGTGACGTAATTAATTTTTTGACGTCATTTATTTTTGTGAAGTTATGTATTTTGTGACTTAATTAATTTTTGTGACGTCATTTATTTTTGTGACGTTATGTATTTTGTGATTTAATTAATTTTTGTGACGCCATTTATTTTTGTGACGTTATGTATTTTGTGACGTCATTTATTTTTGTGACGTTATGTATTTTGTGACGTCATTTATTTTTGTGACGTTATGTATTTTGTGACGTTATGTATTTTGTGACGTTAAGTATTTTGTGACGTCATTTATTTTTGTGACGTTATGTATTTTGTTACGTCATTTATTTTTGTGACGTTATGTATTTTGTGACGTTTTGTATTTTGTGACGTCATTTATTTTTGTGACGTTATGTATTTTGTGACGTCATTTTTTGTGACGTTATGTATTTTGTGACGTAATTAATATTTTGTGACGTCATTTATTTTTGTGACGTTATGTATTTTGTGACGACTTTTTTTTGTGACTTAATGTATTTTGTGACGTCATTTTTTGTGACGTTATGTATTTTGTGACGTCATTTATTTTTGTGAAGTTATGTATTTTGTGACGTCATTTATTTTTGTGACGTTATGTATTTTGTGACGTCATTTATTTTTTTGACGTTATGTATTTTGTGACTTAATTAATTTTTGTGACGTCATTTATTTTTGTGACGTTATTTTTTTTGTGACGTCATTTATTTTTGTGACGTTATGTATTTTGTGACGTCATTTATTTTTGTGACGTTATGTATTTTGTGACGTCATTTTTTTGACGTTATGTATTTTGTGACGCCATTTATTTTTGTGACGTTATGTATTTTGTGACGTTATGTATTTTGTGACGTTATGTATTTTGTGACGTAATTTATTTTTGTGACGTTATGTATTTTGTGACTTAATTAATTTTTGTGACGTCATTTATTTTTGTGACGTTATGTATTTTTTGACGTCATTTATTTTTGTGACGTTATGCATTTTGTGACGTGATTAATATTTTGTGACGTCATTTATTTTTCTGACGTTATGTATTTTGTGACGTAATTAATATTTTGTGACGTCATTTATTTTTGTAACGTTATGTATTTTTTGACGTCATTTATTTTTGTGAGGTTATGTATTTTGTGACGTCATTTATTTTTGTGACGTTATGTATTTTGTGACGTCATTTATTTTTGTGACGTTATGTATTTTGTGACGTCATTTATTTTTGTGACGTTATGTATTTTGTGACGTCATTAATTTTTGTGACGTTAAGTATTTTGTGACGTCATTTATTTTTGTGACGTTATGTATTTTGTGACGTTATGTATTTTGTGACGTTATGTATTTTGTGACGTCATTAATTTTTGTGACGTTAAGTATTTTGTGACGTCATTTATTTTTGTGACGTTATGTATTTTGTGACGTCATTAATTTTTGTGACGTTATGTATTTTGTGACGTCATTAATTTTTGTGACGTTAAGTATTTTGTGACGTCATTTATTTTTGTGACGTTATGTATTTTGTAACGTTATGTATTTTGTGACGTTATGTATTTTGTGACGTTATGTATTTTGTGACATTATGTATTTTGTGACGTCTTTTTTGGTGACATTATGTATTTTGTGACGTCATTTATTTTTGTGACGTTATGTATTTTGTGACGTCATTTATTTTTGTGACGTTATGTTTTTGTGACGTTATGTATTTTGTGACGTCATTTATTTTTGTGACGTTATGTATTTTGTGACGTAATTAATAATTTGTTACGTCATTTATTTTTGTGACGTTATGTATTTTGTGACGTCTTTTTTTGTGACGTTATGTATTTTGTGACGTCATTTATTTTTATGACGTTATGTATTTTGTTACGTCATTTATTTTTGTGACGTTATGTATTTTGTGACGTCATTTATTTTTGTGACGTTATGTATTTTGTGACGTAATTAATTTTTTGACGTCATTTATTTTTGTGAAGTTATGTATTTTGTGACTTAATTAATTTTTGTGACGTCATTTATTTTTGTGACGTTATGTATTTTGTGACTTAATTAATTTTTGTGACGCCATTTATTTTTGTGACGTTATGTATTTTGTGACGTCATTTATTTTTGTGACGTTATGTATTTTGTGACGTCATTTATTTTTGTGACGTTATGTATTTTGTGACGTCATTTATTTTTGTGACGTTATGTATTTTGTGACGTCATTTATTTTTGTGAAGTTATGTTTTTGTGACGTTATGTATTTTGTGACGTCATTTATTTTTGTGACGTTATGTATTTTGTGACGTAATTAATAATTTGTGACGTCATTTATTTTTGTGACGTTATGTATTTTGTGACGTCTTTTTTTGTGACGTTATGTATTTTGTGACGTCATTTTTTTGTGACGTTATGTATTTTGTGACGTCATTTATTTTTGTGACGTTATGAATTTTGTTACGTCATTTATTTTTGTGACGTTATGTATTTTGTGACGTCATTTATTTTTGTGACTTTATGTATTTTGTGACGTAATTAATTTTTGTGACGTCATTTATTTTTGTGAAGTTATGTATTTTGTGACTTAATTATTTTTGTGACGTCATTTATTTTTGTGACGTTATGTATTTTGTGACTTAATTAATTTTTGTGACGCCATTTATTTTTGTGACGTTATGTATTTTGTGACGTCATTTATTTTTGTGACGTTATGTATTTTGTGACGCTATTTATTTTTGTGACGTTATGAATTTTGTGACGTCATTAATGTTTGTGACGTTATGTATTTTGTGACGTCATTTATTTTTAGTACATTATGTATTTTGTGACGTAATTAATTTTTGTGACGTCATTTACTTTTGTGAAGTTATGTATTTTATGACTCCATTTATTTTTGTGACGTTATATATTTTGTGACGTCATTTATTTTTGTGACATCATGTATTTTGTGACGTCATTTATTTTTGTGACGTTATGTATTTTGTGACTTAATTAATTTTTGTGACGTCATTTATTTTTGTGACGTTATGTATTTTGTGACTTAATTAATTTTTGTGACGCCATTTATTTTTGTGACGTTATGTATTTTGTGACGTAATTAATTTTTTGACGTCATTTATTTTTGTGAAGTTATGTATTTTGTGACTTAATTAATTTTTGTGACGTCATTTATTTTTGTGACGTTATGTATTTTGTGACTTAATTAATTTTTGTGACGCCATTTATTTTTGTGACGTTATGTATTTTGTGACGTCATTTATTTTTGTGACGTTATGTATTTTGTGACGTCATTTATTTTTGTGACGTTATGTATTTTGTGACGTAATTAATTTTTTGACGTCATTTATTTTTGTGAAGTTATGTATTTTGTGACTTAATTAATTTTTGTGACGTCATTTATTTTTGTGACGTTATGTATTTTGTGACTTAATTAATTTTTGTGACGCCATTTATTTTTGTGACGTTATGTATTTTGTGACGTCATTTATTTTTGTGACGTTATGTATTTTGTGACGTCATTTATTTTTGTGACGTTATGTATTTTGTGACGTCATTTATTTTTGTGACGTTATGTATTTTGTGACGTCATTTATTTTTGTGAAGTTATGTTTTTGTGACGTTATGTATTTTGTGACGTCATTTATTTTTGTGACGTTATGTATTTTGTGACGTAATTAATAATTTGTGACGTCATTTATTTTTGTGACGTTATGTATTTTGTGACGTCTTTTTTTGTGACGTTATGTATTTTGTGACGTCATTTTTTTGTGACGTTATGTATTTTGTGACGTCATTTATTTTTGTGACGTTATGAATTTTGTTACGTCATTTATTTTTGTGACGTTATGTATTTTGTGACGTCATTTAATTTTGAGACTTTATGTATTTTGTGACGTAATTAATTTTTGTGACGTCATTTATTTTTGTGAAGTTATGTATTTTGTGACTTAATTATTTTTGTGACGTCATTTATTTTTGTGACGTTATGTATTTTGTGACTTAATTAATTTTTGTGACGCCATTTATTTTTGTGACGTTATGTATTTTGTGACGTCATTTATTTTTGTGACGTTATGTATTTTGTGACGCTATTTATTTTTGTGACGTTATGAATTTTGTGACGTCATTAATGTTTGTGACGTTATGTATTTTGTGACGTCATTTATTTTTAGTACATTATGTATTTTGTGACGTAATTAATTTTTGTGACGTCATTTACTTTTGTGAAGTTATGTATTTTATGACTCCATTTATTTTTGTGACGTTATATATTTTGTGACGTCATTTATTTTTGTGACATCATGTATTTTGTGACGTCATTTATTTTTGTGACGTTATGTATTTTGTGACTTAATTAATTTTTGTGACGTCATTTATTTTTGTGACGTTATGTATTTTGTGACTTAATTAATTTTTGTGACGCCATTTATTTTTGTGACGTTATGTATTTTGTGACGTAATTAATTTTTTGACGTCATTTATTTTTGTGAAGTTATGTATTTTGTGACTTAATTAATTTTTGTGACGTCATTTATTTTTGTGACGTTATGTATTTTGTGACTTAATTAATTTTTGTGACGCCATTTATTTTTGTGACGTTATGTATTTTGTGACGTCATTTATTTTTGTGACGTTATGTATTTTGTGACGTCATTTATTTTTGTGACGTTATGTATTTTGTGACGTAATTAATTTTTTGACGTCATTTATTTTTGTGAAGTTATGTATTTTGTGACTTAATTAATTTTTGTGACGTCATTTATTTTTGTGACGTTATGTATTTTGTGACTTAATTAATTTTTGTGACGCCATTTATTTTTGTGACGTTATGTATTTTGTGACGTCATTTATTTTTGTGACGTTATGTATTTTGTGACGTCATTTATTTTTGTGACGTTATGTATTTTGTGACGTCATTTATTTTTGTGACGTTATGTATTTTGTGACGTCATTTATTTTTGTGAAGTTATGTTTTTGTGACGTTATGTATTTTGTGACGTCATTTATTTTTGTGACGTTATGTATTTTGTGACGTAATTAATAATTTGTGACGTCATTTATTTTTGTGACGTTATGTATTTTGTGACGTCTTTTTTTGTGACGTTATGTATTTTGTGACGTCATTTTTTTGTGACGTTATGTATTTTGTGACGTCATTTATTTTTGTGACGTTATGAATTTTGTTACGTCATTTATTTTTGTGACGTTATGTATTTTGTGACGTCATTTAATTTTGAGACTTTATGTATTTTGTGACGTAATTAATTTTTGTGACGTCATTTATTTTTGTGAAGTTATGTATTTTGTGACTTAATTATTTTTGTGACGTCATTTATTTTTGTGACGTTATGTATTTTGTGACGTCATTTATTTTTTTGACGTTATGTATTTTGTGACTTAATTAATTTTTGTGACGTCATTTATTTTTGTGACGTTATTTTTTTTGTGACGTCATTTATTTTTGTGACGTT
Organism: Flexamia atlantica; assembly: GCA_035578135.1. Classification (NCBI taxonomy): domain Eukaryota; kingdom Metazoa; phylum Arthropoda; class Insecta; order Hemiptera; family Cicadellidae; genus Flexamia; species Flexamia atlantica. Next base: position 36,767 of record JAQJVK010000115.1, on the reverse strand, counting down.
ATGTATTTTGTGACGTCATTTATTTTTGTGACGTTATGTATTTTGTGACGTCATTTTTTTGACGTTATGTATTTTGTGACGCCATTTATTTTTGTGACGTTATGTATTTTGTGACGTTATGTATTTTGTGACGTTATGTATTTTGTGACGTAATTTATTTTTGTGACGTTATGTATTTTGTGACTTAATTAATTTTTGTGACGTCATTTATTTTTGTGACGTTATGTATTTTTTGACGTCATTTATTTTTGTGACGTTATGCATTTTGTGACGTGATTAATATTTTGTGACGTCATTTATTTTTCTGACGTTATGTATTTTGTGACGTAATTAATATTTTGTGACGTCATTTATTTTTGTAACGTTATGTATTTTTTGACGTCATTTATTTTTGTGAGGTTATGTATTTTGTGACGTCATTTATTTTTGTGACGTTATGTATTTTGTGACGTCATTTATTTTTGTGACGTTATGTATTTTGTGACGTCATTTATTTTTGTGACGTTATGTATTTTGTGACGTCATTAATTTTTGTGACGTTAAGTATTTTGTGACGTCATTTATTTTTGTGACGTTATGTATTTTGTGACGTTATGTATTTTGTGACGTTATGTATTTTGTGACGTCATTAATTTTTGTGACGTTAAGTATTTTGTGACGTCATTTATTTTTGTGACGTTATGTATTTTGTGACGTCATTAATTTTTGTGACGTTATGTATTTTGTGACGTCATTAATTTTTGTGACGTTAAGTATTTTGTGACGTCATTTATTTTTGTGACGTTATGTATTTTGTAACGTTATGTATTTTGTGACGTTATGTATTTTGTGACGTTATGTATTTTGTGACATTATGTATTTTGTGACGTCTTTTTTGGTGACATTATGTATTTTGTGACGTCATTTATTTTTGTGACGTTATGTATTTTGTGACGTCATTTATTTTTGTGACGTTATGTTTTTGTGACGTTATGTATTTTGTGACGTCATTTATTTTTGTGACGTTATGTATTTTGTGACGTAATTAATAATTTGTTACGTCATTTATTTTTGTGACGTTATGTATTTTGTGACGTCTTTTTTTGTGACGTTATGTATTTTGTGACGTCATTTATTTTTATGACGTTATGTATTTTGTTACGTCATTTATTTTTGTGACGTTATGTATTTTGTGACGTCATTTATTTTTGTGACGTTATGTATTTTGTGACGTAATTAATTTTTTGACGTCATTTATTTTTGTGAAGTTATGTATTTTGTGACTTAATTAATTTTTGTGACGTCATTTATTTTTGTGACGTTATGTATTTTGTGACTTAATTAATTTTTGTGACGCCATTTATTTTTGTGACGTTATGTATTTTGTGACGTCATTTATTTTTGTGACGTTATGTATTTTGTGACGTCATTTATTTTTGTGACGTTATGTATTTTGTGACGTCATTTATTTTTGTGACGTTATGTATTTTGTGACGTCATTTATTTTTGTGAAGTTATGTTTTTGTGACGTTATGTATTTTGTGACGTCATTTATTTTTGTGACGTTATGTATTTTGTGACGTAATTAATAATTTGTGACGTCATTTATTTTTGTGACGTTATGTATTTTGTGACGTCTTTTTTTGTGACGTTATGTATTTTGTGACGTCATTTTTTTGTGACGTTATGTATTTTGTGACGTCATTTATTTTTGTGACGTTATGAATTTTGTTACGTCATTTATTTTTGTGACGTTATGTATTTTGTGACGTCATTTATTTTTGTGACTTTATGTATTTTGTGACGTAATTAATTTTTGTGACGTCATTTATTTTTGTGAAGTTATGTATTTTGTGACTTAATTATTTTTGTGACGTCATTTATTTTTGTGACGTTATGTATTTTGTGACTTAATTAATTTTTGTGACGCCATTTATTTTTGTGACGTTATGTATTTTGTGACGTCATTTATTTTTGTGACGTTATGTATTTTGTGACGCTATTTATTTTTGTGACGTTATGAATTTTGTGACGTCATTAATGTTTGTGACGTTATGTATTTTGTGACGTCATTTATTTTTAGTACATTATGTATTTTGTGACGTAATTAATTTTTGTGACGTCATTTACTTTTGTGAAGTTATGTATTTTATGACTCCATTTATTTTTGTGACGTTATATATTTTGTGACGTCATTTATTTTTGTGACATCATGTATTTTGTGACGTCATTTATTTTTGTGACGTTATGTATTTTGTGACTTAATTAATTTTTGTGACGTCATTTATTTTTGTGACGTTATGTATTTTGTGACTTAATTAATTTTTGTGACGCCATTTATTTTTGTGACGTTATGTATTTTGTGACGTAATTAATTTTTTGACGTCATTTATTTTTGTGAAGTTATGTATTTTGTGACTTAATTAATTTTTGTGACGTCATTTATTTTTGTGACGTTATGTATTTTGTGACTTAATTAATTTTTGTGACGCCATTTATTTTTGTGACGTTATGTATTTTGTGACGTCATTTATTTTTGTGACGTTATGTATTTTGTGACGTCATTTATTTTTGTGACGTTATGTATTTTGTGACGTAATTAATTTTTTGACGTCATTTATTTTTGTGAAGTTATGTATTTTGTGACTTAATTAATTTTTGTGACGTCATTTATTTTTGTGACGTTATGTATTTTGTGACTTAATTAATTTTTGTGACGCCATTTATTTTTGTGACGTTATGTATTTTGTGACGTCATTTATTTTTGTGACGTTATGTATTTTGTGACGTCATTTATTTTTGTGACGTTATGTATTTTGTGACGTCATTTATTTTTGTGACGTTATGTATTTTGTGACGTCATTTATTTTTGTGAAGTTATGTTTTTGTGACGTTATGTATTTTGTGACGTCATTTATTTTTGTGACGTTATGTATTTTGTGACGTAATTAATAATTTGTGACGTCATTTATTTTTGTGACGTTATGTATTTTGTGACGTCTTTTTTTGTGACGTTATGTATTTTGTGACGTCATTTTTTTGTGACGTTATGTATTTTGTGACGTCATTTATTTTTGTGACGTTATGAATTTTGTTACGTCATTTATTTTTGTGACGTTATGTATTTTGTGACGTCATTTAATTTTGAGACTTTATGTATTTTGTGACGTAATTAATTTTTGTGACGTCATTTATTTTTGTGAAGTTATGTATTTTGTGACTTAATTATTTTTGTGACGTCATTTATTTTTGTGACGTTATGTATTTTGTGACTTAATTAATTTTTGTGACGCCATTTATTTTTGTGACGTTATGTATTTTGTGACGTCATTTATTTTTGTGACGTTATGTATTTTGTGACGCTATTTATTTTTGTGACGTTATGAATTTTGTGACGTCATTAATGTTTGTGACGTTATGTATTTTGTGACGTCATTTATTTTTAGTACATTATGTATTTTGTGACGTAATTAATTTTTGTGACGTCATTTACTTTTGTGAAGTTATGTATTTTATGACTCCATTTATTTTTGTGACGTTATATATTTTGTGACGTCATTTATTTTTGTGACATTATGTATTTTGTGACGTCATTTATTTTTGTGACGTTATGTATTTTGTAACGTCATTTTTTTGTGACGTTATGTATTTTGTGACGTAATTAATATTTTGTGACGTCATTTATTTTTGTGACGTTATGTATTTTGTGACGTCATTTATTTTTGTGACGTTATGTATTTTGTGACTTAATTAATTTTTGTGACGTCATTTATTTTTGTGACGTTATGTATTTTGTGACGTCATTTATTTTTGTGACATTTTGTATTTTTTGTTGTCATTTATTTTTGTGACGATATGTATTTTGTGACGTCATTTTTTTGTGTCGTTATGTATTTTGTGACGTAATTTTTTTGTGACGTTATGTATTTTGTGACGTCATTTATTTTTGTGACGTTATGTATTTTGTGACGTTATGTATTTTGTGACGTCATTTATTTTTGTGACGATATGTATTTTGTGACGTTATGTATTTTTTGACGTCATTAATTTTGTGACGTTATGTATTTTGTGACTTAATTAATTTTTGTGACGTCATTTATTTTTGTGACGTTATGTATTTTGTGACGTCATTAATTTTTGTGACGTTAAGTATTTTGTGACGTCATTTATTTTTGTGACGTTATGTATTTTGTGACGTCATTTATTTTTGTGACGTTATGTATTTTGTGACGTTATGTATTTTATGACGTCATTTATTTTTGTGACGTTATGTATTTTGTGACGTCATTTATTTTTGTGACGTTATGTATTTTGTGACGTCATTTATTTTTGTGACGTTATGTATTTTGTGACGTTATGTATTTTGTGACGTCATTTATTTTTGTGACGTTATGTATTTTTTGACGTCATTTATTTTTGTGACGTTATGTATTTTGTGACGTCATTTATTTTTGTGACGTTATGTATTTTTTGACGTCATTTATTTTGTGACGTAATGCATTTTGTGACGTGATTAATATTTTGTGACGTCATTTATTTTTGTGAAGTTATGTATTTTGTGAGGTAAATTATATTTTGTGACGTCATTTATTTTTGTGACGTTATGTATTTTGTGACGTCATTTATTTTTGTGACGTTATGTATTTTGTGACGTTATGTATTTTGTGACGTCATTTATTTTTGTGACGTTATGTATTTTGTGACGTCATTTATTTTTGTGACGTTATGTATTTTTTGACTTAATTAATTTTTGTGACGTCATTTATTTTTGTGACGTTATGTATTTTGTGACGTCATTTATTTTTGTGACATTTTGTATTTTTTGTTGTCATTTATTTTTGTGACGATATGTATTTTGTGACGTCATTTTTTTGTGTCGTTATGTATTTTGTGACGTAATTTTTTTGTGACGTTATGTATTTTGTGACGTCATTTATTTTTGTGACGTTATGTATTTTGTGACGTTATGTATTTTGTGACGTCATTTATTTTTGTGACGATATGTATTTTGTGACGTTATGTATTTTTTGACGTCATTAATTTTGTGACGTTATGTATTTTGTGACGTCATTTATTTTTGTGACGTTATGTATTTTGTGACGTCATTAATTTTTGTGACGTTAAGTATTTTGTGACGTCATTTATTTTTGTGACGTTATGTATTTTGTGACGTCATTTATTTTTGTGACGTTATGTATTTTGTGACGTTATGTATTTTATGACGTCATTTATTTTTGTGACGTTATGTATTTTGTGTCGTCATTTATATTTGTGACGTTATGTATTTTGTGACGTCATTTATTTTTGTGACGTTATGTATTTTGTGACGTTATGTATTTTGTGACGTCATTTATTTTTGTGACGTTATGTATTTTGTGACGTCATTTATTTTTGTGACGTTATTTATTTTGTGACGTCATTTATTTTTGTGACGTTATGTATTTTTTGACGTCATTTATTTTTGTGACGTTATGCATTTTGTGACGTGATTAATATTTTGTGACGTCATTTATTTTTCTGACGTTATGTATTTTGTGACGTAATTAATATTTTGTGACGTCATTTATTTTTGTAACGTTATGTATTTTGTGACGTCATTTATTTTTGTGACGTTATGTATTTTGTGACGTCATTTATTTTTGTGACGTTATGTATTTTGTGACGTCATTTATTTTTGTGACGTTATGTATTTTGTGACGTCATTTATTTTTGTGACGTTATGTATTTTGTGACGTCATTAATTTTTGTGACGTTAAGTATTTTGTGACGTCATTTATTTTTGTGACGTTATGTATTTTGTGACGTTATGTATTTTGTGACGTTATGTATTTTGTGACGTCATTAATTTTTGTGACGTTAAGTATTTTGTGACGTCATTTATTTTTGTGACGTTATGTATTTTGTGACGTCATTTATTTTTGTGACGTTATGTATTTTGTGACGTCATTAATTTTTGTGACGTTAAGTATTTTGTGACGTCATTTATTTTTGTGACGTTATGTATTTTGTGACGTCATTTATTTTTGTGACGTTATGTTTTTGTGACGTTATGTATTTTGTGACGTCATTTATTTTTGTGACGTTATGTATTTTGTGACGTAATTAATAATTTGTTACGTCATTTATTTTTGTGACGTTATGTATTTTGTGACGTCTTTTTTTGTGACGTTATGTATTTTGTGACGTCATTTATTTTTGTGACGTTATGTATTTTGTTACGTCATTTATTTTTGTGACGTTATGTATTTTGTGACGTCATTTATTTTTGTGACGTTATGTATTTTGTGACGTAATTAATTTTTTGACGTCATTTATTTTTGTGAAGTTATGTATTTTGTGACTTAATTAATTTTTGTGACGTCATTTATTTTTGTGACGTTATGTATTTTGTGACTTAATTAATTTTTTTGACGCCATTTATTTTTGTGACGTTATGTATTTTGTGACGTCATTTATTTTTGTGACGTTATGTATTTTGTGACGTCATTTATTTTTGTGACGTTATGTATTTTGTGACGTCATTTATTTTTGTGACGTTAAGTATTTTGTGACGTCATTTATTTTTGTGACGTTATGTATTTTGTTACGTCATTTATTTTTGTGACGTTATGTATTTTGTGACGTTTTGTATTTTGTGACGTCATTTATTTTTGTGACGTTATGTATTTTGTGACGTCTTTTTTTTGTCACGTTATGTATTTTGTGACGTAATTAATATTTTGTGACGTCATTTATTTTTGTGTCGTTATGTATTTTGTGACGACTTTTTTTTGTGACTTAATGTATTTTGTGACGTCATTTTTTGTGACGTTATGTATTTTGTGACGTCATTTATTTTTGTGAAGTTATGTATTTTGTGACGTCATTTATTTTTGTGACGTTATGTATTTTGTGACGTCATTTATTTTTTTGACGTTATGTATTTTGTGACTTAATTAATTTTTGTGACGTCATTTATTTTTGTGACGTTATGTATTTTGTGACGTCATTTATTTTTGTGACGTTATGTATTTGGTGACGTCATTTATTTTTGTGACGTTATGTATTTTGTGACGTCATTTTTTTGACGTTATGTATTTTGTGACGCCATTTATTTTTGTGACGTTATGTATTTTGTGACGTTATGTATTTTGTGACGTTATGTATTTTGTGACGTCATTTATTTTTGTGACGTTATGTATTTTGTGACTTAATTAATTTTTGTGACGTCATTTATTTTTGTGACGTTATGTATTTTTTGACGTCATTTATTTTTGTGACGTTATGCATTTTGTGACGTGATTAATAATTTGTGACGTCATTTATTTTTCTGACGTTATGTATTTTGTGACGTAATTAATATTTTGTGACGTCATTTATTTTTGTGACGTTATGTATTTTGTGACGTCATTTATTTTTGTGACGTTATGTATTTTGTGACGTCATTTATTTTTGTGACGTTATGTATTTTGTGACGTCATTTATTTTTTGACGTTATGTATTTTGTGACGTCATTTATTTTTGTGAAGTTATGTATTTTGTGACGTCATTTATTTTTGTGACGTTAAGTATTTTGTGACGTCATTTATTTTTGTGACGTTGTGTATTTTGTGACGTCATTTATTTTTGTGACGTTATGTATTTTGTGACGTTATGTATTTTGTGACGTTATGTATTTTGTGACGTTATGTATTTTGTGACGTCATTTATTTTTGTGACGTTGTGTATTTTGTGACGTAATTAATATTTTGTGACGTCATTTATTTTTGTGACGTTATGTATTTTGTGACGTCAATTATTTTTGTGACGTTATGTATTTTGTGACGTCATTTATTTTTGTGACGTTATGTATTTTGTGACGTCATTTATTTTTGTGAAGTTATGTTTTTGTGACGTTATGTATTTTGTGACGTCATTTATTTTTGTGACGTTATGTATTTTGTGACGTAATTAATAATTTGTGACGTCATTTATTTTTGTGACGTTATGTATTTTGTGACGTCTTTTTTTGTGACGTTATGTATTTTGTGACGTCATTTTTTTGTGACGTTATGTATTTTGTGACGTCATTTATTTTTGTGACGTTATGAATTTTGTTACGTCATTTATTTTTGTGACGTTATGTATTTTGTGACGTCATTTATTTTTGTGACGTTATGTATTTTGTGACGTAATTAATAATTTGTTACGTCATTTATTTTTGTGACGTTATGTATTTTGTGACGTCTTTTTTTGTGACGTTATGTATTTTGTGACGTCATTTATTTTTGTGACGTTATGTATTTTGTTACGTCATTTATTTTTGTGACGTTATGTATTTTGTGACGTCATTTATTTTTGTGACGTTATGTATTTTGTGACGTAATTAATTTTTTGACGTCATTTATTTTTGTGAAGTTATGTATTTTGTGACTTAATTAATTTTTGTGACGTCATTTATTTTTGTGACGTTATGTATTTTGTGACTTAATTAATTTTTGTGACGCCATTTATTTTTGTGACGTTATGTATTTTGTGACGTCATTTATTTTTGTGACGTTATGTATTTTGTGACGTCATTTATTTTTGTGACGTTATGTATTTTGTGACGTCATTTATTTTTGTGACGTTAAGTATTTTGTGACGTCATTTATTTTTGTGACGTTATGTATTTTGTTACGTCATTTATTTTTGTGACGTTATGTATTTTGTGACGTTTTGTATTTTGTGACGTCATTTATTTTTGTGACGTTATGTATTTTGTGACGTCTTTTTTTTGTCACGTTATGTATTTTGTGACGTAATTAATATTTTGTGACGTCATTTATTTTTGTGACGTTATGTATTTTGTGAGGACTTTTTTTTGTGACTTAATGTATTTTGTGACGTCATTTTTTGTGACGTTATGTATTTTGTGACGTCATTTATTTTTGTGAAGTTATGTATTTTGTGACGTCATTTATTTTTGTGACGTTATGTATTTTGTGACGTCATTTATTTTTTTGACGTTATGTATTTTGTGACTTAATTAATTTTTGTGACGTCATTTATTTTTGTGACGTTATGTATTTTGTGACGTCATTTATTTTTGTGACGTTATGTATTTTGTGACGTCATTTATTTTTGTGACGTTATGTATTTTGTGACGTCATTTTTTTGACGTTATGTATTTTGTGACGCCATTTATTTTTGTGACGTTATGTATTTTGTGACGTTATGTATTTTGTGACGTTATGTATTTTGTGACGTAATTTATTTTTGTGACGTTATGTATTTTGTGACTTAATTAATTTTTGTGACGTCATTTATTTTTGTGACGTTATGTATTTTTTAACGTCATTTATTTTTGTGACGTTATGCATTTTGTGACGTGATTAATATTTTGTGACGTCATTTATTTTTCTGACGTTATGTATTTTGTGACGTAATTAATATTTTGTGACGTCATTTATTTTTGTAACGTTATGTATTTTGTGACGTCATTTATTTTTGTGACGTTATGTATTTTGTGACGTTATGTATTTTGTGACGTTATGTATTTTGTGACGTTATGTATTTTGTGACGTTATGTATTTTGTGACGTCATTTATTTTTGTGACGTTGTGTATTTTGTGACGTAATTAATATTTTGTGACGTCATTTATTTTTGTGACGTTATGTATTTTGTGACGGCAATTATTTTTGTGACGTTATGTATTTTGTGACGTCATTTATTTTTGTGACGTTATGTATTTTGTGACGTCATTTATTTTTGTGAAGTTATGTTTTTGTGACGTTATGTATTTTGTGACGTCATTTATTTTTGTGACGTTATGTATTTTGTGACGTAATTAATAATTTGTGACGTCATTTATTTTTGTGACGTTATGTATTTTGTGACGTCTTTTTTTGTGACGTTATGTATTTTGTGACGTCATTTTTTTGTGACGTTATGTATTTTGTGACGTCATTTATTTTTGTGACGTTATGAATTTTGTTACGTCATTTATTTTTGTGACGTTATGTATTTTGTGACGTCATTTATTTTTGTGACTTTATGTATTTTGTGACGTAATTAATTTTTGTGACTTCATTTATTTTTGTGAAGTTATGTATTTTGTGACTTAATTATTTTTGTGACGTCATTTATTTTTGTGACGTTATGTATTTTGTGACTTAATTAATTTTTGTGACGCCATTTATTTTTGTGACGTTATGTATTTTGTGACGTCATTTATTTTTGTGACGTTATGTATTTTGTGACGCTATTTATTTTTGTGACGTTATGAATTTTGTGACGTCATTAATGTTTGTGACGTTATGTATTTTGTGACGTCATTTATTTTTAGTGCATTATGTATTTTGTGACGTAATTAATTTTTGTGACGTCATTTACTTTTGTGAAGTTATGTATTTTATGACTCCATTTATTTTTGTGACGTTATATATTTTGTGACGTTATTTATTTTTGTGACGTTATGTATTTTGTGACGTCATTTATTTTTGTGACGTTATGTATTTTGTAACGTCATTTTTTTGTGACGTTATGTATTTTGTGACGTAATTAATATTTTGTGACGTCATTTATTTTTGTGACGTTATGTATTTTGTGACGTCATTTATTTTTGTGACGTAATGTATTTTGTAACGTTATGTATTTTGTGACTTAATTAATTTTTGTGACGTCATTTATTTTTGTGACGTTATGTATTTTGTGACGTCATTTATTTTTGTGACATTTTGTATTTTTTGTTGTCATTTATTTTTGTGACGATATGTATTTTGTGACGTCATTTTTTTGTGTCGTTATGTATTTTGTGACGTAATTTTTTTGTGACGTTATGTATTTTGTGACGTCATTTATTTTTGTGACGTTATGTATTTTGTGACGTTATGTATTTTGTGACGTCATTTATTTTTGTGACGATATGTATTTTGTGACGTTATGTATTTTTTGACGTCATTAATTTTGTGACGTTATGTATTTTGTGACTTAATTAATTTTTGTGACGTCATTTATTTTTGTGACGTTATGTATTTTGTGACGTCATTAATTTTTGTGACGTTAAGTATTTTGTGACGTCATTTATTTTTGTGACGTTATGTATTTTGTGACGTCATTTATTTTTGTGACGTTATGTATTTTATGACTCCATTTATTTATGTGACGTTATATATTTTGTGACGTCATTTATTTTTGTGACGTTATGTATTTTGTGACGTCATTTATTTTTGTGACGTAATGTATTTTGTGACGTTATGTATTTTGTGACTTAATTAATTTTTGTGACGTCATTTATTTTTGTGACGTTATGTATTTTGTGACGTCATTTATTTTTGTGACATTTTGTATTTTTTGTTGTCATTTATATTTGTGACGATATGTATTTTGTGACGTCATTTTTTTGTGTCGTTATGTATTTTGTGACGTAATTTTTTTGTGACGTTATGTATTTTGTGACGTCATTTATTTTTGTGACATTATGTATTTTGTGACGTTATGTATTTTGTGACGTCATTTATTTTTGTGACGATATGTATTTTGTGACGTTATGTATTTTTTGACGTCATTAATTTTGTGACGTTATGTATTTTGTGACTTAATTAATTTTTGTGACGTCATTTATTTTTGTGACGTTATGTATTTTGTGACGTCATTAATTTTTGTGACGTTAAGTATTTTGTGACGTCATTTATTTTTGTGACGTTATGTATTTTGTGACGTCATTTATTTTTGTGACGTTATGTATTTTGTGACGTTATGTATTTTATGACGTCATTTATTTTTGTGACGTTATGTATTTTGTGACGTCATTTATTTTTGTGACGTTATGTATTTTGTGACGTCATTTATTTTTGTGACGTTATGTATTTTGTGACGTTATGTATTTTGTGACGTCATTTATTTTTGTGACGTTATGTATTTTGTGACGTTATTTATTTTTGTGACGTTATGTATTTTGTGACGTCATTTATTTTTGTGACGTTATGTATTTTTTGACGTCATTTATTTTGTGACGTAATGCATTTTGTGACGTGATTAATATTTTGTGACGTCATTTATTTTTGTGAAGTTATGTATTTTGTGACGTAAATTATATTTTGTGACGTCATTTATTTTTGTGACGTTATGTATTTTGTGACGTCATTTTTTTTTGTGACGTTATGTATTTTGTGACGTTATGTATTTTGTGACGTCATTTATTTTTGTGACGTTATGTATTTTGTGACGTCATTTATTTTTGTGACGTTATGTATTTTGTGACGTCATTTATTTTTTTGACGTTATGTATTTTGTGACGTCATTTATTTTTGTGACGTTATGTATTTTGTGACGTCATTTATTTTTGTGACGTCGTGTATTTTTTGACGTCATTTATTTTGTGACGTTATGCATTTTGTGACGTGATTAATATTTTGTGACGTCATTTATTTTTGTGACGTTATGTATTTTGTGACGTAAATTATATTTTGTGACGTCATTTATTTTTGTGACGTTATGTATTTTGTGACGTCATTTATTTTTGTGACGTTATGTATTTTGTGACGTCATTTATTTTTGTGACGTTATGTATTTTGTGACGTCATTTATTTTTGTGACGTTAAGTATTTTGTGACGTCATTTATTTTTGTGACGTTATGTATTTTGTGACGTCATTTATTTTTGTGACGTTATGTATTTTGTGACGTTATGTATTTTGTGACGTTATGTATTTTGTGACGTTATGTATTTTGTGACGTTATGTATTTTGTGACGTCATTTATTTTTGTGACGTTGTGTATTTTGTGACGTAATTAATATTTTGTGACGTCATTTATTTTTGTGACGTTATGTATTTTGTGACGTCAATTATTTTTGTGACGTTATGTATTTTGTGACGTCATTTATTTTTGTGACGTTATGTATTTTGTGACGTCATTTATTTTTGTGAAGTTATGTTTTTGTGACGTTATGTATTTTGTGACGTCATTTATTTTTGTGACGTTATGTATTTTGTGACGCTATTTATTTTTGTGACGTTATGAATTTTGTGACGTCATTAATGATTGTGACGTTATGTATTTTGTGACGTCATTTATTTTTAGTGCATTATGTATTTTGTGACGTAATTAATTTTTGTGACGTCATTTACTTTTGTGAAGTTATGTATTTTATGACTCCATTTATTTTTGTGACGTTATATATTTTGTGACGTTATTTATTTTTGTGACGTTATGTATTTTGTGACGTCATTTATTTTTGTGACGTTATGTATTTTGTAACGTCATTTTTTTGTGACGTTATGTATTTTGTGACGTAATTAATATTTTGTGACGTCATTTATTTTTGTGACGTTATGTATTTTGTGACGTCATTTTTTGTGACGTTATGTATTTTGTGACGTCATTTATTTTTGTGACGTTATGTATTTTGTGACGTCATTTATTTTTGTGACGTCATGTATTTTTTGACGTCATTTATTTTGTGACGTTATGCATTTTGTGACGTGATTAATATTTTGTGACGTCATTTATTTTTGTGACGTTATGTATTTTGTGACGTAAATTATATTTTGTGACGTCATTTATTTTTGTGACGTTGTGTATTTTGTGACGTCATTTATTTTTGTGACGTTATGTATTTTGTGACGTCATTTGTTTTTGTGACGTTATGTATTTTGTGACGTCATTTATTTTTGTGACGTTAAGTATTTTGTGACGTCATTTATTTTTGTGACGTTATGTATTTTGTGACGTCATTTATTTTTGTGACGTTATGTATTTTGTGACGTTATGTATTTTGTGACGTTATGTATTTTGTGACGTTATGTATTTTGTGACGTTATGTATTTTGTGACGTCATTTATTTTTGTGACGTTGTGTATTTTGTGACGTAATTAATATTTTGTGACGTCATTTATTTTTGTGACGTTATGTATTTTGTGACGTCAATTATTTTTGTGACGTTATGTATTTTGTGACGTCATTTATTTTTGTGACGTTATGTATTTTGTGACGTCATTTATTTTTGTGAAGTTATGTTTTTTTGACGTTATGTATTTTGTGACGTCATTTATTTTTGTGACGTTATGTATTTTGTGACGTAATTAATAATTTGTGACGTCATTTATTTTTGTGACGTTATGTATTTTGTGACGTCTTTTTTTGTGACGTTATGTATTTTGTGACGTCATTTTTTTGTGACGTTATGTATTTTGTGACGTCATTTATTTTTGTGACGTTATGAATTTTGTTACGTCATTTATTTTTGTGACGTTATGTATTTTGTGACGTCATTTATTTTTGTGACTTTATGTATTTTGTGACGTAATTAATTTTTGTGACTTCATTTATTTTTGTGAAGTTATGTATTTTGTGACTTAATTATTTTTGTGACGTCATTTATTTTTGTGACGTTATGTATTTTGTGACTTAATTAATTTTTGTGACGCCATTTATTTTTGTGACGTTATGTATTTTGTGACGTCATTTATTTTTGTGACGTTATGTATTTTGTGACGCTATTTATTTTTGTGACGTTATGAATTTTGTGACGTCATTAATGTTTGTGACGTTATGTATTTTGTGACGTCATTTATTTTTAGTGCATTATGTATTTTGTGACGTAATTAATTTTTGTGACGTCATTTACTTTTGTGAAGTTATGTATTTTATGACTCCATTTATTTTTGTGACGTTATATATTTTGTGACGTTATTTATTTTTGTGACGTTATGTATTTTGTGACGTCATTTATTTTTGTGACGTTATGTATTTTGTAACGTCATTTTTTTGTGACGTTATGTATTTTGTGACGTAATTAATATTTTGTGACGTCATTTATTTTTGTGACGTTATGTATTTTGTGACGTCATTTATTTTTGTGACGTAATGTATTTTGTGACGTTATGTATTTTGTGACGTTATGTATTTTGTGACTTAATTAATTTTTGTGACGTCATTTATTTTTGTGACGTTATGTATTTTGTGACGTCATTTATTTTTGTGACATTTTGTATTTTTTGTTGTCATTTATTTTTGTGACGATATGTATTTTGTGACGTCATTTTTTTGTGTCGTTATGTATTTTGTGACGTAATTTTTTTGTGACGTTATGTATTTTGTGACGTCATTTATTTTTGTGACGTTATGTATTTTGTGACGTTATGTATTTTGTGACGTCATTTATTTTTGTGACGATATGTATTTTGTGACGTTATGTATTTTTTGACGTCATTAATTTTGTGACGTTGTGTATTTTGTGACTTAATTAATTTTTGTGACGTCATTTATTTTTGTGACGTTATGTATTTTGTGACGTCATTAATTTTTGTGACGTTAAGTATTTTGTGACGTCATTTATTTTTGTGACGTTATGTATTTTGTGACGTCATTTATTTTTGTGACGTTATGTATTTTATGACTCCATTTATTTATGTGACGTTATATATTTTGTGACGTCATTTATTTTTGTGACGTTATGTATTTTGTGACGTCATTTATTTTTGTGACGTTATGTATTTTGTAACGTCATTTTTTTGTGACGTTATGTATTTTGTGACGTAATTAATATTTTGTGACGTCATTTATTTTTGTGACGTTATGTATTTTGTGACGTCATTTATTTTTGTGACGTAATGTATTTTGTGACGTTATGTATTTTGTGACTTAATTAATTTTTGTGACGTCATTTATTTTTGTGACGTTATGTATTTTGTGACGTCATTTATTTTTGTGACATTTTGTATTTTTTGTTGTCATTTATTTTTGTGACGATATGTATTTTGTGACGTAATTTTTTTGTGTCGTTATGTATTTTGTGACGTAATTTTTTTGTGACGTTATGTATTTTGTGACGTCATTTATTTTTGTGACGTTATGTATTTTGTGACGTTATGTATTTTGTGACGTCATTTATTTTTGTGACGATATGTATTTTGTGACGTTATGTATTTTTTGACGTCATTAATTTTGTGACGTTATGTATTTTGTGACTTAATTAATTTTTGTGACGTCATTTATTTTTGTGACGTTATGTATTTTGTGACGTCATTAATTTTTGTGACGTTAAGTATTTTGTGACGTCATTTATTTTTGTGACGTTATGTATTTTGTGACGTCATTTATTTTTGTGACGTTATGTATTTTGTGACGTTATGTATTTTATGACGTCATTTATTTTTGTGACGTTATGTATTTTGTGACGTCATTTATTTTTGTGACGTTATGTATTTTGTGACGTCATTTATTTTTGTGACGTTATGTATTTTGTGACGTTATGTATTTTGTGACGTCATTTATTTTTGTGACGTTATGTATTTTGTGACGTTATTTATTTTTGTGACGTTATGTATTTTGTGACGTCATTTATTTTTGTGACGTTATGTATTTTTTGACGTCATTTATTTTGTGACGTAATGCATTTTGTGACGTGATTAATATTTTGTGACGTCATTTATTTTTGTGAAGTTATGTATTTTGTGACGTAAATTATATTTTGTGACGTCATTTATTTTTGTGACGTTATGTATTTTGTGACGTCATTTATTTTTGTGACGTTATGTATTTTGTGACGTTATGTATTTTGTGACGTCATTTATTTTTGTGACGTTATGTATTTTGTGACGTCATTTATTTTTGTGACGTTATGTATTTTGTGACGTCATTTATTTTTTTGACGTTATGTATTTTGTGACGTCATTTATTTTTGTGACCTTATGTATTTTGTGACGTCATTTATTTTTGTAACGTCATGTATTTTTTGACGTCATTTATTTTGTGACGTTATGCATTTTGTGACGTGATTAATATTTTGTGACGTCATTTATTTTTGTGACGTTATGTATTTTGTGACGTAAATTATATTTTGTGACGTCATTTATTTTTGTGACGTTATGTATTTTGTGACGTCATTAATTTTTATGACGTTATGTATTTTGTGACGTCATTTATTTTTGTGACGTTATGTATTTTGTGACGTCATTTATTTTTGTGACGTTAAGTATTTTGTGACGTCATTTATTTTTGTGACGTTAAGTATTTTGTGACGTCATTTATTTTTGTGACGTTATGTATTTTGTTACGTCATTTATTTTTGTGACGTTATGTATTTTGTGACGTTTTGTATTTTGTGACGTCATTTATTTTTGTGACGTTATGTATTTTGTGACGTCATTTTTTTGTGACGTTATGTATTTTGTAACGTAATTAATATTTTGTGACGTCATTTATTTTTGTGACGTTATGTATTTTGTGACGTCATTTTTTTTGTGACGTTATGTATTTTGTGACGTCATTTATTTTTGTGACGTTATGTATTTTGTGACGTCATTTATTTTTGTGACGTTATGTATTTTGTGACGTCATTTATTTTTGTGACGTTATGTATTTTGTGACGTCATTTTTTTGACGTTATGTATTTTGTGACGCCATTTATTTTTGTGAAGTTATGTATTTTGTGACGTTATGTATTTTGTGACGTAATTTATTTTTGTGACTTAATTAATTTTTGTGACGTCATTTATTTTTGTGACGTTATGTATTTTTTGAAGTCATTTATTTTTGTGACGTTATGCATTTTGTGACGTGATTAATATTTTGTGACGTCATTTATTTTTCTGACGTTATGTATTTTGTGACGTAATTAATATTTTGTGACGTCATTTATTTTTGTAACGTTATGTATTTTGTGACGTCATTTATTTTTGTGACGTTATGTATTTTGTGACGTCATTTATTTTTGTGACGTTATGTATTTTGTGACGTCATTTATTTTTGTGACGTTATGTATTTTGTGACGTCATTTATTTTTGTGACGTTATGTATTTTGTGACGTCATTTATTTTTGTGACGTTATGTATTCTGTGACGTTATGTATTTTATGACGTCATTTATTTTTGTGACGTTATGTATTTTGTGACGTCATTTATTTTTGTGACGTTATGTATTTTGTGACGTTATGTATTTTGTGACGTCATTTATTTTTGTGACGTTATGTATTTTGTGACGTCATTTATTTTTAGTACATTATGTATTTTGTGACGTAATTAATTTTTGTGACGTCATTTACTTTTGTGAAGTTATGTATTTTATGACTCCATTTATTTTTGTGACGTTATATATTTTGTGACGTCATTTATTTTTGTGACGTTATGTATTTTGTGACGTCATTTATTTTTGTGACGTTATGTATTTTGTGACGTTATGTATTTTATGACGTCATTTATTTTTGTGACGTTATGTATTTTGTGACGTCATTTATTTTTGTGACGTTATGTATTTTGTGACGTCATTTATTTTTGTGACGTTATGTATTTTGTGACGTTATGTATTTTGTGACGTCATTTATTTTTGTGACGTTATGTATTTTGTGACGTAATTTATATTTTGTGACGTCATTTATTTTTGTTATGTTATGTATTTTGTGACGTCATTTATTTTTGTGACGTTATGTATTTTGTGACGTCATTTATTTTTGTGACGTTATGTATTTTGTGACGTCATTTATTTTTGTGACGTTATGTTTTTGTGACGTTATGTATTTTGTGACGTAATTAATAATTTGTGACGTCATTTATTTTTGTAACGTTATGTATTTTGTGACGTCTTTTTTTGTGACGTTATGTATTTTGTGACGTCATTTTTTTGTGACGTTATGTATTTTGTGACGTCATTTATTTTTGTGACGTTATGTATTTTGTTACGTCATTTATTTTTGTGACGTTATGTATTTTGTGACGTCATTTATTTTTGTGACTTTATGTATTTTGTAACGTAATTAATTTTTGTGACGTCATTTATTTTTGTGAAGTTATGTATTTTGTGACTTAATTATTTTTGTGACGTCATTTATTTTTGTGACGTTATGTATTTTGTGACTTAATTAATTTTTGTGACGCCATTTATTTTTGTGACGTTATGTATTTTGTGACGTCATTTATTTTTGTGACGTTATGTATTTTGTGACGCTATTTATTTTTGTGACGTTATGAATTTTGTGACGTCATTAATGTTTGTGACGTTATGTACTTTGTGACGTCATTTATTTTTAGTACATTATGTATTTTATGACGTAATTAATTTTTGTGACGTCATTTACTTTTGTGAAGTTATGTATTTTATGACTCCATTTATTTTTGTGACGTTATATATTTTGTGACGTCATTTATTTTTGTGACGTTATGTATTTTGTGAAGTCATTTATTTTTGTGACGTTATGTATTTTGTAACGTCATTTTTTGTGACGTTATGTATTTTGTGACGTAATTAATATTTTGTGACGTCATTTATTTTTGTGACGTTATGTATTTTGTGACGTCATTTATTTTTGTGACGTAATGTATTTTGTGACGTCATTTATTTTTGTGACGTTATGTATTTTGTGACTTAATTAATTTTTGTGACGTCATTTATTTCTGTGACGTTATGTATTTTGTGACGTCATTTATTTTTGTGACATTTTGTATTTTTTGTTGTCATTTATTTTTGTGACGATATGTATTTTGTGACGTCATTTTTTTGTGTCGTTATGTATTTTGTGACGTAATTTTTTTTGTGACGTTATGTATTTTGTGACGTCATTTATTTTTGTGACGTTATGTATTTTGTGACGTTATGTATTTTGTGACGTCATTTATTTTTGTGACGATATGTATTTTGTGACGTTATGTATTTTTTGACGTCATTAATTTTGTGACGTTATGTATTTTGTGACTTAATTAATTTTTGTGACGTCATTTATTTTTGTGACGTTATGTATTTTGTGACGTCATTAATTTTTGTGACGTTAAGTATTTTGTGACGTCATTTATTTTTGTGACGTTATGTATTTTGTGACATCATTTATTTTTGTGACGTTATGTATTTTGTGACGTCATTTATTTTTGTGACGTTATGTATTTTGTGACGTTATGTATTTTGTGACGTCATTTATTTTTGTGACGTTATGTATTTTGTGACGTCATTTATTTTTGTGACGTTATGTATTTTGTGACGACATTTTTTTTTACGTTATGTATTTTGTGAAGCCATTTATTTTTGTGAAGTTATGTATTTTGTGACGTTATGTATTTTGTGACGTAATTTATTTTTGTGACTTAAATAATTTTTGTGACGTCATTTATTTTTGTGACGTTATGTATTTTTTGACGTCATTTATTTTTGTGACGTTATGCATTTTGTGACGTGATTAATATTTTGTGACGTCATTTATTTTTCTGACGTTATGTATTTTGTGACGTAATTAATATTTTGTGACGTCATTTATTTTTGGAACGTTATGTATTTTGTGACGTCATTTATTTTTGTGACGTTATGTATTTTGTGACGTCATTTATTTTTGTGACGTTATGTATTTTGTGACGTCATTTATTTTTGTGACGTTATGTATTTTGTGACGTCATTTATTTTTGTGACGTTTAGTATTTTGTGACGTCATTTATTTTTGTGACGTTATGTATTTTGTGACGTCATTTATTTTTGTGACGTTATGTATTTTGTGACGTTATGTATTTTATGACGTCATTTATTTTTGTGACGTTATGTATTTTGTGACGTCATTAATTTTGTGACGTTATGTATTTTGTGACTTAATTAATTTTTGTGACGTCATTTATTTTTGTGACGTTATGTATTTTGTGACGTCATTAATTTTTGTGACGTTAAGTATTTTGTGACGTCATTTATTTTTGTGACGTTATGTATTTTGTGACGTCATTTATTTTTGTGACGTTATGTATTTTGTGACGTTATGTATTTTGTGACGTCATTTATTTTTGTGACGTTATGTATTTTGTGACGTTATTTATTTTTGTGACGTTATGTATTTTGTGACGTCATTTATTTTTGTGACGTTATGTATTTTTTGA
Organism: Flexamia atlantica; assembly: GCA_035578135.1. NCBI lineage: Eukaryota > Metazoa > Arthropoda > Insecta > Hemiptera > Cicadellidae > Flexamia > Flexamia atlantica. The sequence goes on along the minus strand of JAQJVK010000115.1, from coordinate 16,005 downwards.
CGTCATTTATTTTGTGACGTAATGCATTTTGTGACGTGATTAATATTTTGTGACGTCATTTATTTTTGTGAAGTTATGTATTTTGTGACGTAAATTATATTTTGTGACGTCATTTATTTTTGTGACGTTATGTATTTTGTGACGTCATTTATTTTTGTGACGTTATGTATTTTGTGACGTTATGTATTTTGTGACGTCATTTATTTTTGTGACGTTATGTATTTTGTGACGTCATTTATTTTTGTGACGTTATGTATTTTGTGACGTCATTTATTTTTTTGACGTTATGTATTTTGTGACGTCATTTATTTTTGTGACGTTATGTATTTTGTGACGTCATTTATTTTTGTGACGTCATGTATTTTTTGACGTCATTTATTTTGTGACGTTATGCATTTTGTGACGTGATTAATATTTTGTGACGTCATTTATTTTTGTGACGTTATGTATTTTGTGACGTAAATTATATTTTGTGACGTCATTTATTTTTGTGACGTTATGTATTTTGTGACGTCATTAATTTTTATGACGTTATGTATTTTGTGACGTCATTTATTTTTGTGACGTTAAGTATTTTGTGACGTCATTTATTTTTGTGACGTTATGTATTTTGTTACGTCATTTATTTTTGTGACGTTATGTATTTTGTGACGTTTTGTATTTTGTGACGTCATTTATTTTTGTGACGTTATGTATTTTGTGACGTCATTTTTTTGTGACGTTATGTATTTTGTGACGTAATTAATATTTTGTGACGTCATTTATTTTTGTGACGTTATGTATTTTGTGACGTCATTTTTTTTGTGACGTTATGTATTTTGTGACGTCATTTATTTTTGTGACGTTATGTATTTTGTGACGTCATTTATTTTTGTGACGTTATGTATTTTGTGACGTCATTTATTTTTGTGACGTTATGTATTTTGTGACGTCATTTTTTTGACGTTATGTATTTTGTGACGCCATTTATTTTTGTGAAGTTATGTATTTTGTGACGTTATGTATTTTGTGACGTAATTTATTTTTGTGACTTAATTAATTTTTGTGACGTCATTTATTTTTGTGACGTTATGTATTTTTTGAAGTCATTTATTTTTGTGACGTTATGCATTTTGTGACGTGATTAATATTTTGTGACGTCATTTATTTTTCTGACGTTATGTATTTTGTGACGTAATTAATATTTTGTGACGTCATTTATTTTTGTAACGTTATGTATTTTGTGACGTCATTTATTTTTGTGACGTTATGTATTTTGTGACGTCATTTATTTTTGTGACGTTATGTATTTTGTGACGTCATTTATTTTTGTGACGTTATGTATTTTGTGACGTCATTTATTTTTGTGACGTTATGTATTTTGTGACGTCATTTATTTTTGTGACGTTATGTATTTTGTGACGTTATGTATTTTATGACGTCATTTATTTTTGTGACGTTATGTATTTTGTGACGTCATTTAATTTCGTGACGTTATGTATTTTGTGACGTTATGTATTTTGTGACGTCATTTATTTTTGTGACGTTATGTATTTTGTGACGTCATTTATTTTTAGTACGTTATGTATTTTGTGACGTAATTAATTTTTGTGACGTCATTTACTTTTGTGAAGTTATGTATTTTATGACTCCATTTATTTTTGTGACGTTATATATTTTGTGACGTCATTTATTTTTGTGACGTTATGTATTTTGTGACGTCATTTATTTTTGTGACGTTATGTATTTTGTGACGTTATGTATTTTATGACGTCATTTATTTTTGTGACGTTATGTATTTTGTGACGTCATTTATTTTTGTGACGTTATGTATTTTGTGACGTCATTTATTTTTGTGACGTTATGTATTTTGTGACGTTATGTATTTTGTGACGTCATTTATTTTTGTGACGTTATGTATTTTGTGACGTAATTTATATTTTGTGACGTCATTTATTTTTGTTATGTTATGTATTTTGTGACGTCATTTATTTTTGTGACGTTATGTATTTTGTGACGTCATTTATTTTTGTGACGTTATGTATTTTGTGACGTCATTTATTTTTGTGACGTTATGTTTTTGTGACGTTATGTATTTTGTGACGTAATTAATAATTTGTGACGTCATTTATTTTTGTAACGTTATGTATTTTGTGACGTCTTTTTTTGTGACGTTATGTATTTTGTGACGTCATTTTTTTGTGACGTTATGTATTTTGTGACGTCATTTATTTTTGTGACGTTATGTATTTTGTTACGTCATTTATTTTTGTGACGTTATGTATTTTGTGACGTCATTTATTTTTGTGACTTTATGTATTTTGTAACGTAATTAATTTTTGTGACGTCATTTATTTTTGTGAAGTTATGTATTTTGTGACTTAATTATTTTTGTGACGTCATTTATTTTTGTGACGTTATGTATTTTGTGACTTAATTAATTTTTGTGACGCCATTTATTTTTGTGACGTTATGTATTTTGTGACGTCATTTATTTTTGTGACGTTATGTATTTTGTGACGCTATTTATTTTTGTGACGTTATGAATTTTGTGACGTCATTAATGTTTGTGACGTTATGTATTTTGTGACGTCATTTATTTTTAGTACATTATGTATTTTGTGACGTAATTAATTTTTGTGACGTCATTTACTTTTGTGAAGTTATGTATTTTATGACTCCATTTATTTTTGTGACGTTATATATTTTGTGACGTCATTTATTTTTGTGACGTTATGTATTTTGTGACGTCATTTATTTTTGTGACGTTATGTATTTTGTAACGTCATTTTTTGTGACGTTATGTATTTTGTGACGTAATTAATATTTTGTGACGTCATTTATTTTTGTGACGTTACGTATTTTGTGACGTCATTTATTTTTGTGACGTAATGTATTTTGTGACGTCATTTATTTTTGTGACGTTATGTATTTTGTGACTTAATTAATTTTTGTGACGTCATTTATTTCTGTGACGTTATGTATTTTGTGACGTCATTTATTTTTGTGACATTTTGTATTTTTTGTTGTCATTTATTTTTGTGACGATATGTATTTTGTGACGTCATTTTTTTGTGTCGTTATGTATTTTGTGACGTAATTTTTTTTGTGACGTTATGTATTTTGTGACGTCATTTATTTTTGTGACGTTATGTATTTTGTGACGTTATGTATTTTGTGACGTCATTTATTTTTGTGACGATATGTATTTTGTGACGTTATGTATTTTTTGACGTCATTAATTTTGTGACGTTATGTATTTTGTGACTTAATTAATTTTTGTGACGTCATTTATTTTTGTGACGTTATGTATTTTGTGACGTCATTAATTTTTGTGACGTTAAGTATTTTGTGACGTCATTTATTTTTGTGACGTTATGTATTTTGTGACGTCATTTATTTTTGTGACGTTATGTATTTTGTGACGTTATGTATTTTATGACGTCATTTATTTTTGTGACGTTATGTATTTTGTGACGTCATTTATTTTTGTGACGTTATGTATTTTGTGACGTCATTTATTTTTGTGACGTTATGTATTTTGTGACGTTATGTATTTTGTGACGTCATTTATTTTTGTGACGTTATGTATTTTGTGACGTCATTTATTTTTGTGACGTTATGTATTTTGTGACAACATTTATTTTTGTGACGTTATGTATTTTGTGACGTCATTTATTTTTGTGACGTTATGTATTTTGTGACGTCATTTATTTTTGTGACGTTATGTATTTTGTGACGTCATTTTTTTGACGTTATGTATTTTGTGACGCCATTTATTTTTGTGAAGTTATGTATTTTGTGACGTTATGTATTTTGTGACGTAATTTATTTTTGTGACTTAAATAATTTTTGTGACGTCATTTATTTTTGTGACGTTATGTATTTTTTGACGTCATTTATTTTTGTGACGTTATGCATTTTGTGACGTGATTAATATTTTGTGACGTCATTTATTTTTCTGACGTTATGTATTTTGTGACGTAATTAATATTTTGTGACGTCATTTATTTTTGTAACGTTATGTATTTTGTGACGTCATTTATTTTTGTGACGTTATGTATTTTGTGACGTCATTTATTTTTGTGACGTTATGTATTTTGTGACGTCATTTATTTTTGTGACGTTATGTATTTTGTGACGTCATTTATTTTTGTGACGTTTAGTATTTTGTGACGTCATTTATTTTTGTGACGTTATGTATTTTGTGACGTCATTTATTTTTGTGACGTTATGTATTTTGTGACGTTATGTATTTTATGACGTCATTTATTTTTGTGACGTTATGTATTTTGTGACGTCATTTATTTTTGTAACGTTATGTATTTTGTGACGTCATTTATTTTTGTGACGTTATGTATTTTGTGACGTTATGTATTTTGTGACGTCATTTATTTTTCTGACGTTATGTATTTTGTGACGTCATTTATTTTTGTGATGTTATGTATTTTGTGACGTCATTTATTTTTGTGACGTTATGTATTTTGTGACGTCATTTATTTTTGTGACGTTATGTATTTTGTGACGTCATTTATTTTTGTGACGTTATGTTTTTGTGACGTTATGTATTTTGTGACGTAATTAATAATTTGTGACGTCATTTATTTTTGTGACGTTATGTATTTTGTGACGTCTTTTTTTGTGACGTTATGTATTTTGTGACGTCATTTTTTTGTGACGTTATGTATTTTGTGACGTCATTTATTTTTGTGACGTTATGTATTTTGTTACGTCATTTATTTTTGTGACGTTATGTATTTTGTGACGTCATTTATTTTTGTGACTTTATGTATTTTGTGACGTAATTAATTTTTGTGACGTCATTTATTTTTGTGAAGTTATGTATTTTGTGACTTAATTATTTTTGTGACGCCATTTATTTTTGTGACGTTATGTATTTTGTGACGTCATTTATTTTTGTGACGTTATGTATTTTGTGACGCTATTTATTTTTGTGACGTTATGAATTTTGTGACGTCATTAATGTTTGTGACGTTATGTATTTAGTGACGTCATTTATTTTTAGTACATTATGTATTTTGTGACGTAATTAATTTTTGTGACGTCATTTACTTTTGTGAAGTTTTGTATTTTATGACTCCATTTATTTTTGTGACATTATATATTTTGTGACGTCATTTATTTTTGTGACGTTATGTATTTTGTGACGTCATTTATTTTTGTGACGTTATGTATTTTGTAACGTCATTTTTTTGTGACGTTATGTATTTTGTGACGTAATTAATATTTTGTGACGTCATTTATTTTTGTGACGTTATGTATTTTGTGACGTCATTTATTTTTGTGACGTAATGTATTTTGTGACGTCACTTATTTTTGTGACGTTATGTATTTTGTGACTTAATTAATTTTTGTGACGTCATTTATTTTTGTGACGTTATGTATTTTGTGACGTCATTTATTTTTGTGACATTTTGTATTTTTTGTTGTCATTTATTTTTGTGACGATATGTATTTTGTGACGTCATTTTTTTGTGTCGTTATGTATTTTGTGACGTAATTTTTTTTGTGACGTTATGTATTTTGTGACGTCATTTATTTTTGTGACGTTATGTATTTTGTGACGTTATGTATTTTGTGACGTCATTTATTTTTGTGACGATATGTATTTTGTGACGTTATGTATTTTTTGACGTCATTAATTTTGTGACGTTATGTATTTTGTGACTTAATTAATTTTTGTGACGTCATTTATTTTTGTGACGTTATGTATTTTGTGACGTCATTAATTTTTGTGACGTTAAGTATTTTGTGACGTCATTTATTTTTGTGACGTTATGTATTTTGTGACGTCATTTATTTTTGTGACGTTATGTATTTTGTGACGTTATGTATTTTATGACGTCATTTATTTTTGTGACGTTATGTATTTTGTGACGTCATTTATTTTTGTGACGTTATGTATTTTGTGACGTCATTTATTTTTGTGACGTTATGTATTTTGTGACGTTATGTATTTTGTGACGTCATTTATTTTTGTGACGTTATGTATTTTGTTTCGTCATTTATTTTTGTGACGTTATGTATTTTGTGACGTCATTTATTTTTGTGACGTTATGTATTTTTTGACGTCATTTATTTTGTGACGTAATGCATTTTGTGACGTGATTAATATTTTGTGACGTCATTTATTTTTGTGAAGTTATGTATTTTGTGACGTAAATTATATTTTGTGACGTCATTTATTTTTGTGACGTTATGTATTTTGTGACGTCATTTATTTTTGTGACGTTATGTATTTTGTGACGTTATGTATTTTGTGACGTCATTTATTTTTGTGACGTTATGTATTTTGTGACGTCATTTATTTTTGTGACGTTATGTATTTTGTGACGTCATTTATTTTTTTGACGTTATGTATTTTGTGACGTCATTTATTTTTGTGACGTTATGTATTTTGTGACGTCATTTATTTTTGTGACGTTATGTATTTTTTGACGTCATTTATTTTGTGACGTTATGCATTTTGTGACGTGATTAATATTTTGTGACGTCATTTATTTTTGTGACGTTATGTATTTTGTGACGTAAATTATATTTTGTGACGTCATTTATTTTTGTGACGTTATGTATTTTGTGACGTCATTTATTTTTGTGACGTTATGTATTTTGTGACGTCATTTATTTTTGTGACGTTATGTATTTTGTGACGTCATTTATTTTTGTGACGTTAAGTATTTTGTGACGTCATTTATTTTTGTGACGTTAAGTATTTTGTGACGTCATTTATTTTTGTGACGTTATGTATTTTGTTACGTCATTTATTTTTGTGACGTTATGTATTTTGTGACGTTTTGTATTTTGTGACGTCATTTATTTTTGTGACGTTATGTATTTTGTGACGTCATTTTTTTGTGACGTTATGTATTTTGTGACGTAATTAATATTTTGTGACGTCATTTATTTTTGTGACGTTATGTATTTTGTGACGTCATTTATTTTTGTGACGTTATGTATTTTGTGTCGTCATTTATTTTTGTGACGTTATGTATTTTGTGACGTCATTTATTTTTGTGACGTTATGTATTATGTGACGTCATTTATTTTTGTGACGTTATGTATTTTGTGACGTCATTTTTTTGACGTTATGTATTTTGTGACGCCATTTATTTTTGTGAAGTTATGTATTTTGTGACGTTATGTATTTTGTGACGTAATTTATTTTTGTGACTTAATTAATTTTTGTGACGTCATTTATTTTTGTGACGTTATGTATTTTTTGACGTCATTTATTTTTGTGACGTTATGCATTTTGTGAGGTGATTAATATTTTGTGACGTCATTTATTTTTCTGACGTTATGTATTTTGTGACGTAATTAATATTTTGTGACGTCATTTATTTTTGTAACGTTATGTATTTTGTGACGTCATTTATTTTTGTGACGTTATGTATTTTGTGACGTCATTTATTTTTGTGACGTTATGTATTTTGTGACGTCATTTATTTTTGTGACGTTATGTATTTTGTGACGTCATTTATTTTTGTGACGTTATGTATTTTGTGACGTTATGTATTTTGTGACGTCATTTATTTTTGTGACGTTATGTATTTTGTGACGTCATTTATTTTTGTGACGTTATGTATTTTGTGACGTCATTTATTTTTTTGACGTTACGTATTTTGTGACGTCATTTATTTTTGTGACGTTATGTATTTTGTGACGTCATTTATTTTTGTGACGTTATGTATTTTTTGACGTCATTTATTTTGTGACGTTATGCATTTTGTGACGTGATTAATATTTTGAGACGTCATTTATTTTTGTGACGTTATGTATTTTGTGACGTAAATTATATTTTGTGACGTCATTTATTTTTGTGACGTTATGTATTTTGTGACGTCATTTATTTATGTGACGTTATGTATTTTGTGACGTCATTTATTTTTGTGACGTTATGTATTTTGTGACGTTAAGTATTTTGTGACGTCATTTATTTTTGTGACGTTAAGTATTTTGTGACGTCATTTATTTTTGTGACGTTATGTATTTTGTTACGTCATTTATTTTTGTGACGTTATGTATTTTGTGACGTCATTTATTTTTGTAACGTTATGTATTTTGTGACGTCATTTATTTTTGTGACGTTATGTATTTTGTGACGTTATGTATTTTGTGACGTCATTTATTTTTGTGACGTTATGTATTTTGTTACGTCATTTATTTTTGTGACATTATGTATTTTCTGACGTCATTTATTTTTGTGACGTTATGTATTTTGTGACGTCATTTATTTTTGTAACGTTATGTATTTTGTGACGTCATTTATTTTTGTGACGTTATGTATTTTGTGACGTCATTTATTTTTGTGACGTTATGTATTTTGTGACGTCATTAATTTTTGTGACGTTAAGTATTTTGTGACGTCATTTATTTTTGTGACGTTATGTATTTTGTGACGTCATTTATTTTTGTGACGTTATGTATTTTGTGACGTTATGTATTTTATGACGTCATTTATTTTTGTGACGTTATGTATTTTGTGACGTCATTTATTTTTGTGACGTTATGTATTTTGTGACGTCATTTATTTTTGTGACGTTATGTATTTTGTGACGTTATGTATTTTGTGACGTCATTTATTTTTGTGACGTTATGTATTTTGTGACGTCATTTATTTTTGTGACGTTATGTATTTTGTGACGTCATTTATTTTTGTGACGTTATGTATTTTGTGACAACATTTATTTTTGTGACGTTATGTATTTTGTGACGTCATTTATTTTTGTGACGTTATGTATTTTGTGACGTCATTTATTTTTGTGACGTTATGTATTTTGTGACGTCATTTTTTTGACGTTATGTATTTTGTGACGCCATTTATTTTTGTGAAGTTATGTATTTTGTGACGTTATGTATTTTGTGACGTAATTTATTTTTGTGACTTAAATAATTTTTGTGACGTCATTTATTTTTGTGACGTTATGTATTTTTTGACGTCATTTATTTTTGTGACGTTATGCATTTTGTGACGTGATTAATATTTTGTGACGTCATTTATTTTTCTGACGTTATGTATTTTGTGACGTAATTAATATTTTGTGACGTCATTTATTTTTGTAACGTTATGTATTTTGTGACGTCATTTATTTTTGTGACGTTATGTATTTTGTGACGTCATTTATTTTTGTGACGTTATGTATTTTGTGACGTCATTTATTTTTGTGACGTTATGTATTTTGTGACGTCATTTATTTTTGTGACGTTTAGTATTTTGTGACGTCATTTATTTTTGTGACGTTATGTATTTTGTGACGTCATTTATTTTTGTGACGTTATGTATTTTATGACGTCATTTATTTTTGTGACGTTATGTATTTTGTGACGTCATTTATTTTTGTAACGTTATGTATTTTGTGACGTCATTTATTTTTGTGACGTTATGTATTTTGTGACGTTATGTATTTTGTGACGTCATTTATTTTTGTGACGTTATGTATTTTGTGACGTCATTTATTTTTGTGATGTTATGTATTTTGTGACGTCATTTATTTTTGTGACGTTATGTATTTTGTGACGTCATTTATTTTTGTGACGTTATGTATTTTGTGACGTCATTTATTTTTGTGACGTTATGTTTTTGTGACGTTATGTATTTTGTGACGTAATTAATAATTTGTGACGTCATTTATTTTTGTGACGTTATGTATTTTGTGACGTCTTTTTTTGTGACGCTATGTATTTTGTGACGTCATTTTTTTGTGACGTTATGTATTTTGTGACGTCATTTATTTTTGTGACGTTATGTATTTTGTTACGTCATTTATTTTTGTGACGTTATGTATTTTGTGACGTCATTTATTTTTGTGACTTTATGTATTTTGTGACGTAATTAATTTTTGTGACGTCATTTATTTTTGTGAAGTTATGTATTTTGTGACTTAATTATTTTTGTGACGCCATTTATTTTTGTGACGTTATGTATTTTGTGACGTCATTTATTTTTGTGACGTTATGTATTTTGTGACGCTATTTATTTTTGTGACGTTATGAATTTTGTGACGTCATTAATGTTTGTGACGTTATGTATTTAGTGACGTCATTTATTTTTAGTACATTATGTATTTTGTGACGTAATTAATTTTTGTGACGTCATTTACTTTTGTGAAGTTATGTATTTTATGACTCCATTTATTTTTGTGACATTATATATTTTGTGACGTCATTTATTTTTGTGACGTTATGTATTTTGTGACGTCATTTATTTTTGTGACGTTATGTATTTTGTAACGTCATTTTTTTGTGACGTTATGTATTTTGTGACGTAATTAATATTTTGTGACGTCATTTATTTTTGTGACGTTATGTATTTTGTGACGTCATTTATTTTTGTGACGTAATGTATTTTGTGACGTCACTTATTTTTGTGACGTTATGTATTTTGTGACTTAATTAATTTTTGTGACGTCATTTATTTTTGTGACGTTATGTATTTTGTGACGTCATTTATTTTTGTGACATTTTGTATTTTTTGTTGTCATTTATTTTTGTGACGATATGTATTTTGTGACGTCATTTTTTTGTGTCGTTATGTATTTTGTGACGTAATTTTTTTTGTGACGTTATGTATTTTGTGACGTCATTTATTTTTGTGACGTTATGTATTTTGTGACGTTATGTATTTTGTGACGTCATTTATTTTTGTGACGATATGTATTTTGTGACGTTATGTATTTTTTGACGTCATTAATTTTGTGACGTTATGTATTTTGTGACTTAATTAATTTTTGTGACGTCATTTATTTTTGTGACGTTATGTATTTTGTGACGTCATTAATTTTTGTGACGTTAAGTATTTTGTGACGTCATTTATTTTTGTGACGTTATGTATTTTGTGACGTCATTTATTTTTGTGACGTTATGTATTTTGTGACGTTATGTATTTTATGACGTCATTTATTTTTGTGACGTTATGTATTTTGTGACGTCATTTATTTTTGTGACGTTATGTATTTTGTGACGTCATTTATTTTTGTGACGTTATGTATTTTGTGACGTTATGTATTTTGTGACGTCATTTATTTTTGTGACGTTATGTATTTTGTTTCGTCATTTATTTTTGTGACGTTATGTATTTTGTGACGTCATTTATTTTTGTGACGTTATGTATTTTTTGACGTCATTTATTTTGTGACGTAATGCATTTTGTGACGTGATTAATATTTTGTGACGTCATTTATTTTTGTGAAGTTATGTATTTTGTGACGTAAATTATATTTTGTGACGTCATTTATTTTTGTGACGTTATGTATTTTGTGACGTCATTTATTTTTGTGACGTTATGTATTTTGTGACGTTATGTATTTTGTGACGTCATTTATTTTTGTGACGTTATGTATTTTGTGACGTCATTTATTTTTGTGACGTTATGTATTTTGTGACGTCATTTATTTTTTTGACGTTATGTATTTTGTGACGTCATTTATTTTTGTGACGTTATGTATTTTGTGACGTCATTTATTTTTGTGACGTTATGTATTTTTTGACGTCATTTATTTTGTGACGTTATGCATTTTGTGACGTGATTAATATTTTGTGACGTCATTTATTTTTGTGACGTTATGTATTTTGTGACGTAAATTATATTTTGTGACGTCATTTATTTTTGTGACGTTATGTATTTTGTGACGTCATTTATTTTTGTGACGTTATGTATTTTGTGACGTCATTTATTTTTGTGACGTTATGTATTTTGTGACGTCATTTATTTTTGTGACGTTAAGTATTTTGTGACGTCATTTATTTTTGTGACGTTAAGTATTTTGTGACGTCATTTATTTTTGTGACGTTATGTATTTTGTTACGTCATTTATTTTTGTGACGTTATGTATTTTGTGACGTTTTGTATTTTGTGACGTCATTTATTTTTGTGACGTTATGTATTTTGTGACGTCATTTTTTTGTGACGTTATGTATTTTGTGACGTAATTAATATTTTGTGACGTCATTTATTTTTGTGACGTTATGTATTTTGTGACGTCATTTATTTTTGTGACGTTATGTATTTTGTGTCGTCATTTATTTTTGTGACGTTATGTATTTTGTGACGTCATTTATTTTTGTGACGTTATGTATTATGTGACGTCATTTATTTTTGTGACGTTATGTATTTTGTGACGTCATTTTTTTGACGTTATGTATTTTGTGACGCCATTTATTTTTGTGAAGTTATGTATTTTGTGACGTTATGTATTTTGTGACGTAATTTATTTTTGTGACTTAATTAATTTTTGTGACGTCATTTATTTTTGTGACGTTATGTATTTTTTGACGTCATTTATTTTTGTGACGTTATGCATTTTGTGAGGTGATTAATATTTTGTGACGTCATTTATTTTTCTGACGTTATGTATTTTGTGACGTAATTAATATTTTGTGACGTCATTTATTTTTGTAACGTTATGTATTTTGTGACGTCATTTATTTTTGTGACGTTATGTATTTTGTGACGTCATTTATTTTTGTGACGTTATGTATTTTGTGACGTCATTTATTTTTGTGACGTTATGTATTTTGTGACGTCATTTATTTTTGTGACGTTATGTATTTTGTGACGTTATGTATTTTGTGACGTCATTTATTTTTGTGACGTTATGTATTTTGTGACGTCATTTATTTTTGTGACGTTATGTATTTTGTGACGTCATTTATTTTTTTGACGTTACGTATTTTGTGACGTCATTTATTTTTGTGACGTTATGTATTTTGTGACGTCATTTATTTTTGTGACGTTATGTATTTTTTGACGTCATTTATTTTGTGACGTTATGCATTTTGTGACGTGATTAATATTTTGAGACGTCATTTATTTTTGTGACGTTATGTATTTTGTGACGTAAATTATATTTTGTGACGTCATTTATTTTTGTGACGTTATGTATTTTGTGACGTCATTTATTTTTGTGACGTTATGTATTTTGTGACGTCATTTATTTTTGTGACGTTATGTATTTTGTGACGTTAAGTATTTTGTGACGTCATTTATTTTTGTGACGTTAAGTATTTTGTGACGTCATTTATTTTTGTGACGTTATGTATTTTGTTACGTCATTTATTTTTGTGACGTTATGTATTTTGTGACGTCATTTATTTTTGTAACGTTATGTATTTTGTGACGTCATTTATTTTTGTGACGTTATGTATTTTGTGACGTTATGTATTTTGTGACGTCATTTATTTTTGTGACGTTATGTATTTTGTTACGTCATTTATTTTTGTGACATTATGTATTTTCTGACGTCATTTATTTTTGTGACGTTATGTATTTTGTGACGTCATTTATTTTTGTAACGTTATGTATTTTGTGACGTCATTTATTTTTGTGACGTTATGTATTTTGTGACGTCATTTATTTTTGTGACGTTATGTATTTTGTGACGTCATTAATTTTTGTGACGTTAAGTATTTTGTGACGTCATTTATTTTTGTGACGTTATGTATTTTGTGACGTCATTTATTTTTGTGACGTTATGTATTTTGTGACGTTATGTATTTTATGACGTCATTTATTTTTGTGACGTTATGTATTTTGTGACGTCATTTATTTTTGTGACGTTATGTATTTTGTGACGTCATTTATTTTGTGACGTTATGTATTTTGTGACGTTATGTATTTTGTGACGTCATTTATTTTTGTGACGTTATGTATTTTGTGACGTCATTTATTTTTGTGACGTTATGTATTTTGTGACGTCATTTATTTTTGTGACGTTATGTATTTTGTGACAACATTTATTTTTGTGACGTTATGTATTTTGTGACGTCATTTATTTTTGTGACGTTATGTATTTTGTGACGTCATTTATTTTTGTGACGTTATGTATTTTGTGACGTCATTTTTTTGACGTTATGTATTTTGTGACGCCATTTATTTTTGTGAAGTTATGTATTTTGTGACGTTATGTATTTTGTGACGTAATTTATTTTTGTGACTTAAATAATTTTTGTGACGTCATTTATTTTTGTGACGTTATGTATTTTTTGACGTCATTTATTTTTGTGACGTTATGCATTTTGTGACGTGATTAATATTTTGTGACGTCATTTATTTTTCTGACGTTATGTATTTTGTGACGTAATTAATATTTTGTGACGTCATTTATTTTTGTAACGTTATGTATTTTGTGACGTCATTTATTTTTGTGACGTTATGTATTTTGTGACGTCATTTATTTTTGTGACGTTATGTATTTTGTGACGTCATTTATTTTTGTGACGTTATGTATTTTGTGACGTCATTTATTTTTGTGACGTTTAGTATTTTGTGACGTCATTTATTTTTGTGACGTTATGTATTTTGTGACGTCATTTATTTTTGTGACGTTATGTATTTTATGACGTCATTTATTTTTGTGACGTTATGTATTTTGTGACGTCATTTATTTTTGTAACGTTATGTATTTTGTGACGTCATTTATTTTTGTGACGTTATGTATTTTGTGACGTTATGTATTTTGTGACGTCATTTATTTTTGTGACGTTATGTATTTTGTGACGTCATTTATTTTTGTGATGTTATGTATTTTGTGACGTCATTTATTTTTGTGACGTTATGTATTTTGTGACGTCATTTATTTTTGTGACGTTATGTATTTTGTGACGTCATTTATTTTTGTGACGTTATGTTTTTGTGACGTTATGTATTTTGTGACGTAATTAATAATTTGTGACGTCATTTATTTTTGTGACGTTATGTATTTTGTGACGTCTTTTTTTGTGACGCTATGTATTTTGTGACGTCATTTTTTTGTGACGTTATGTATTTTGTGACGTCATTTATTTTTGTGACGTTATGTATTTTGTTACGTCATTTATTTTTGTGACGTTATGTATTTTGTGACGTCATTTATTTTTGTGACTTTATGTATTTTGTGACGTAATTAATTTTTGTGACGTCATTTATTTTTGTGAAGTTATGTATTTTGTGACTTAATTATTTTTGTGACGCCATTTATTTTTGTGACGTTATGTATTTTGTGACGTCATTTATTTTTGTGACGTTATGTATTTTGTGACGCTATTTATTTTTGTGACGTTATGAATTTTGTGACGTCATTAATGTTTGTGACGTTATGTATTTAGTGACGTCATTTATTTTTAGTACATTATGTATTTTGTGACGTAATTAATTTTTGTGACGTCATTTACTTTTGTGAAGTTATGTATTTTATGACTCCATTTATTTTTGTGACATTATATATTTTGTGACGTCATTTATTTTTGTGACGTTATGTATTTTGTGACGTCATTTATTTTTGTGACGTTATGTATTTTGTAACGTCATTTTTTTGTGACGTTATGTATTTTGTGACGTAATTAATATTTTGTGACGTCATTTATTTTTGTGACGTTATGTATTTTGTGACGTCATTTATTTTTGTGACGTAATGTATTTTGTGACGTCACTTATTTTTGTGACGTTATGTATTTTGTGACTTAATTAATTTTTGTGACGTCATTTATTTTTGTGACGTTATGTATTTTGTGACGTCATTTATTTTTGTGACATTTTGTATTTTTTGTTGTCATTTATTTTTGTGACGATATGTATTTTGTGACGTCATTTTTTTGTGTCGTTATGTATTTTGTGACGTAATTTTTTTTGTGACGTTATGTATTTTGTGACGTCATTTATTTTTGTGACGTTATGTATTTTGTGACGTTATGTATTTTGTGACGTCATTTATTTTTGTGACGATATGTATTTTGTGACGTTATGTATTTTTTGACGTCATTAATTTTGTGACGTTATGTATTTTGTGACTTAATTAATTTTTGTGACGTCATTTATTTTTGTGACGTTATGTATTTTGTGACCATTAATTTTTGTGACGTTAAGTATTTTGTGACGTCATTTATTTTTGTGACGTTATGTATTTTGTGACGTCATTTATTTTTGTGACGTTATGTATTTTGTGACGTTATGTATTTTATGACGTCATTTATTTTTGTGACGTTATGTATTTTGTGACGTCATTTATTTTTGTGACGTTATGTATTTTGTGA